>OY292517.1:846071-1234157 GCA_958496365.1 Subacronicta megacephala | reverse complement strand
CAGATTCAAGTCTGTAATGCCTATCGGCCTCCGTCTCCGACATTCTGATGTCTTCGGAGCCAGAAGGGCTCATGTGCCTGCTAGAGTGGTGCTCCAGCTGGCGGATTAGGTCTTCCAGGTTTCTGATGCGGATGGGACCGCACTGCGGCGGCTCGTCCTCTTCGTCGTCGGCGCGCTGGCGGCGCAGCTCAGCCTCGTGGATCTTCTCGGCGGAGGGCGCGCGCTCGCGCTTGTACTCGAACTCCTGCAGCGCGCGCAGGTCACCGGACCCGCCCGCTGCACCCGAGCTGGCTCGCTGCGCTGCCGCTGTCTTTAGTGCTACGATTATGTTTTCATGGTAGCCGTTTAGGTCCTGAAAGTAAACGAAGAAATAATTTAACACACAATCCACCACTGTTATCAATATTTGGTGTCATCCCTCAGTTTCGAATAAATAAAAATGCTTTGTAAATCTCTAGATTTAAATATCAAATAGATATGTATAATATCAATACCACTTAAAACGGTCATGTAAGTCTTACAAGATATTCAATAACCCAACCAACCTTAAACTTATACTCCATATCAGCGACAGCGCCAGCAGGTTCCTGTCCATCCGACTGCGAGCCTGCCTCCAGCTGTTCTGACTGCGAGTCATCGCCCCACTTGTCCTTGCCATCCACGGCACCATAGCCGTGCTTTTTTAGGATACCTTTCTCTGGAAGCTTCGCCATCGAATTCTGCGCTACATCTATAAACGCTATATCTTCTTCTCCTGGGAATTCAGAAGGTATTGGTTAGAAAATACTAGTTAAGTACTTTGATTAAAACATTTATTACTAGAAGAAGAATTCGATTACTAGAAAGTAATGCGAGGTCCAAAAATTTGCGTTGGCTATAAGACCTTTTAACAATTTTCCATCTATCCAGTATAAAATGGCCCCTTATTGTATAGGCTTTCGTTACAATGAAAGATCATCTTGTACTGGAACGTCATAGCTTGATGTATAGTCATGCGTATGTATAATATTTTAAATAATATATCAGGAGGAATAGTGTTATTTATGAGCTATGGATTTTAGTTGTGTGTTGTAAATATTATCGAATTCAAAGTTGTATCAACAGAATTATTTGTACCTTTCTAATATACACTCACCTGAATGAGTAGGCTCGTCTTCGCTGCCGGAGTGTACTCGTTTCATTTGCTTGTGATCACTGAAATGTTAAAAAGAAATGATTTAGTGATTTGAAAAAAAAAAAAGTGTAATAGATACCTAATCAAATCATATTCTGTTCTCTTTCTGAGGTTTCCATGCAATTTCACGCTTTTATTACACTGACTAAGCGTCCTCAAAACCGTGGATTTGCCTGGAAATCTAAGAAGGTTCTGATAATATTTCTTTAGTATGTCCTTTTTTGACATATAAAGTTCACTTACGGATATCTACTGGTGCTGCCAGCGCCTGACATGTGGTTGCCATGTCTGAAGATCACACGCTGCGAGTCTCCGCGACTGCACACACAAATCGCATTTAGGAAACATTCTCTTTGCTTGTAATATTATTTGCTTGCAAATAGCCTTATGCTGTTGCGTTAAGTCTAGGCAATGACATAATGATGCCTAAATTTGTGCAACGCTCTAAAAATGACATTACTGATCCAAAAAGCGTTCCATTTTTTACATGATTTTGCTTTTCTAAATTATGATCACAACTGTGGTTTGTAATTTGACAAATGATTGCAACTGTTAACTACATCTTTAAATCTCTTGGCATTTGTAAATTTGCTTGTAGAAATTGTTGGTGCAAAGTGTGGCTAAGTATTGACTACTATTTTTCTTATGACTATGAACCAAAATGTATAAAGGAAAAGCGTGTTTTGTGTGAGTGCTCTCTCATGTTGTGAACACACAAATAATAATTGCAAAGACTGCTCAAGGATCTGCTATAGTCCAAAGCGTTTTAGGACTTAAGCTCAGTGTAATAAAAGCGAAAATTGTGTGAGCGGAAACAAACAGCAGTGCGTAGTCCAATTTTCGCGAAGCTTTCGACATACCTTAAAAGATTTCTTTGAGTAGACGAGTTCCGTTAAAAAGAGGAAAGAAAATTTTAATTTGAGGATTGACATTTAGTGTAGCTACCCATTTAGATACTAGGTAGTAATTGGGTTAAGGAGCATATTGTAATAAAAAAATATAAATTTAATGTAATCCGTATCCATAGTATTTTCCAATTGGGTAACTACATCGTTGGAGAAAGAAAAGGACTTACAGTTAACAAAAATTAAATTTAGTTGTGTAATTAAAGGAAATAAAAGAATGGAGTTTGTTCGATATCATTAGCACATTTAATTTAATGGAAACAGGCTTATGTAGGTACTTAAATTACAAACGTATAGGTTTGAACTTAAAGTCAGCATTATTAATTCGTGTAGGATTTGCATCCCAAATTGAATTTACGTATAAAACGTGTTATTAATACAACTGTTCGTCTTTAAGTTCTCTCCAAACGTTCTCATTCCATCAAACCTACCTAAAAGTGTTGTTGAAGGAGTGCATCTTTCCTCCGTCCAAGGAAATGTCTTCCTGAGAGTTGTTAGATGTCGTGGACCCAGCAGCGAAGCTCTTCGCGATGGGTTTCTTGACGTAAGGCGGGTCGTATTTCCGTGATGTACTCTTTTTCCTGAGGCAGGCGTGGCGTGGGAACGCACACTCAGATCAATCGATAAAGCTTACGAGAGTGGAGGTCGGTGAAGACACCGAGGGTCCCAGAAGGTGAGGAATATAAGATGATGCTTATTAATTATATTAGACCTAGGCGGTCTGGATCTCCAAAAACTTCGTGAAAGATTTGTAGTATATTTTTCAATCACAAATGACAAAAACCATTCTTCAAAGTTGAATTGACGGGTCTTTAAGCGTCACCTTTTATTCCTCAAAGTATTTCAAAATTCTGACTTGACAGCAAATACTGGCGCTTTTGGATATTACAAAACAAAGTTCTTTGTATAAATTTTTGAATTGGACTTTAGAATCAACTTTTCGTTTCATTCCTCATGGGAATTGATGTCACATGGAAATTATTATCAAGAGATCGATCTTAGCTTAGTGATTGTAGGCTCCTTCCAGTAAATTAAAAGCGGGGATATTTGAGATATTGACATACTTTTGAATTTCTGCTAGTGTTAGCAAAGGTGGTAAGCATTGTTTGCTGGAAAGATCCTTAAGACTTAAATGTAACATTAGGCGTTGCTAACTAGATAGACAGCTGCTTGAAAGAAGAATCCGTGCATCGCACATTCGCTTCTCGTGCAATAGTTAATAGAATTTAGTGGTAGTGGTAAGTGATTGGTGACGAAAGTCGAGCGATCTATATCTTCTCCGGTCTCATAGTAACTGTACAGTACATACCTCGGCGTGGCACAACACCACGTACCGTGCGTAGCGGTCTCAGATCTGTAACTCGCGCGCAATAGTTATGAGTGAACATCGGAAGATATAGACGCGCGCGCGCCGCCGGGTCGAGCGTACGAGCGCCCGGCGACGCGGCCTCCGACCAAGAAAGGAAACGAAAACGAGTCACAGTTCACATAAGCCAATGCATACATCCAAGAGCCCAGAATCTTAAGGGTTTGAGTCGAGGTGTCTCGAGTACAACGAGGAAAGCCTTGTCGGCATGCAGCGAGGCGGCCGGACGGCGGGGCCGGAGCCGCGCGGCCCGGCCGCTCGCGGACACAGAACCACAGATCAAATGCAGTTGTGGCGCGCCAGCCAGGCCGACGCGCCACCCGCCAACTCTAGCTCTACGACCACAAAGTAAACGACATAAAGAACGTATGTCCAAAAGGAAAAAATAATAAAGTAAATGAAACCAATCGCCGACGTAAAAACGAACAGAAACACCAACTCTAACGTCTAAAATAAACATACAAGTATACGAAGGTGACGATTTAAATTTCTTCTTAAAGACTACCTTTGGTCTGTTTTCTGCTCACTAACCTTAGGCACAGGGAGAAGTTTTTGTGTACTACGACTGACCTGTAGCAGAGAGCGCTCAGGGCAAATACTATGAATACCCCCCCTACCACAGACATGAGCACCGCCACGAGGAAAACCGTGTTCGAGCCGTGGTAGTTCTCTGCGCCCAAACAGAAGGTAGTGAGTAACGGCCGGCGCGGTCGATGACGTCACAGAGCGTGACGTCAGCGAGGCGGGCGGCCGGCGCCGGCGCCGCGGGGGCTCGCGGTCGGCGTTAACACGACACGACACGGACACGACACGACAGGCACGAGCGACAGACACAGTGCGACAACACCGAGTTACCGGCCGTTACCTGAAGCAGTACGCCATCCAGGCGAACCCCACGAACACGGACAGCACGACCGCGAGCAACAAAATCACCATGTTCATGGTGCTCATCTTATTCCCCTCGTGCTCACCTGCAAGAGAGGGGTCCCGCGCGTTAGTGCGCCGGCGCCGCCCGCCGCGTCACGCCCTCCGAGCAATGCTCCATACACCACCACTTGTATGTCTTGTGCACGAACCACCGAGCGCGAATAACCCGAGTCTTAGACGTTATATATTCAAAAGTTATCCCAAAATTGATTTAAAATAGCTCATAATTTCACATTTCGTTTAAATACAAAAAAGTTTCGTTTAATTATCACATCATAAGACTCGGTGAACTCTACATTTAGTATATTATAAAAATCAACGACAGTGTTTAAAACGTTACGATACGCGACGGAGTCGAACGATAAAACGAATGTTTTAACGTAATTTTGAAAAGCAGTGCTCGGATTTATAGGCCAATTGTTATTTATGTTAAAGTAGGGGGAATATTAATAGATACAGTACAAAAACACCTGAAAACATAAATATGAATTATAGTAAAATTATATAAGTGTAAGAGGTAGTAACAGTCTTAAATCATAAAAAAATCAGAAGAAGTTTTTGTAAATTATTCATTTTAAATAATTATTTTGTTTAGTAATCACCACTATTAAATCTCTTTGGTAATCACCGTCCAATATAAGAAATATAATTATTATGTAATTAACACTGTCAGAAGTGATACAGTTTCCATCAGGCATCCATACAATATTTGAACACTCATAAGAAATAGGCATAACTTTCTAAATAGTACTAATCCCATGATTTGATTTATTAAAATTATTATGTCCATAATATTTTTTCATTGTAGCCAAATTGACACATTGTATATTTTAATTTTAGAATTTGGCTCTGAATGACGGCATTAAAAGCTGTACTAGTCAAATTTTAAGAGTAAAAAACGGAAGAGTATACACAAGAAGAACTAGGACACTGTAATACAGCTGAAAGTAAATAGGACCTTATAAAAATAAAAATTAAAGATTTCTTACTATTAGGACCTTATCCTAAAATCTAGAATTGTATGGACATAATTTATGATTATAGCATTTTGTATTATGGTTTTCAAAGAATTCTGAACCATTTATGAATGTTTCACTCCAACATTTAATATTATTATCATTAATTGACTGACGTATTTTAATTACGAATTCAACTTCGGACTCGTGCTTTCAAATCATTACTTATGACTCAATTAGCTATACTTATTTTATATTCTGGTTCTGTGACATCAATAGTATTGATATTTTCTTTTGAAAAATGTCTTGCATCACATTCAACATCTTCATTGTGTACATGAAGCATCTTTTCTGTATACCAATTATTATCATGAAATTGATTTCTATCTGTTTTGCCTAATACAATCTTATCATCAGCGTATATTACTGGGGTCGACTCACCATACGGTGTTTCCTTCTTGGTCATGTTGTAGGCGGCTTTAGTGGTGTTTTCGGGTACATATGGCGTGGGGGATGGCGGAAGTGCATCGTGGTGCGAGCAGTCAGGTCCAGTCCAACCACGGTTGCACACGCATTTGTTCATGTTCGAACATACCTGGAATTAGATGCGAGGATGTTTAGTAAAATGTTTAAAGATATCGTGCAATAACCGGACTGCCCCATTAGTCTATAGACCTCATTGGTCCTAATGCGACTGCTACGATTGAGCAGTGTTATTGAGATTTTCTATTATTTTTTCAGTTGCAGCCCGGAGTTTGGATTTGTGCCCGGTTAATAGGCTCTATTATATGGGAGGGAGGTATCTATATTAGATGGGACCTAAGCAGTAACATAACGGCAAGTAAAGTTCTGCCTAACCCTTCGGAGAATACAGGCGTGTTAGTATGTTATATCATGTTTAAACCAATATTTGTTAGGTAGAAGACTAGTAAGGATAGCGAAATGTGCATATTCATGTCAGCCCACAAACTAATGATTCATGACCAATAAATAGATACCACATTTATGAAAACAGAATTTTTTGTGACTCTCTCAAAGAAGTAAAAATTGTAAAATATTTTTTAGCACAGTTAAGTATAATTATGTTAAACTAAATAGGTATAAAATAAAGAGGTATTCGAAATTAAGTGTCTTACGTCACTTGATCAACTCCAGTAAATAAATGCAATAAACAATACATTTCCTCTTAAGCTCCTCGTACATCGATTTCTAAGCATATAATATAAAACGAATTTAAAGTTATACCATTTGCTTCCACAAACATACTCTGTAACAGTCCAAACTTAGTATTATCGAATCTATTCTAGACTTAGAACAAGTTTTCATTTATATTAGCGGAATTAATTTCGCTGTAGAATCGATTCGTATTACCTAACTGCCACAAATTGGAGACTGGTTGCCACTACCATGGAAAATTGCAGTCGAGATAAGTAATTATATCTATTATTTATTTCATTAAGTATTACTATCCTTTCTCTAATAGCCTGCATTACACTGTTTGAATCTAATGCATGCGCTTTGAAATATTCGTATGTATTCGCTTAATCTATAAAGCAAAATATCTTGAGTAACCTAAGTAAATAAGTAAGTGCTCATTCACACTAATCCGTCAATTTTTCGATTCATATTTTTTGACTAATCGTCTTTTTTCACGAATCGTTATTTTGATTTGTATGGGCGGCTATACATTTTAATTGCCCATGTTCACACTATTACGGAATCGTGAAAAATTACGAATACGTCTTATATGACGTTTCGTTTTTTTTCAAAAACCTTCAGTTTTAAATCACGAATCGTTATGACGGATCGGTCGGGACAGGTCGTCCAAGACTGAAGCCTGAATCACGAATTCAGTGTGAACATCTATTCGGATATTTTGATGAATCGTGAAAAAACTCGATTCCGTATGTAATGTGAACGTTCATCCGTCATTACTTATCGTCTTTTTTGCCGAATCGTCGTTGACGGACCCAGTGTGAATGAGCCGTAAGTCTGTCAACCCGTGCTAGCTTGGTGGACTATAACTTAAATTAAATTTATATTATACTTTTATTATATACACAATGCAAAATGTATTGTATTGCCTACCAGCGACTGCTAAATAATGGTCGTCAGTGGATTACTCCATGAGTTCATGACATCATTTACCTAACCAAATGGTTAACCTGAATTCATCTAAATTCGAGTAATGCATACTATTTTTCGAAATAAATTTCCAAAAACCCTTATAATGACTTAAGTACCCGCCTTCCAAAGGGTGCAAATGAACAAATTAAAAGTGACTTTGAAGCGAGTTACCCCAGTAACTCGATTCTATGTGGATTGAGTTTGGACACAAATCGACGACGCGAAATCGGTGTTGAATTCCGCTTCACCGTCAGCCGGAGGTGAACAACGATAGCAGGACAATTATCAAACTTTATTCGAAATTTATTCATGATAAAAAGTCCTATTACGTACTTTGTTCCTTTTATAATTTCAGATTTGAAAGCGACTTGGAATTTGAGGTGGAATTTGCAAAGGCAACCGCCGGTAGTTGCTGGAAACTTTCGGATTCCGTTTTCTTCTTTATAAGTCAATAAGTGTTAAAACGTATTTTATAGAAATTGTTTTATTTGAATTTTAAATAAGGTTAAGATTTTAATGCTTTCTTAAAAGCAGAAACTATGTGATTTAATACTATAATTATATTTAAATAGAAGCGTTTATCTAAAGGAAACTAAGACGGGATTTAAGACTTATTGACGTTGATAATATAATAATATAAAGCGAGACGATGATAATTTAACACTACCTACTTTAAAATACTTTCTAAATTACACACACCTAAAATTTTGCACTTAACTCTCCCAAAAAGCTACACATTGAACTACCTCGTACGAAGTTAGTATTTAAACTATTTACGTCCCAACTCGGGTCCAACTATTCGGGGCCGTAACATAATTCGGGGCACGGCTCGTGCGACCAATCGGATTTTCTCGGGGGCTAGGCACCCGGCACACCGAGATTTAGTTAAGGTGGTACGATGGAATTTCCACACGTTTGCTGCAACATTTTTGTGACGAGTTCTGGTTTGGTAATCTATTCCGTTAAGGAAGATGACGTGGTAAATGAAGTGAGAATGTGTTCTCGTGGAAAAATTGGAAATACTTAACCGTTTATCTACATGAAAACAGTGGAAACATTTCTATACAAAAACTTTGATTTCTTTGTTAGTCAGACTGGCATTGTCGTATGACACTAGACATTGACGTGCATGCCCGTGTTCCCATATACCGGAGTAAGAAGTTATATTCTGTGAATACTAGTATAGAATATAATTTCTGTGAGGGTTGCTATTCAATGTTCCACTATTCGCTTTACCTATCTACTTATGAAGGCCCATCAGATATACATAGATCTTTACATCGAGTTTTTATTTTAAAACTTAATTATCATTGCAAAATTTTGTTTATTTTAAAATTCATTAACTCCTAAATTTGTCTACTTCGGATGCATACAGTTGAATCGAACGAACTTTAACATTATGCTTACATTTTATTAAGAATCCCAGTCCGATACAGCCTTTATATCCTTAGCCTTAGAGTCCTATTATCTCTATTTCTTATCTCAACGTATATTTTACTTAAGAGCTGCTCGCGCGCACGGTTCGCAGTTATCCCGCGAAATAACAAATTTCTTTGTAATGGTGAAAAAATGATTCCTAAATTTGTTTCAGTAATTTCGGAGCCTGTCGATTAAAAACTCTTATCGCAAATCTCTTTTCATTTTAGTATAGACAGACAATAGTACGAACCGACCAATTATGAAATTAAAAAGCACGACTGCAACAGACGATTTTAATACCACTCGGAATGATTACTTCATCCTGAGGCATGCTCGATGAATATCATAATATTTAAAATGAATGTTCTGTACATTACTGGAATTTCGAAGCTGTAATTAAGTTTATATAGCCGCCGCGGTAATATGAATTTTAAATAAGCAGCGAGCATATTTTATTTTGTTGTGCTACGGAAAAATGATAGGGGAGAATGGGTAACAATGGATACACTTTTGTTTGAAGGCCAATATATCTGAAGTTAACTACATTTAGCCCTAGCATTTCAATCTATTATTTGACAACACTATCAGGGTACACAAAAAACATACGATAGACATTCAAATAGCTAGAGATTTTGGTCAAAGTAGGTTTTTTTTATAAATGGGAATTTATCCACTGTAACCCATGTACGGGTTACTATGGATAAGCACCTGGGGTACAGTGAACTTCATGGGTCACAGTGATTTTTTGCAGGTTTTATAAAAAGAAATCAATTATCAAATGTTTTTTATTAATAATTTTGTTTACGAGATTACTTTTAGTAATTTAAAAGTGAACAGAGTGTCTGAAACTACATCTAATCAACAATAATTATATTATCTTGGAGATCAAAAATTACGTTATTTTAAGGCACTTAATAAGGTAATTCAGTCTCACAATTACTTATATTATTATAACAGAGCGTCTGAAACTATAACTAATCAATGATAATTTGGTTATCAAAGACTAGAGACATTATTACTATCACTAATCAGTCATCTTTACATTTAAGTACCTACTTTAATATCACAATAACAATGTAGTGCAACAAAAAAAAACCCAAAAGAAATAAAAAACAAAACAAAGTAACATCCTGCTTACTTATAGATTAATATTATATAAAATAATACTTCAATTTTAATTATCATGAAGCTAAACAAATCAAAAAGTGGTTGAGTCAACGAATGTCTATCCTAGAAAAATCTAAATCAAAAGTGTAACACCCTTGCTGTCTTTTCGTTTGTCCCGAATATGATGGATTCGGCAGAAACATTTTTATGTCTGACAAGAGCACCACTGCGACGTCAGGGACATTTGGAAGTCGAAATTTACCATTTCTCGGATCTCTCCTTAAAAAAGTAACATCGGTTTCCCCATTCTCTGCATCTTTTAACACCTTTCCAGCGTAGAAAACTTTTTTATTATTTATCTTAAACTCTACTAAGACAAAATTGCCTTCTTTTGGTAAAGTCGGCAACTGTCCAAAAGATTCTTGATCAACGACACCATAATCGGTTTCTGTTTGTTCAAACGATCCTTCTTCCTCGGAGTGAACACTTAAAGTATCGTCTTCTGTATCACTTGAATCACTTTGCAAGACTTTCCTTTTCACGGTTGTCCTTTTCTTTACCGCTTCCTTTTTTTTCTTCAACTGTTTAGCAATTTCACGTTCTTCAATCTCATCCTTATTGGGCGTGTCTGTAGCTATCATAGATTTACCTTTTCTCCTTGGTTTTCTATTATTTTTTCTTGGAGCTGCTTTAGGTAATCCTCTTATATCGAAAGGGCTCATAAAAGCTTTTGAAGGCCCTGCAACAGAGCTTACTGTTGATGGTAAAGGAGCACTCGACGTTATAATAGAATTAGAATGGTTGTAATCCACAACAGGTTCAGATTCCCTTTGATTTCCTTCCGGACTAGTTGTTGGTGGTGTGTGAGTCTGTTGATGATGAAGATTTGTATCTGTATTAATGGGTAACTGAACAACTGGCAAAGCAACTGGGAGTAATTCGTTAGGTTCGGTCATAATTTCATCATTGGTAGATGGGGCTTCAACAATTATTTGTGAATGTGGTATTAAAGACATCGCAGGTGGATCACTAGGATGATTTTCTACCAATTCCCGATCCGTGATTTCGGATGGAGCAAAATCAACATCTGTAAATATATTTCTGTCAAACGGAAATATTCCAGTAGCTGCGAAAGCGTTGCATATATTCACTGGTGTCATTGCTTTCATATGGGCATCTTTAATAGAGCTCGCTACTTCGTATATCGAAAAAGTTTTGCCGGGATTTCTCATCATCCAACTATCAACGGATGCATTGTAAGCTGTTTTGAATGGGCCAAACACTCCTACGTCCAGTGGTTGAAGCTTGTTTGTTGAATGTGGCGGGACTGTTAGGATAGTGACCCCATTATCTTTTGCCAGATTGAGTGCCTTAAGGCATATATGAGCTTCGAAGTTGTCCATGATCAACAACGATGGATTATCTTCACTACTTTGAGTGTGAACAATAAAATGTTGCATTGTAGAGATAAACAGTTCAGAATTCATCCATCCTGTTTGAGTAGCTAACCCCAGAGTGGCAGAAGGAGCACCAGTGAGCATGTGATTTTTGAAATGCACCCGTGGGAAAATCATAACAGGAGGCAGTACTTGTCCAGTTGCACCCACAATGTAACAAGTCGTGACCAAAGTACCCTTTTCGGCGCTTGTGACCTTGCTAACCTGCCTTTGCCCCCGGACCGCCAAGACTTTTCCCGACGTTTGGACCGTCATGGTGTTGGTTTCATCTAAGTTGAAGATCCGGGTCCCATTACCAAAACGTTCATGTCGTCGCATCAATTCTTCTAGGTTGTCAAAGAAAATATTCACGTTGTGACGATTGAATGACGTAGCTCGGCTTAGGCTGCATCCTTCTGGAGTCCTCAGGCTGAGTACTTGGTGGCGTTTTCTGAAGTTGAACAGCCACTCGATGCCCGCCATTTTATACTGATGCCATTTTTCAGGAACTCTTAAATCATTGGCAATTGCCATTTCGTAAGCCAGGCTGCGAAGGTCAATCGGTGTGAGACCATAAAACATCTGACTACATTTGATTACATAATCTACTAAAGATTTTTCTTGATCGTCGGAAAATATTTTGTTAACCGCATAGTTTGGTGTTAATCTTACGGGTCCACTAGCTCTTTCAGTCTTTTTACAATATCGATATAAAGTTGCATAAGGGATGTTTTTGAGCTTAGACACCACATTGATCGATTTTCCCTCCTGATGCACCAGGTTGATTGCGTCCTGCATCTCATTTTGAGTATGCATTCCGATATTAGTTTTCCTTATCCTATTTCGAGGCATTTTGTAACCTAAAAGACGAAAAAATACAAATTAATAAGCGAATTGCAAAGAACAAATGCATGGGGCACAGTGGATACTTATCCACTGTAACCCAAATGGAATTTATCCATTGTGACCCAACAACCGTTATCAGAATAATAATTCGATAAAAAAACATACATTCTTGTTACAGACAAAATAATAGCATTTTAGGCCACCCGAAACACTGCACAACATTAAATAACCCAGAAACACGCAAAAACCTTAAGGAATTTGACACCACACACTTTTTAAAAACACGTTAAAATTTTATTTGGTACTTACTTTGGCGATACGCTGTCGGCGCGCGACCTGCCGGCGTGCGAGCGTGGCGGCGACTGGCGCGGCGGGAGGGGAACACTCGAGGAGAATGTTTGACGAGAACACAAGTGTTAGTGTGCGTAAATACACCGTGACCCATTAGTCACTGTTACCCACTCTCCCCTACTTTATAGTGCATAATTATTATTCGACACATTTAAAAATGTTACTTTTTTGTTAGTATTTGGGCGGATATACTTAATCAGATATTTTTGAAAAAAAAATGAATATATTTTTGGAGCCGTTTCAAAACTTCGATCATAGTTTTTGTCAACCCTACTAAAACACATTTTATAAAAATCTATTATGTTAAGTACAACAGGTGTAAATATTGTATGGATTATTCATACAATAAGTATTTATAACAAGAAAGCACTGAAATAAACTTCATTGTTATAGTTAAGGTACTGCTTTTTTAAATAGACTACAGAATAGCCTGTGATAAACAGACACCGTATCCCACATTAACATACATTCGATCAACACCATCGCATTTAATTAATTGAAATTTACCCATTCCTTGTTAGCGGAATGCCAACATGAACGAAATTAATCAGGTAATACTCATTACGAAGTGAGCGCCTCTTTGTAATACGTACAGTGAATGGTAACCGATTTAAATTGTAAAGAGAAGTGATATGTATTACATGGACATACATAGTATTTGTTTCTCGATCAATGAAGTTTTTGAGGTGGCAGAAGTTTGTTTCAGTTGTACAAATTGAATAACCCTAAATGTTACGAGCAGAGGGTTCAAATTCGTTTGTTAGTACTGATTACGAAGTGAGCGCCTCTTTGTAAGTACAATGTGGTAAACGATTTTAAATTGTAAAGAGAATGATTCAAATTCAAATTTCAAATTTATTTATTTGCCAGTACGTAGTTGTACTTTTACAAGTATGATCTTAAATTCTAGTAGTCCTTAAACATTCTACCATTACACTATGGTGTGCAAACATTTATTGAAAATTTAATTTTTAAGCAATAATATGATATATAAGTATAATATGTACCTACACAGTATTTGTTTCTGAGTCAATGAAGTTTTCGACGTGGTAGAAGTTCGTCTCAGTTGTACAAACTGAATAACCCTCAATGTTAAAAGCAGAGGGTTCAAATTCGTTTGTTTTTAGTGGGGGTCAGGTAACATCTATAACCCACTGTACACACGGCTACAGGTCTATCTATACAAAACCAGTTTAAGCTGATTCGTATTGTTTAGGCTTCCCTTTTTATAAGAGGCCAGCGTAAACTAGATTTGTATAGCTTGATTTGCAATTGCAATGACAAATACTTTGCCACTATTATTGTTTTTTGGCCATTGCAAATTAAAATTTGCCTTTATCTTTTATCTTTTGATTAAATTTTGCCTTTATGTTTATGATCTTGAGACCTATTGACGCCTCATTTGTCTAAAGGCAAATGAGGCCTTACAACTAAGGACTCATGATGATTACATACGGATGATACTACTGATGCTACTGGCGCTTTATATCTTGTAGTTCCTGCTTGCTATAAGGCAGCATGGATGCAACTTTGTTATTTGAATAAAAACTTGCTGACTTATCAGGAGGTTGTCCTGTATTATCCATTTTCTGTGGTTTCTTAATTTTTGTTACGGTGAGACTCTACTACAAAGTATAATTAACTTAAAAAACATAATAATAACCAATTATACATAATCTATGTTATTTTTTGTAATATAATATGATAAATATAAGCAAGCGGGATGCAAGCAAGCAAGCGGCAAGCAAGGGTAAACATAATCCTGCAAATAAATCCTAGTCAACGTATACTCTACCGAAAATCGTGTAAAATATTTTAAACCATTCCAGTTTAAATACTTAGTTTCTAATTGGTAAATGCCCTAATTTTTATGAAAGCCTACTCAAACAAAAGTATCTGTTACACATACCTAAACCTACATCGTAAGTTTTAATATTTTTATACCGTCCTACGGCTGGTGGAGTTACTTTTTAATAGTTTGAGTGGTGTGCCGGGTCGCATGTTATTCAATTTTTGCTTCCATCTAGTTGTAAGTTCTATACGTTTAGTTGTTATATAGGATTATAGAATGTACGAACGTACTAATTTATAAGTATTCGGTTTTGTAATTACTAACTTATTTTTATACGTGACAAAGTTCACATAGCATTGTTATCAAAACTTTTTTGATCATTTTCTTAACGTATCACTCAGAAATCAATTTAGTGGTAATAAATATTAAATCCGTCTGCTTCGGCCTAAAATTTTTTTTAGGCCGAAGCAGACGGATTGTACCCTTTTTAAGCAAATTGTGCGCAAGGAGGAGTTGGTATAATTAAAATTAGGGAAGGTCACATTTTGACCGCCTTGTCAAAATGCGACCTTTTGCGATGCGATGTTTTTAAGATGGTCGCATCTTAAAAAAAATAGGAGCAGCACTCACCCCTTTGCTGGAGCATTCGTTGTTGTTATGGTCGGTGGGGCACTTGGTGTGGTCGATGTAAGGGAAGATGGAGGTGCAGGTCTGGTTGACACACACCAGGTTGTCGCCGCACGGGGTGCCGTCGCGGACCAACCCTAGCGGCGCGATCTCAGAGTGCTTCGGGAGACCCGTCGTTGCTCTGGAAGTGGGGATCAGACGTCTATATTTAGTAAATAATAATTACAATAATCTCTATTTCAGACATAAAAATATACTCTATAGAATTGGTACAGTCACCAGCACATCAGACTGTGAAATTTCTCCAAATGATTTTAAACCTTAAAATGTTGATTCATCATCATCAACCCATTACATTGTCCCACTGCTGGGCACGGGTCTCCTCTCAGAACGAGAGGGACGTTGTTGAACGACGTCCCCAACGAAAATGTTGATTAGTTCAAAATCAACTGAGAAAATTTGACATTTTTTGGTAACTTGAAAGAACATGACTAACGGTGTTCTAGTAACCGTACGTACATAATAAATGTTAGTATTACATACAATAATAAATAGTAATAGTAAAAGCTGACATTTAATTCATAAGTAATGCTTTTCGTACTTGAGTATAAAATAATTTTGTGTTCGAGTGTCAATAGATAAGCTCGGTGAAGGACGGACACAATTTGTGATTTCAATAGTAAATTGAATGTATACAAAATATATGTTTTTTGTACTTATACAAATATTTGCGATAGTGTACAAAGCTGCCGATTTAGTCACCTACTACATAGTTAGTTAGTTAGGGGTGATTCAACTCCTATATATGGTGGCATAATTGATACAATAGGAAAACGATTTTTCATGACATGCCTAAATGTGATCTTTAGTACCTTTATATAGGAAAATGAATTTATTTTTCATATATAGCGTTTTTGTAGGAAAAGTTGTTAAGTACAATATGTAGAATCACCCCTTTAGGGATGATGAATATGATGATAAGTCACGCACAGGTACGTGACTAAATCATCACCCTGTATATTTGGCGTTACTCACTTGCACTCATATTCGTTGCCTTTGATACTGATGACAGTTCTGGTGTAGTACTCGTCCATGCCGGACACTATCGGGTACCTATTACCCTGCTGGCACTGCAGCGAGCCGCAGCGCACGTTCCTGGTAACAAAGTCGTAATATATCAATCAATCAATAGATGGCGCTAACGTCACCTTAAGATGTAGAATATAGAACATATAGAATAAATGAGAGAGAAATACAGAATATAGTGATAGCTTGTGTATTTAACTGGAGGGATTCAGGTTCCAACTCTGCCTAAGATCGTAGTCTTCCATCCCGCCTGTATTCATAAAAAAATTTAGGCGAAAGTGTGTACTAATGTACCCCTATATTTTGGCAGTAGTTTAGATCCCATGTCATAGGGGGCGAGCCTATTGCCATTAACTGGGCACAAATAGAAACTCCAAGCTGCTACTGAAAATATCATAGAAAAAACCAATAACACTTTGCTCTACTGATCTGATCTTTTAAACGCTTGCTTCAATCGATCCCAAGATTTCTAGCGTAACAGTCGAGCTTGGGACTACTAGACAAATGAAGTAATTTTATTTCATATATCTAAAATACTCACTCAGTCTCACACTTGATGAAATGTCCATTGCCATCCTTCCCACAGTGGCCAGTCACGGCTCCCTTCGAGTTGAACTGCTCGAAGCACTCCTTATCCGCTCCCACCGTCCCCTGTCCCCAGATCCTCTCACACTGGAGGGAGAGGGTGGGGCACTGGCCCGCGAAGCAGTACCCTTTGCCCTCCTCGCAGGGATCCCCGTTCTTCCGATGCGCGTCCGGGGGGCAAGTCCCCGAAAGACCTGTGCAGGTCTCATCCAGGTCGCACTCGTTGGTGGCGTCGCGGCAGACAACGCCGCGAGGTTTTAGCTGTATAGAAAACACGTTTGTTTTTTGTTATAAATGCTTACTAGCATTGTGGATCGCACACTACTAGTAAGTATTCTTGTTAACCCCTCGAACACAAAAAGATTAGGGTATACAGGCAGCTACCGAACATCTGTCTTGATATAGATTTAAGCGATATGAAGGCTGCTAACAGAACCAGCATTTTGACACGTATTGCGTGATATAGGTATTATTTGTCAAAACACTCAAAACACATGTACATAAATGTAGCTAGCTAACCTATATACCTTACTCTTTTGTTGCCTCTACTAAGCTATATGCTTGTGTTACGAGTGGGTTCACGTCGTTATTCGCAATGAGTGGGTTTTGAACCGACAACCACATGATCGCAAGTCCGACACCCTAGAACCTCTAGAACCTTTACTTAATTATGATTTACTGAAGGGATGTTTTTGGAATGTTCACTGGTCTACATCCCCATTTCTAATGGGGGTCTGCGGCAACTATATAACGCCATGTGCTACGATCCTTGCATACCAATTTTGCGTCCACATTCATGGTATTCGGAAGTTTATCAGTCGGTTTATTAATAGGAAGAGACAGTTTGTTTACAAGACTTTTAAGCGCGAATATTTAAATAATCTTGTAAACAACCTGTCGCTTCTCCTATATTTCTTGAACCTGTGGTTCTGTAGTTCATTTAAATATTCTATGAACATTCATGAGTATTTGTCACACCTCTACCTTATGTTAATATGACAAACCTTTTCTAATCTCTCTTCTGTTAATGTAAATACCACAAAACGTTATGAACTACACGCATCTAATTTATACTCTCTAAATCACTCTTTTTGCTACCAAGCGTCCCATTTACATAGTTGTCGAAAAGTTTATATGAAATGAACTTTATATTATTCAAAATTATGATACGCAAGCTAGGGCATTAATCAGTTTAAAACTGATGTAATTCAGACTTTGCAGTGTAAATAAGACGGAATACATTCGTCTGAATAAAATGCAAATATGCTTTGACTGTTTCTTCTATTTGAATGTACTAAAGAAGAATTATTATTGTACAGAACTTTAAACTTTCGTATTATTCTCGGAATTACAATGCTTTGAAGAAGAGTGAGTTAAAATGTAAGGCGAAGGTATACCAGTAAGCTTATCCCTTTTTACGTAGATAGATACTACATAGGTTTATAAGTTGTTAACCTATGAACGTTAATTATCACTTATTTCAAATCTATTGTTTGTATTAGCTGTAGTTTTGTATAGATATTTTTAAAGATAAAGATAAATTTATTTGCAGTAACGTGAGTGGATTACAATACAGATATGCACGCAATGGAGATAAAACATTTTTTTGAGCTACATGTTATGCCATATAAGGCGTACAAATATTAGATTATAATTTTAATGTGTAGGTAATATTACAATGTTTTGTTTATAATAAAAACTTATTACTATAACTATTACTTTTTAATTTGTATTTCCCTTAATTTATGGTAAAATATATTTTTAAATGTTTGTTTAGTATATTTTGCTTTTTAATTGCCATCAATACAAACATTTTAAGAAATAAACATACCATCACGCCTGTATTCCCCGAAGGGTTAGGCAGAGGTGTACTTAAAGTACACCCACAGTTCGCCGGTATGTTTAGGTCCCATGTAATAGGGGGCGAGCCTATTGCCATTAACCGGGCACAAATCCAGACTCCGAGCTGCTACTGAGAATTTCATAGAAAAACCCAATAACACTTTGCTCGACCTGGGGATCGAACCCAAGACCTCTAGCGTAACAGTCGCGATTGGGACCACTAGACCAACGAGGCAGTCAAGTTTTAAGTTTTAAGAAATATTATTTTGAATTTATGATATCTTTTATTTGTATTTTTTTATTCTAGCCGTTACTGTCCCACTGCTGGGCAAAGGCCTCCCCAATTTCTTTCAGTTACTCTTTTCTTGCGCCACCTCGAACCAGACCTCGCGGAACGCATCCAGATCATCCCGCTTCCTCTTTCTGGGCCGGCCTCGACGGCACCTTCCATCTTCAGGCATCCATTGAGACCCTTGTAAATATATAAATTTGAAGCTGCGATAGCCTAATGGATAGGGCGTTGGACTTGTAATCATTTGGTTACCGGTTTGAAACCCACATATTGCACTACCGACGTGAACCCACTCGTAATACAAGCATTTAGCTTAGTACGAGGGGTTAATAAAAATACTTGTAATGTGCGATCCACATTGCTAGTAAACTTTTTTAAGCAAATAAATATGTAGGTTTTTTTTTTTATTAACCTAAACTGCCACGTGCTCACGTGCCACGTGCTCCTGTCTAGCGCTTTCTCCTGCCAGTCAGCCATAAATGCATCCAGATCGTCTCGCCAGCGCTTTCTGGGTCTGCCCCGGCGTCGAGGACTTTCTTTTATAGGTATATAAGAAAAAAATTATAAAGTAATATTTTCCCTCACCTGGCACCTCTCGCAGCACTCCCCAGAGGCACACTGCGCCTCCTTGGTGAGACGGCACGTGAACGGGTCGCAGCAGGGGTTGGTGTTCTGGCACTCCGTGATGGTGCCGCAGTCGCACTCCTCGCCCTCGTCCAGCCGACCGTTGCCGCATTGATGGTGGATCACCAACTAAATAAAAAAAGAATAGCTTTTCAAATATGATAAGTCAATGCTGCCTATGTCGTTAGTCTAGCTGCCTTAGCGCGACTCGACAAACGTAGTGTAGGACGCCCTCCGGCAAGATGGAGTGATGATTTGCGAAAGGTTGGGGCAGAAGCTGGATGCGAAAAGCGGAGGACAGGTTGAAATGGCGCACGCAAGGGGATGCCTACGTCCAGCAGTGGACTAGTATAGGCTGATGATGATGATGACTGCTACGCTAGAGGTCCTGGGTTCGATTTCTAGATCAAGTAGTGTTACTGGGTTTCCCTATGAAATTTTCAGTAACAGCTCGGAGTTTGGATTTGTGCCCGATTAATGGCAATAGGCTCGTCTCCTATTACATGGGTTACATGGGACCTAGAGGTACCGGTGAAGCGTGGGTATCCTTAAGTACACCTCTGTTTAACTCTACATGGAAAACAGGTGTGATTGTATGTTTTGTGTTATGTAAAAAGTCCCTACTGGAAGAAAATATTTACTTCATTTAAATGGAACAAACTGGGTTAAAATAACAAAATCACCTCAAAGAGTCAGAAGTGAAACGAATATTTTTTTAAATTATTTTAGCACAAAAATAGCAGACCATTTCGAGAGTACGATAGAACATTTGACCTTTTTCTTGAACTATACATTTTGTGTTAGTAGATACCAATTCCCAAAACACAACATAATGTCAAATATCAAATTCCTGAAATAGAAAGCCAAACTATTCACAGGAATCGACATCGGCATGTCTAACCACACTAGGCAAACACGAGAAACATTTCAGAATGCCCAGGGGGCGAAGTATAGGCACACGTGTATTAAATATACATAAGACTCAAATTACATAAGATGGTAAAGTTCGCCTATATTCTCCGAAAGGTTAGCATGAAGTATTCGGCCACAGCTCGCCTGTTGGATTCAAATATGAAGAGACAGTTATGTTCTAAGTTTTAAGTTTTCTGATGCAGACGCAAGTATTAGACATTGAAATAAAACAAGATGCTTGGAGAATCTTTTTGCTAGCACTGACCAATATACGATAATATGTTATCGTTAGGCGTGATGGTATGCCAACGCCGAAAGAAAAGGCAAAAGTGAACTATGTAAAATTGTACACACACAGTTCGCCGATATGTTTAGGTCCCATGTACATATACAAACAATTCGATATTTTTAATTAGTTGTACTTAATTGTAGTCATTACAAGAAATTATTATTATCTGTCATTGGTTTAAATGTGTCAAACAAAGAGATTTAATAGTAGTAGTAATAGAGCGGACATTGGGAGCATTGTCAAACAAAAACTTTGAGCCCATGTGGCAGTAACGCTATCTATCTTTGAATAGCAAAAATTATACAACTGACGCAATCTGACAACATATTTCAGCTATCATACAATAGGTGTAGTATTTTAAAAGGATTTGTAATTCTTTGGTAGAGGTGCTACCATTAAGATAACAAGATATCGATAAAATTTATGAAGATCACTACGATAGGCTTTTTATAAGATACTAGCTTTCCACCCGCAGCCTTGCCCGCGTAAACTATTGTTTGCTTTCCACCTGCAGCTTTGCCCGCGTGAACTATATGTTTCTTGTCATTTTACGGGATAATATATGGTCTATGTCAGGAATAATGTAGCTTTCTAATGGTGAAAGAATTCCTCAAATCAGTCCAGTAGTTTCAGAGCCTATTCAATGCAAACAAACAATCAAATCTTTCCTCTTTCAATCTTTTCTTTTCTTAATATTAGTTCAGATAAACAACAGTTACCGAGCGATTACATGATAATCAATAAATATGTACGAATTTTCGCGTCTTCGTGAATTTGCAGCCTTACACTTTGCTCTATTACTTTTTAACAAAAAATTAAACCGTCGTAAAAAGTATTTGGATAAAGTTACTTTTTTCGTCGGTTTAATTTTTCGTTTTTTTTTGTCTAATATCTAAGTAGTTCCTTAGTTACCTTACTTTAACGAAGTCATGTCTAAAGTTATCATAAAGTTAAATGACGACCTAAACACGAGATAGGAGCTGTAAAAATTGAGAGTTTCCTTCGACTGTCTTCCGTCTCCAACATCGGGTCAACTCTAGGTGTCCACTATGTTGTAGTGTCATTAGAACTACACACATAAGTGTGACAAGTTTCACCACAATCGGTTCACAAGTGAAATATTTGAAATTCAGAAACCAATTATCCCCTATTTCCCTACCTGAATTAATTATTAAAGTTAAAATGATTCAGGTGGCCTCCACCCCTTCCAAACAAAAAAATAGTTTGCAAATTCTTTCCTCAATTGACGGAGCAATCGGGTAACAAACCGACGTGAAAAAAACATACGTACAGACATACATAATAGACGAATATAGAACCTCTTCCGGTTTTTCGTCAGTTATAAATTGATAATTATAACATTGTTTATAATTTATTATTTACCTGACTCATAAAAATATTGCTTATCGATATCACGAATCGATAAAAAACAGCAACCTCTAGTAAGTTAGTAGCAGAGAGGGATGTGACTTAAGGGTAGAAAAAAACGATTATTTAAAAATCGATTTTTATTTATCTCAAAATAATCGATTATATAAAAATAGTTTTTTTTTATGAAAAGTTTTAGGGCGCCGTTGTGTTGTTGTATGTTTTATGCGATCAATTTACAAAATAATAACGAAACACGCCGTGTTGCCGTGTTATTATATTTAAATAGGTACCAGTAGAAAAAAACGAAAAAGGGGACGCTTAAAATAAAAAACTGCCTCGTTAGTTTAGTGGTCCCAAGCGCGACTGCTACGCAAGAGGTCCTGGGTTCGATTCCCAGAGCAAAGTGTTTTTGGGTTTTTCCTATGAAATTCCCAGTAGCAGCTCGGAGTCTGGATTTGTGCCCAGTTAATGGCAATAGGCTCGCCCCCTATTACATTGGACCTAAACATACCGGCGAAATGTGGGTGTACATTAGTAGACCTCTGCCTAACCTTTCGGGGAATACAGGCATGATGGTATGTTATGTTATGTTTTTTAAAATAAAAAAATCGATTAATAAAAAAAATATAATCGCTCATAAAATATAGAATTTTATGAAATAGGTATCGATTTTTTTTAGAATCGATTATTTTTTAACATCCCTAGCAGAGCATTGTAAAAAACTACTGAGCAACAGAGGGCGCTTAGCAATGTTCTAGAATGATTTCAGCAAATTATTATTATTTATTGAGTTAATTAATAGAATACTGACAAAAAAAACTGCAGTCAAGTCAGTCGCCTGACCATGTCGAGATTTACAGTACCGCAATACGCAGCTAGGCATATTTTCTCAGGAAATTATTTAAAATGACGAATGTTTTGGTAGACGTACGCAAGTTGTACACGAGCTGCCAGGCTGACGTCCGATACTAGACTACTTTGTACCACTTGGCACAAAGTATTTGCGTATGATTTTGGGCTTGATGTCCCGTCTATTACTAGTGTATTAAATGTCTTTGGTGTCAAAGAACTACATGTTGTATTAGGCGCATGCCTGTAAAAACATTGTATGTAATAAGGAAATAAATAAATGCAATAGGGGCCGAGACTGTTGCCACGAATCGACGAACCGGGAAATATGATATCCCTCTATATATCAACATCACCTGATATATCAACAATATCACTCGATCTATCAACAAATCACGCATTACTATGAGCATCGGATACCGCTAAAGGGAATAAAGGCATTCGCTCACAATCATCCCCCGATAAATATGTAAACGTGAGAAATCGAAGGGGAGAGGCAGGGTTCCGTATTATCATTCCTGACTATGCAAATTTATTCCAATAAACCCTGGCTGCCGTTCGTTCCTGTTATTATATATTCGCAAACGAAGAGATAATTCAGAGCGCGGGGGCAGCTCGTATTACCATAACTTTTATTAAAGGAGTGGGCCTCGGCGCGGATGACGACAAACAATACGACAGCCTCTGATTAATTTCCAACGTGAAAATCTGTTTTGAATTCGAATGAACTCTTGCGTGGAAGTGGTGTGGCTGTGACGTGCTAAGCCGCAAACTTTCATCTTGACGGAAACAACGCCAGGTTGCGTCCTATGTACGTATAATCTCGAATTAAATTTTAAGGTTTTCTCGTCCCCTCAAGGAGACAGCGAGTCCCTTTCATCGGGGCCCATCGTTTTTAATCGAGAATTAAAGTGATTTCACTCGAAGATCTCACTGGATTGGATTTGATTTTACGATTCCGAGTTAATTAAAGTTTAAATAGGTAAGTTTGAGGACTTAAATCTGATTTATTTGAAATGGAATTGAAGAATCAGTAGTTAATCAGATTATGTGAATGTCTAGTTATCTGTTTTGGAACAAATGTAGTGAATATTTGATAATGTTATTTACTTAAAACACATTATTTGATTTAATTATAAATGTAAATGGTGGTATTATTTTTCCAGTAAAACCACCAGAACAGCTGTTGCTGTGGTTAAATATTATTTCAATGCAAGATATATTAATTACACTACAGTAGTATTATTATTATTGAACAAGTTAATAAACCTATTTTCACTATTGAAAGCAGAACACAGTTTGTTGGTAGGCATGACTGTAACGAGCCCAAATCATACATATTCCAAGGGCATTCGGAAATTCGGAATGAACCAAGATTGATTTTTTTACGAAAATTCCGTTCAATACTATCGTTATATTAGTAAAGTGGATCTAAGCACGCGTAGGCGTACTGGATTAAAATCCCAGGTCGCAGCAGTGTAGATTTTTTTATGTAAATCTGAGATGCTTCTCTTGCTCGGCGATGGATTTGTACCCAAATAATAGCAGTAGGCTCGGCCCCTATTACATGGGACTTAAGTCATACTGGCGAACTTTGTTTGTACAATTGGACTTTTTTATCCTGCCTTATCTTTCAGGGAATAAAGACGTTATGGTATGTCATAAGATAAAGGAAAACAGTTTTTTTTTTTATTCGTGAAATTACTATTTTTTTTAACAATAATACTCGTATGATTTGCGATAGACTGCCTCGTAAGTCCAGTGGTCCTAAGCGTGACTGCTACGCTAGAGGGCCTGGGTTCGATCCCCAGGTCGAGCAAAGTGCTATTGGGTTTTTCTATAAAATTCTCAGTAGCAGCTCGGAGTCTGGATTTGTGCCCGGTTAATGGCAATAGGCTCGCCCCCTATTACATGGGAAGTAAACATACCGGCGAAATGTGGGTGTACATTAGTACATCCCTGCCTAACCCTTCAGGGACTACAGGCGTGATGGTATGTAGGTATACTTGCTTTCAAATGTGGTGTTTTATTCGCTATATAATTCACTTACTTCATTAGGTTTGTTGAGCAAACACAATCCTTGTCCGACTCGGAGCTCATTGATGTAGTCGTTCTTGGAGCAGTCGGAGAACTTGTATGGCTGGACGTTGTCGGAGCCCACGATGGACTGCGCCATGATGCAGCCGTGCCAGTCGCGGCAGAAGCACTGCTCGCGACCGTCGTCATGGCCCATGCCTGGAGAAGATGGATGACAGTGAGTAACGAGAGAAAGAAAGAACTTTATTTGATGCAGTTTACACAACACATCTTCTTCAATTATGTTACATTAAGGAAGTACCTACCGAGTTACCTAAATGTTTAAGTAGTATGGTAGTATAATGAATATATTACTATAAAAGTAGTATTTTCTAATGGCTATAAAATCAAACGGCTAATTTTGTAATACAGTTTCACAAATATTTGAAAAGCTGCCTATTATGTGAGATGGTTGTTAACGAGATTGCTACGGTTTAACCGACAATAAAGCCTATTTACCTATAAAAAAATGATAATTTGATATGCAGTGGTACATGGTAGTTGAACTTGCTTAGTTGTGTGACAATGTATATTGACACAAAACAGCCTCATTTTATATAAACAGTACATATATGTTCATTGTAGCCATTTATGCCGAAGTAGATACATGGTAAACTTTTATATATTTTATCCTCTGTAGTATGTTCTCACATCCTGTTATCACATTATTGTACCAGTGAATTATGTAACATTAATAGTTTAAAAGAGTGTCCATGGAGTTTATTGCCGGATTCTTCTTCATAGGATCAACTTTTTGGAACCGCGCTACTAGAGTTAATAAAACGACGTTTCATAAAAGTTTTTTCACTCATTTGCACTCATTTCAAATAATTACATGAAAATATAAAATATCTGTAGACCCTCTTTTTAATTTTGTTTGTTTAAAAAGTTTTGTTATGAATTAGTCTGTAATAACTTACCTTCTCGCTTGGGGGGTTGGTAGCTGCGTTACAGTTTTTAACATTTAAATCTATTATCGTTTTAATGTGTCCTGTTACTGTACTTGTTTTTGTTCTAAATATACTATTATTATTATTACTCACCAATATTATGTCCTATCATATGTGCCATGGTCCCTGCCAGCAGGTGCGGTTCATATGTGTTGGTGTCCACGGATATTCCAACGGACTTCGGCGTGCACAGCGTGTCCGGGACTGATATCCCGGACTCGCCTCCTGGGAACGTCAGCCCGCTGGAAAAAAAGACCAGTATTTAATGACTGATAAAGTTTTCTTGGTCTCTGTGTGTATCTAGATGGTAGTCAGAAGACTAAAAAGCCTGATAAACAGTTCGTCTTAAGTATATCGGTATTTCCCAGAAGTTGATGCGGAGGTATCGAGAAAAGCGAAATCGCTGTATGTTAAATAATTATTAATTAATTATTCAGTCGGATCTAGTTAGACTAGAAGCCTACTCCATATAATTGGTTAAAATAAAGAAAGAAACACATTTATTATTAAAATTTACGAGGGTCATAAATTATTTCAGGCAGTGATAACATAACATACCATCACGCCTGTCTTCCCTGAAGGGTTAGGCAGAGGTGTACTTAATGTACACCCACAGTTCGCCGGTATGTTTGGGTCCCATGTAATAGGGGGCGAGCCTATTGCCATTCACCGGGCACAAATCCAGACTCCGAGCTGCTACTCAGAATTTCATAGAAAAACTCAATAACACTTTGCTCGACCTGGGGATCGAACCCAAGACCTCTAGCGTAGCAGCCGCGATTGGGACCACTAGACCAACGAGGCAGTCAGGAGGTCGAGAGGTCAGTCAGTTCAGGCAGTGATAGCCAAGTGATATGACCATGCATTGGACTGCCAAGTCAAAGGTCTCGAGTTCGAAGGCACGCACCTCTGACTTTTCGAAGTCATGTGCGTATTAATAATTAATTATCACGCGCTTAAACGGTGAAGGAAAACATCGTGAGGAAACCTGCATGGCTGAGAGATTTTTTTGTCGGCGCGTGAAGTCTGCCAACCCGCAGTAGGCTAGCGTGGCGGACTATAGCCTAACCCCTCTCGTACTGAGAGGAGACCCGTGCCCAGCAGTGGGACAATGAAATATATAAATAATATATAAATTATATAAATATTTAGGTTATACCTTCCTATTTATATTTGAAAATGTGACAATATAAATTAGTTAATGTGAAAAGTTAAATTAGTTAATGAAATATATAAATGCTTATTTTTTATTATTTTTTAGCATTAAATATTGCGAAATATTCACAAAGATATGGATTTTCTAATTAAAGAAAATTCCGGTGCTGACGTCGCCATAAGACGTAAAAGGTGGAAGAGAAATTCGACATCACAGGCAGTGGTCTCGGTAGCTTAGTTGGCAAAGCGTCTGGTGTACTTAACCAGAGGGACGCAGGTTCAAACCCTGCCTGAGATCGAATTGTTCTTTCACTAGGAATTTTCTTTAATTAGAAAATCCATATCTTTGTGAATATTTCGAAATATATAAATATTTAGGTTATACCTACCTATTTATATTTGAAAATATGAGAGAGGACAATGTCATAATATGCAGTTGTGGCGGAGTAGTTTGAACTTAGTTTAGAAAATTCAAATTGGGCTTGACTTGCCCAATACGGGATTGTTCCAGTGACCCTGTTTTTATCATCATTTATGCTTTGTATACGCTCGGCTAGAGTAATCTACATGCAATGTAAAATTCAAAAGCTCTGTTTATTTCTAAAACTATAAGTTAAACAAAACATTTCTCTTCAAAGTAACTGCAATATTACAAAGTAAGAATGCATACACACACACTCGCAGTACTACAACTTTGTATACATACTTACTACAAACGGTATACACTACCTACTTCAACTTTGTATACTCACTGTATGCTAGGGATTTCATCTATGATGAATCTTTGAAAACGTTTCACATTCATCTTTATGCACCGCCCTGAGTTGTTTGCATGCTACCTAGTTAATTTTATGTTTAAATTTGTTTTATTTCAGCAAGTTTTCCTTTAACGTTACGTGTTTTAAATAGATTTGGTTATAAGTCGGATTAGTGGCAATGTTTATCTGATGTTTAAAGCGTTTTTACTTCACCCGCATGAAAAGGGACCCATTAATTTTCTAATTTCAAAAGTGAAGTTGTATGACTATCCACTAAGTAAGTACTAACATATTTTGATAAATGATTAATTCAATTTGATACAGATGAAGCAGTTGAATATTGAAAATTTAAAAATAGAATTTGTGATAATGTGCGCGCTGTGGGTAGTGGTCTTATTTCTTACGAGTATATCTGTGGTAGTGGTATTTAAATTTTCGAGATTTACTAAATAAATTTATCTAGGTAGTTTTTTGTGAATATCATTCATTCACATCTCATCAAATGATAAGAGCTTCTTGACTAAATACGTAAATATATTTAATATCAAAAGTAAGTATAAATTGGTAGGCTCTTGAACTGTCTTAAAATAATTAGAGATGTGTTTCGATCCCTTTTTATTTTCTTGGTAGGTGAAGTAAAAATTACCTATTCTTTATTTGGGGGAAAGTACAGTAACAAACTTGTGTGGTTTACGGTGCTCGTTACAAACCTGTCTCTCTTTGGGGACTACTGTATTGATACATGAATAATTATTATGCTTTGAGAAGTATGTGTGGTGTGACGCTAAAAGATAGAGTGAGAAACAGTGTGATAAGGGAGCGATGTGGAGTGAAAGAAGATGTAGTAACAAGGATTGAGAAAGGTATGTTAAGATGGTTTGGTCATGTAGAGAGAATGGATGAACGGAGATTGACGAAACAAGTATATATGGTGAGTATGGATGGACGAGTTGGAAGGGGAAGACCTCGGCGAACGTACCGCAACCAAATTGCGGATGTTCTTCAAAAAGGCCAGGTTCCGAGCACCCTAAACCGACGGTCATGCATGAAGAGATTAATGAATGTAGATGAAGCGAAAGTAGTGTGCCAGGATCGTAGCAAGTGGAAATCTATACTCTCTGCCTACCCCCATGGGAGACAGGCGTGACAATATGTATATGTATGTATGTATAATTATTATGCATATTTTTTAGTTAGATTGCCCTATGTATCACTACCCGAATTCCGCAATACTCCCCGCATTAATTCAGTTTCTTCTAGTCCTGTAGTATTTTTCTAAATACTGTCAGTCTTAGGTTAGAGATACTGGCATAGGCATACTATAACTTCTTCTTACAGTCTCTGGACCCTTTAGTCTCTAGAGAATCTAGGTAGGGTAGCTCTTAGGTGGCTCTAGACCCATCGGTTTTGGCTGTACATTGATGTGCTAGTCAGTTGGGTTTTTATTTATGTAGGCATATAATGAGGTGCAGGTGGTAAAAATTTGTTATATATTTAAAAACATAAGTTCAAATTGCTGATTCATTGCGTTGATAACTTCAGAGAATATTAGGTTGTTTTTGTTACAATTTGTATTAATAAGAACACAATTCGCAAAGGTTTATTTCATACAATGATTTATTTATTCAGAACGTTACCTTACATTTATAATTTACAGAGATAGTTCTATAAATATTTTATAATAAAATGCTAAATATTTGAAACAACATTCTTAATATTAAAACAATGGAGCCGGTCTTTCACGAACTTAATTAGATATTTCATTAAAAAATAAACGCGTAATTTCAAAAACATAAGGCCTTATTGCCAAACTGGGGCCCCTTAAAACAATTAGGTACCTCTGTTAGGCCATAAAAATTATAATAATCAAGCGATGTGGGCTATTATACGGCCGTTGGGCGGATTAAGGCCATATGTGGGCCCCGATGTCCGTTTTGTAAATAAATTATGAGGTCGCGATGCTGAGAATGGCTCAGATGTTTTATTAATTGTTGGGCAATTAATAATGAGGCTGGAAAATAAAGGAGATAAATCCGATTACAATAGAAATATGTAGACCGTTGTCCGCTAAAAAAAATACGCAAGATTGCTTTTTGGTTTTGTTCAAACAGATATTGGAGCATCATTTAAAATGGTTGAAGTTTATCCTGGCAAAACGTTGTTATAAATCTTTAATAAAGTTTCTAAGAAAAATAGAACTTATCATTTGCAAATATTCGTAATCGCTTATCGAGTTTGTGATCGAACGCGAATTTGACAAACTTGGTAACGAGACACGATAGCGTCAGAACTTGTGGAAATATTACTTGTGGGGAAACATACGGATCAGGGACACAGGGCGGGTCTGTCATTGACACAAAAGGAGGACTTTTTAGTGCATAAAATTTTTGTTATATTCATCTATGACACAACACAACTGTAACCAAATACAATTGTAAAGATTAATATTGCGATATTCTTTTAAAAAAATACCTACCTACCTACTCCAATACACTTGTATTTCCTTGCTGATCCACTTGCATCAGTCATCTAGTATTAAATAATCATAAAGTGTCTATATAATTAAAAGTATCATGAGTCCCCCCACAATGTTATCTTTACAATAAAAAGTAGTAGTCACTCCGTATGATATCAAAAGTTCAATCGATCGAGAATAAACCGAAAAGTACTTCAAACAGTTTGAACTATCAGACTTTCCTTCAAAACATATAAGTTGAACACGAAACGATTTTCGAGTTGCGAACACGAAAAACAAAAGTGCAACCACTCTTCAACATCCACTCGAGCACGCCGCGCGTCCCCATCCGTATGTCTCCAATGCGCAGAGTACCCGTGACGCAACTTTCAAAGGTACACTCGATGCTCAAAGAGCGGGCACGCCTCGCCGAGAACCGATTCGACTCGGATATCGGAAATTATAGTTGAATTACTTCGCCAACAAGCGATAGCGCTGACGTCACGGGCGCCATCTTGGATCCTTTTGTAACAGACGTTAAGAGATAATTAGAAAAAAGAACTCTGTTTGTGGATTGATCTGATTGATTTTGAAATTGGATGCTTTTGTACTGATTAGGTTGTTTAAAAGAGTTTCCGGGCTTTGGAGACAGTATTGAAATCAGTGATAAAAAAGGAAATAGAGTTTAACGATTGATTCTTATTCATCACTCATTGAAATCTTGGTAGTAATACGAATAATATTTTCGCGAAGAACGAACGAAGTAGGCGTTTGTTAAAATGAAGTAATGAAAACATACCATCACGTCCGTTTTCCCCGAAGGGTAAGCCAGATATGTACTAATGCATATACCCACACTTCACTTGTGCCTGGTCCCATGTAACAGGGGGTTAGCCTATTGCAATTAACCAAGCACAAATCCAGACTCCAGTTGCTACTGAGAATTTAATAGAAAATCTCAATAACACTTGCTCGACCTGGGAATCGCTCCCAGGAACTCTAGCGTAGCAGTCGCGACTGAGATCACTAGACTAATGAGTCAGCCATATGAGAATGCAATGAAAACGATATAAATGGGATGTCGGAGGCACAAATCATATATTTTGTACTAAAAACCTAGTAAGTACTTCGATGTAATAAGGCATCGATTCATTGCCTTGCGTAAAAAACTTTTGCTTTAAAAACTCCGGTAATTAATCGGAAATATATTTTATTATACAAACAACTTTGACCTTTAGATTACTGAAACCCAGTCCATCCAACTGTTGTAGAATAGCCATAAATCTAGGCCATCGTATTGGCGTAAAAGCGGCTACATTTTATTTCTATCTAATCAACCTCCGAAGGTCTTCGGTGCCCGGGTACTGATCGTAAAAAAGTGGGAGTTGTGGTAGTATTCTGGGCACGTTAGCAGGTAAACTTTGGAAACCAATCACTTAGATTTTTTAGTCTTGTCTTTTAAATTTAACACTTTACGCAAAATACAAAAATACATACATACCATCACGCCTGTATTCCCCGAAGGGTTAGGCAGAGGTGTACTTAATGTACACCCACAGTTCGCCAGTATGTTTCTATTGCATATTGCCATTACCCAACAAAACTTAGCTTGATCTGAGAATCGAACCCTAAATCGAACCCCCGAGTTATCCTAGTAAAATATAACATACCATCACGCCTGTATTCCCGAAGGGTTAGGCAGAGGTGTACTAATGAACACCCACATTTTGCCGGTATGTTTAAGTCCCATGTAATAGGGGGCGAGCCTATTGCCATTCACCGGGCACAAATCCAGACTCCGAGCTGCTACTGAGAATTTCAGAGAAAAACTCAATAATGCTTTGCTCGACCTGGGGATCGAACCCAAGACCTCTAGCGTAGCAGTCGCGATTGGGACCACTAGACCAACGAGGCAGTCAAAAATACAAAAATCTTGTACAGAATAAGGCATCACTACATAGTATAAAACAAAGTCGCTTTCTCTGTCCCTATGTCCCTTTGTATGCTTAAATCTTTGAAACTAGGCAACGGATTTTGATGCGGTTTTTTAATAGATAGAGTGATTCAAGAGGAAGGTTTATATGTATAATACATACATATTTTAGTATAGAAAAGCCGAGAAACTACGCGGGCGAAGCCGTGGGCGGGAAGCTAGTTAATTTATATAATGCAAGACAACCTTAGTGTGATACAGTTACAAAACTAGGAACAGTAGAACTATGATCAGTTATAAACCGAGATTGAGAATACAATAGAATAGTATGACAAGATATATGAATGTGGACGAAGCAAAAGAAGTATGCAAGAATCGTAGCAAATGGCGTTCTGTAGTTTCTGCCTACCTCTATGAGAAAAAGGCGTCAATATATGTATGTTACATGGTTTTCAATTTCCAAATTAATAGTAGAAATGTGAAACTAACTTTGTTTGCCTAATGGTTCCATTGGAACACGCTGTACCAATTTTGATGAATTTTTGTATAAAGATTGATTGGACCGAACATTCGCATATCGTTTTCTTATCCACAGTATCCACCACAATATGTGATTTTTTACTTTCATCTTTTTTGTAGTTTGTATCAGACCAGACAAAAATATAATATTTAGTGCCGTAAACCACAATAAAATATAATATATTTTCCATCTCCGACTTACTAAGAAAAGAAATACACAAGTTACAAAAACATCAACACAAACCTCATATTATGTTACGTCATGCCACGTCATCGATCTACTTGGCCAGATTCTCGAGAGCTCCCATCGACACAAAATGAATATGTAGATTCAGCGATATCCCAAAAAAGTAGGCAATAAATGCCAAGACCGCATTGTTCGACTGTCAATCAGTTGGTGGCATTCTTTCCCGAAGGATCCCAGCCATTTCAGGGTACAGTACTCGTAAATATTTGATCGGCATCAATCATTCACACGACAGCCCAAGAATACACCCCCGAATCATGTAAGAGACTCTGGTATGTTCCCGAGATAGGTATCGACATGTTCATCTGGCGCTGACATCCTAAGTTATGACAGCATATCGCCTGCCTGTCGGACGCATTATCGTAGTAGTAGTAGTAATAATTTGTAAAATTAGAGCGATAATAGCCGATAATATTTCGCGAGTCACAATACACGCGAATGTGAACGCAATAACTATGACATTAAAGCTGAAAATAAGGCAATGCGGCTGGTGTAACGCTTTTCGTCAGATTCGTTTATCGCTCGAATTAATTCTCGACCTCGGTTCGCTTTTGAGATTAATTTTCGAGCTGTTTAGCGCACTGCAAACTGTCTATCTAGCAATTTCGTCGGTTCAAAGTGAAAAGGGTTGTGAAAGCAGATTTGTGGGGACTCGCTTGCTTGGTTGAAACGCGTCTTACGAAATATTTGTATTACTTTACAAAATGCAAGCAGGAAAGGATGCTTTAATAGAATGCAATCTAAGGAGTATTAAGGCACTTTGTACATTCAAAGGTTTCTGAAATGCCAGAAACGCATCTATGCCGAGGTTTATTTTAAATATAGATCTTTCAAACTGAAAAAGTAGTTGTTTTAACGTTACAGGGTGCCAATTTGGTCACCTGCACCCTCTAAAGGTGTGATTCTACTCGTCGTTCTCAACAATTATCATACGAAACGTGAAAAATACATCCAGTACAAAATTATTCCAACAAATCACATGCATTAAGCACCTTAATTTTCACGTATTCCTTATGCTGTGGCTTTGTCAGGGAACGTTGGTCAATATGACGGGAAGGGTAACTAGACCAGCACTACTCTACTCTCTTTAGACTCGGGTGGAAATAGGAATAGAAAACATGTTATTTAGCGCAATGGTAGTAGCGAGATTACTACCTTTATCGATAAGCCAAACGTACACTCGACTACACATCAAGCTATACAAATCAAGTATCCGCTCGACCTCACATTGTAAAGGCTTATAGTACAATGTGAGGCTAGCGTACACTGGATTTGTATAGCTTGATGTGTAGCCGTGCGTACATGCACAGTTATTTAGGGTTAAGGTAACTCGCATGAGTAGTTGCGTGGTATCCTTGCATTGTAAAGGCTTATAGTACAATGTGAGGCTAGCGTACACTGGATTTGTATAGCTTGATGTGTAGCCGTGCGTACATGCACAGTTATTTAGGGTTAAGGTAACTCGCGTGAGTAGTTGCGTGGTATCCTTGCATTGTAAAGGCTTATAGTACAATGTGAGGCTAGCGTACACTGGATTTGTATAGCTTGATGTGTAGCCGTGCGTACATGCACAGTTATTTAGGGTTAAGGTAACTCACGTGAGTAGTTGCGTGGTATCCTTGCATTGTAAAGGCTTATAGTACAATGTGGGGCTAGCATATACTGGATTTGTATAGCTTGATGTGTAGCCGTGCGTACATGCTACAGTTATTTAGGGTTAAGGTAACTTACGTGAGTAGTTGCGTGGTATCCTTCTCGATCTTGAATAGCTTCCTAGCAGTGTAGTCACTGAACTTGTGGATCGCCCGGGTAATGTCCTGCTTGCGGTCGATGTCCGCCTGGTCAGCGCTCTGCCAGGACTCGATGTATACCAGCGACACGCGGGTGTTCAGGGTGCGGAAGTACTGCAAACAAAGAGACAACATTGAAATAAAACTACTTTTTACGGATTTTATCGCGGTATAATGATATTATTTAATTCCCGACGTTTCGGATCCTTCACAGCATCCATGTGGTCACATGCACATTACTATTATTTTTGTTTACCCCTCGTACCAAGCTAAATAATTATATTACGAGTGGGTTCACGTCGGTAGTAGGTACAATGAGTGGGTTTAGAACCGGCAACCACATTATCACAAATCCGACGCCCTAGCCCGTAGGCCGCCGCCCGCCATTTCAAATTTATAAGGAATACCTTCGGAGGATGAGTTCAAGTTTAAATATTTTCTATTTAATTACCTAAGTTTTTATAAGCGTTTTTGCATTGTTATGAGTCGAGTTGCACTGTTTGAAGAAGTTTATAGTATGGAGAAGAATCCAGCAAGAAACTCCATGGAAACTCTTTTAAATAAGAGGTGTTAAATTTTTCACTGGTATAATTATAGCGATAGGTAACAAGGATTTTTGGAAATTGGAGTTCCAGCTGAAATTATTATAAGAAAATGAAAGAAACACAACTATGTCATAAAACGGTTTATGTTATAATGAAATATCCCGCTACTGGACACATTAAGTTATGGAGGAGGCACATACTACATGCTTCCGCATTTTTAAGGGTTTCAAGTTGTATAATATAACTGTATGTTGATCAAAAGTATGTTATAACTTGGAAAAGTTAATCTTTGAGCTTCTGAAGAGCTTAAACAGCGTGCGGTGTGCTGTAGTTAATTGCACTGGCTATTGTTATTAAAGCTTTGAATGGGAGAATTGCAGCCGACTGCAAATTAGGAAAATGGTAAGCCTAAAATGATGATTGTTGAAAAGCAATTTGCCTCAAAACAATCCAAGGTATAATAATTTGTTTTAACTTTCTACCAAAAAATTAAAAGCGAAAATTTCCTCCATAGGTCCAACTTAATAAAGACCTTTTCCCCAAACTACCAGCCATATGTAGGGAGAACTTCGTTAAGCAGAAAATTGGCTGTTGGCACTCAGTTTTAAAACCGGAACACACGCTATTATAAGCCGGCAAAACGTTTTGATTAACTCAAAAATTGAATTTTGGATAGGCATTACTTATTTAGGAGGCCGACAACTTTTAATGAGATTATGAGTTACGAGATTTCGCTGAATATGATTGAAACTTTTCCGAGGTTTACGCACAATTTTTCGGGTATCATCTCGGTTTTACAGTGTGGAAATAATTCTTATTGCGGAGTTGTAAAAGTTAAAATCAAGGACTTTTTTATTTTTGTATATGATATTAAAACTTTCTGGGCGATTTAGAGCGTGATTTCCAAGTGGAAAACCTGTAATATTTATTACACACATTACACGCCCCAGTAATATTGAAATATCAGACTATGAAATATTTTGTATCGTCATCTACATGTTTTATTTATCCCCATCATCATCATCATGATCAACCCATTTACTGTCACACTGCTGGGCACGGGTCCTCGGTCGGGCCATAGTGGCCTATTGCCTATCTTCTGCAGGTTGGCAGACAATACACCCCGTTGAGAAAAACTCTTAGGCATGCAGGTAGGAAACCTATGACACCGGTGAAGGAAAACACTATGTTTTCGTTCACCGTTTTAGGCGGGTGATAATTAATTAATTATTAATAAGATGATTACAAAAAGTCTGTGGTGCTTGTCTTGGATTAGATCTCGACTCTCTTCATTATTCACTGCTTTATCCACGTTCCCTTTAAATCCCCGCAATTTATAACCAAAACTGTCAATAAAATAAATATAGGTCGTACCGACAAATTCTAAAGAATAATTAACAAACAATTTATAGGTTTATCCATTCCAAATTCAAATTTAAAATGAAATTTCAACAGAATGTTCCAAATAAATTAATGGGATCTGTTAATTTGATTGATGAAGGAGATTACTGGAGGCATCGTTTAGTTTAAACGACTTTTCTCTCCATTTATTAATTGTAAATAGACAAGGTAAACTCTGGCCACTTGTATCGTTTGCGTTTAATTTAAACGATGAGATAAAATGAAACATGCTGTATCAGCGTTTGTCATCATTTCTCAGAAGCGAGTGATTATAATTATTGACTTTTCTGTAGTGGTTTCAAAGATTCAAAGATTTATTGCATACCAAGTGTACAAATACAGGTGTTACATAAAAAATGTTGTTAGGTTTTTATTACTTAGCGGCCTTTTACAAGCTTTACAATATGAAGGCCTAAAATTACTATTACATTATTTATTTAAGTTCTTACTTTAATATCAATTTATCTATCAAATAATATAATTCTTGAATTATTTATTTAACCCATTCAATGCCGCTAAGATTTTGTAAACGATACCCCGGTGCCACCTAATTTATTTTCATATTTGGATTATATATAACCATAATATAATTAGAGACTGCCTCATTGAATTTGTAGACCAGTCCCATGGTGTCCACGTTTCGGCTTCGTAAGTCATCACGGGTAGGACACACTGGTTATAGACCGAGGTCTTTAGGGATTGTGGGATCGCTGTTTTTCGTATATGGCGTTTAGTTTTCAAACTTTAGTTTTTTTACTTATTTTTTTGAGAGTTTACAATAAGTAACATTGTATTAGTTAAGCTTTTTTTAAAATAAATTGTAAACTTGTTTGTGGTTCCAATAAATAAAAAAATAAAAGAACTATATTTAAGAGAACGTGTATGCCTGGTGGCAGAAATAGGTAGGTTTTGTACCGTTTTTGTTTATATTGTCTGACACCTCGGGAGGGTATGTCGGATTCGTACCGACTGAAAAAAGCTCATTAAATTTCTCAATATTTTCCGTTATTTTTCGTATTTGGGGTTTAGTTTTTAAACTTTAGTTTTTTACTTATTTCCTTTTAATAAAGTTTATTCGTTCCTATAATGTGTTAAAACATTTTCACATAATTATATACTTGATTACTAAAAATAAAATACTTTTTTATCCAAAAAGGATCTAAGTGTTGGTTGTCAAGTCTATTTGCAAAATGCTGCCGTAAAGCGACGCACATCATAATTTGTTTTACCCTTCCGTGACACATGTCACCCAATGCCCCGTACTTCATGACATGTGTCGTGAGCTGTGAGATGTGTCCCACGTTTTTTATTGTATTCTACTGTTTGTAATTAGGTTCTGTAGGTAGGAGTGAAGGAGATTATGAATGCTTTTGTATTTTTTTGGACCTGCATTGCTTTTAATTTATTAATGAACCATTTGTTAATAAATTTCAATTATTCCTGTCCAATCTTAGAATATATGAATAAACTAATATGCGTAAAAGTGAAGCCATAAAAACTACTCCTCAAAAGATTAGTTTCACATTTTCGCGATTTGGCATTCTGTGAACGTTATAACGTGTTTAACATTGGTCAAACTAAAAAATACACAGCAGGCTGAAGGCGGCTTCTAGTTTAAGTAGGTATACTTATTAGTTAAAAATTACGAACACTATGTAAAACCTTTAATCATCTGTGCTCTGCGATTAACTTAAAAAAACTACAATGAGAAGTGATATTGCCAGTGAGAATATTACGATGTCGTACTAGAAATAAGGCCTATTGCATTAATTTGAACCCTATTGTGTTTGCAATCTTCTAAATATATATTCATATGTTGTAGGTACATTTTTATATTCAATGGCATCTATATTCAAGAGAACATGAATGCCTGGTGGCAGAAATAGGTAGGTTTTGTAACTTTTTTGTATATACGGGGAGGGTATGTCGGATTCGTACCGACTTAAAAAAGCGATTGTCTTCTCTTGCCTTATGGTCTATAGGTTTAGTACTTGCCTGAACTATTAACCAGTGCGCTGCACTCTGAGTTATATTTAAGTGTATATATTTATATTTTAAGTGTGGATATGTATTCGAAAGCAATAATAAAATTAACTCACCAGATCAGCTATATTAGCGACTTGTATAGCGTCATGAACGACTTCTGATCTCGTGCTGCCATTTCTTCTGTCGAACATCGCTTTGTCAATCACTAGGGCTGTCTCGATGTACTTCGTGGTCTCTCTGACGTCACGCCTGCGTCGGTTGAGGGCGCGCAACCCTGCGTCCTGCCACCAGCGCCACGATCGCTCTTCTTTTGTTCCAGTTGTTGAGGCCCTGACAGAGAAGGATATGTTTAGTCACTAAGTAAAAATTCACTTCACTTTATCAAACAATCGTGACCTTCCAGAGGGTCAATAAACTTTTATTTCTATACAGTCCGGTAATTGATCCTTAATAGGTTAAAGATTCGTTGATAATCCTTGGTATTAAAAAAATAATCATTAGTATTTTCTTCTTGGGATCATGATCGGTGAACATTTAAAAAAATAAGAATGTATTTTTGATACCAGGTCCGCGTTTAATTTAGTACAATTCTATGATTAATTTTCATAAACGCCTCGCACACTTGACGGGATTCCATCAGAAATTAATTTAACTTATACACAACACAAATTACAAACAATATTCAAATTGAATTCCAAATTTAATTTTAAAACGTCAAACAAAAACCCCGCTCATTTTACATTCAGCCAGAGAGTTCGCGCCGATAAATTACTTTATAGTTATCACGTTCTAGATAATGACATTAGCATAGATTAAAAAAAAAGAGTTCATTACATTCTTTAAGTCGCATTAACGTTTAACGTTGACTTGATTGCTCCCTTTGGGGGTAAAATAATGATGATATACTTAGGAGATTGATGAAGTTTTTAAGAATACCCGCCTATTCTTAGTTGTCACTAGTTAGTTAATAAAATAATATATAAATAATTAGTTAACTACGCCTTATCTTGTGAGTCGAGCTTTCGATACCTCGATAGCTCGACTGACAAGATAAGGCGTAGTTTCGGTATACGTGTATGTAATTGTGTGTTATACACCGTTAGGCATAGTTTTAGCCGGCCTCACTTCTTTGTTCGCAAAGTTCCATCTGAACTTTTTATTTGATCTGAGGTAGTAGTATTATCAGATAAGCGAGCAATGTATGGCAATATCTGGACAGGCCTTTTTAAGAAAAAGCAGCTTTGAATTGACTTGTCCTGACATACATCAGTCATCGTGTAGCTCAACCACTATTTTTTTAGGGTGGGGTTCTTAATCAACTTTATCTGGCCCTCATTACTGGGTGCTTGGGGAATTTCCCGGATCCAAACGGGATTGCTTCCGGCCCTTCGATTAGAGAAAGTATTGTAAATAGAAATGTAATCTTTGTTGAATGCTGGGTGTTATGACGTGATTATTTGTAGTGTGAAAAAAAATCTTTAGTTATATATTTAATTTTTTATTTTTTATTAGGAAAAAGTCTACTTTTGTTGATGTTGGTGGAATTGGAAATAATCATAATAGGAGTAATTTTCTCGTAACAACAAGCAAAACTTTTGATGTCATGTTGTTATCTAAATCAACCCTCTTTAGCCCACGATAAAAATTGAGCATTTTTATCATTTCATCTTAAAATATATGGTAATAAATACCGAACAGTCACATAATTTATTAAACATTCAAAGCGTTCGTTCAGTTCGTTCATTAAATTTTTGAAATAAAATCATTCGGCTCCCGACACTTTTTGAATGTCAATGCTATCGTTATAATATCGCTGAGACATCAAAGTGAATAGAAGAATGAATAGGAAAAACGCGAAAGGAAGTGTCTTTGAAGATATCGGTTTTGACATTTGTAGGCATTGGTTACTGAAGGTATCTACTATTTAATAAGTTCCTTACTTTAAGAAGTTGAGAGTGTACATCATTATTTCATTCAAAACTAATTAAATTTTACTAAGGAGGTGGGTTTTAAAAACAGATCTCGTTTTTGCGGATTTTATTACCCTCTTTTTAACGCGAAGGGTGAGTAATAAACAGAGAATGCATTCTGCTATGTATGCTTACATTATCTACCTATATAAGTACTGGTAATGGTTGCAATCGCAGATGCTGAGCAAGCGATTAGTTCAATAAAAATGATTCTGAATGAAAATAGGTGACCCCAATAGGATGTACCTATTAATCCTATTAATGTTGTAATAGTGAAAGTTTGTTTGTTTGAACGTTTGTTACCTAATCACTTTAAACGGCAGAACCGATTTGGATGAAATTTGGCGCAGGGGGTTTGTAATCCGGACCAACACATGGAATACGTTTTATCCAGGTTGGACCAATTCCTGAAGTCCAACAAGACGAAGTCGCGACCAAAAGCTAGTGGTAGTGACCGAAAACATTTCGACGAGTTCCGGGGCGGCGACGGGACGAGCGCTATGTGTGATATAGCAATTAATAATAATTTATCTTTATTTATTTTATTTACACACACAAGTTAGGTAACATACAGACATAGAAGTACAATGAAAATTATTGCAATACAAACTTAGAAATAGCCGTGGGCCCAAACTAGGCACAGCCTGTGTCTTGGTGGCCCAGTATTATCAGTATAGACAAGTTGAGTTGCCCAACGTTCAATTGAACCCAGGATCCCATGCTCAGCTAACCACTTAAGATCACGAGACCAAGAGGCAGATTTTAAACGACCTGTTTAAAAAATTCACAAAATTCAATCAAAATATGGTCAGCTCGTATCCATAGACACAGATTTATCAATATTACCTATAGACAATTCCGAACGTAACTGAAACTGTCATCACTCATGAGCGGGCGTGGGTGTCAATAATTAATTCGAATTAACGAACCGTTGCGCTGCGGTGACAATTATCATGCATGGTCATACATGTATGTATGAGGGCGCGTCCATGTTCCACGTGTATGTCAACAGTTGGCCGTGGTAAATTAAATAGGACCAAAGTTGTGGTTCTTATCACCCGGTGCTTATTGCGAAATGTATTGGTACAATATTTTTATCACTTGGTTTGGATAGGTGAGCCCGTTCTTGAGTTATAAAATTACAACAAAAAGTGGCATAGATTTTTATATATATAGATTACAACATATACCATCCCGCATGTATTACCCGAAGGGTTAGGCAGAGGTGTACTAATGTACACCCACATTTAGCCGCTATGTTAAGGTCCCATGTAATAGGGGGCGAGCCTATTGCCATTAACCGAGTACAAATCCAGACTCCAAGCTGCTACTGAGACTAATAGAAAAACTCAATAACACTTTGCTCGACCTGGGGATCGAACCCAGGATCTCTAGCGTAGCAGTCGTGCTTAGGACTACTAGACTAATGAGGCAGTAATTATATATTTTGAAAACTTGTACACACCAAAAAATAATAATTTGAAATTGAATTTGTACTATGTTTTTTTTATTATGAAACGTTGCTAAGCTTGAAAATTGAACTCAGCATCTCTAGCATCAGCATCGCTATATTACAGAAATAAACGGACAAGCTTCAACAAATATTTCCTAAATCCCCGTTAAACAAATCCAAAAACTACCCAGCGAAAAATATGGAGAAGTGCATAACAAAGTACTTCCTTTTGTCGTCCAACTTTAAATTATTTTCTCAAACAAATTCAAATGGAATTCATAAAGGGAACTCTCCGTGTAGTCGACTGGCGAAAAAACTCCGTTGCCAAGTTGGCACGCTGCATTATTCACTTCTCACTTGGCCATGGCTTGGCAGACAAACCTATGATTAATAGGGTGAACTATTTTATTGATAGTTATTTTATTATTAGATTTGCGGTCGTATTATTACTGCGAACATCGTCGGTCTTGTTATCGCCATTCGATGAGCTTAACGTGATTATTGTTTTAGATATTTTATTTAACATCACATACCATCACGCCTGTATTTCCGAAAGGGTTAGATAGAAGTACTAATGTACACCTACGTTTCGCCGGTATGATTAGGTTCCATGTAGGTAATAGGGGGCGAGCCTAATGCCAATAACTGGCCACAAATCTAGAATCCAAGCTGGTACAGAGAATTTCATAGAAAAACTCAATAACACTTTGCCTACCTGGGAATTGAACCCAGGACGTCTAGCGTGGCAATCGCGCTTGGGAGCACTGGACTAACGAGGCATATTTTATATATGTGTGTTATTTATATCCATTAAGTGGAGACTAGTGATAGTCAGTGATATGATAGCAAAGTTCTCGAGTACGAATCCAAGGTACGCACTTATGACTTTTCGAAGCCATGTGCGAATTAATATAATTAATTAACACGCGCTTAAACGGTGACGGAAACCGCGTCTGCATGTCTGATCGATTTTAGCCGCATAAGGCTTGCGTGAGGGACTATAGCCTAAACCCTTAATCTGAGAGTTCGAGCAGAGTTATTGAGTCTTTCTATGAAAATTTCAGTAGCAGCAGTATTGAACTACCGACGTGAACCCACTCGTAACACAAGCATTTAGCTTAGCACGAGGGGTTAACAAGAATACTAGTAAGCTTTTTTTAATAAAAAAAAAGCTCGGAGCAGTGGCGTAGCATGCCCTTGAGGGGCAAATGCCTCTCCTTAATGAAGGGTAAATAATTTGGGCATTTTTTTATAACCTCCTCCTAAGTCTCTTTATATCCTAAGTGACATTGTGGATAACATTTTACTAATTTTTTCTTACACACTTTAGGGGCCCCTGTACCCCGGGGGCCCCGTAAGTGTGTATCCCTGATACGGCGGGCTACGCCCCAGGCTCGGAGTCTGGATTTGTGCCTACTTAATGGCAAATGGACCTACCGGTGAAGTGTGGGTGTACATCAGTACATCTCTGCCTCACCCACCGGTATTCTGCCTAAATCCCAAGAAATACAGGCATGATAGCCTAGGCAGATATGATGATTGTTTATCTAGGATGTTCCTATATAATTCTTTGTAAGATCGGATGAAGTTGATAATATTCTATCATGCCTCTGAACTGACAACATGGTGATCTACCCTACATAAAACAAAATAAAATGACCGAATATTCTTTATTGTATTAAATTTTTTTTGGAAACGACATATTACCTACTTAACAATATATATATATATTTTTTGTAATGCATGAATTTATTTTAAGCTTATTGTCAACTTATTTACATTATTGTCATGCTTGAAAAAGGCAACTAAGTATTAAGTACCTATAAATTTTTAAGACCATCAATGTTAACACTTAGTAAGCAATAAATACTTTGACTTTGAATATAAATTTCCTCATTTGAGGTGCTTAATAAATAGTTAATTACATATTTCTATCGTGAGCAGTAAGCCTTATGTTAAATTGGCTTTTCGCTCAGCCTTCCGAAGTTGGTTGCAAACAATGAATCTGATATAACTTCTCAAATAATTAAGCGTTTTAATTAGCCGAACTCTGTAGTCGCTTGTAATCTCCGTCCTTCCGGTAACAAATTGATTTGGTAAGTATTTAACTTACTACTACTTAATTGTCATTTTTTTATAAAACTACTTTCTACGGATTTTATCGCGTTAAATTGATATTATTTAATTCCCGACGTTTCGGATCCTTTACAGCATCCATGGTCACGGGTGGACTGAGGTGTTAGTCAAGCTAATGTCAAAATCTACAGCTTCATTTTTGTTAATTTTTATTATTAAGTCATAATGTAGGATAGCTGTTGGTAATTTTAAGGATTCGAAACGTCGGGAATTAAATAAAATCAAATATAACGAGATAAAATCTATAAAAGTAGTTTTATTTAAAAAACAGCCTAATAGGCCTATTGTAACATTAAATTCAATATGAGATATTGAATAGAATTTTACAATAGGCCTGTCATTTTCAATAAATAGAACACCAGTCAATTGCGTACAGAATAGGGTTATTCTGTACGAAATGTTTACTTTACTTAAAAATAATTAATTATCCGAACCGAATTTCGCGGTTTTCGAAGACATACAAAATTGTAGTATAGACCTATGGCTTTTTGAGATGTAACAAATATATTATTACGAGAATTTCGTCGTATAAAATCCCAACAATACGGCTAGACCTGGCAATCGAAGCCAGGATCTCACAGGAATCAAAAACAAGGAGGTAAGTATTTAAATAACAGAATAATAATATTAAACTCACATGTTGCCAGGGTCATCAGCCAGCGGTTCTTCGACGTAGGACACGTGTTTCGTGCGGCGGCTCTTGGCCCTAAACTCCAGTTTGTTGGCACACCCCTTGTTCGCCTTCGTCCGCGCCTCGAAGATCACATGAGGGTGTTTCTGCTGAAACGAACCGGTAAAACGTGTTCTCATTAGTGGAGGCCTTTAATAAGGCAATTAAAATTATTCGAGATTTGAAATAATCGATTATGTATTCTTTCGCTGAGTTGTTATCGATTATGTTTCGATTTAATGTCATTCGTAACAGATGAATTCTTTGCGATGCCTCCTTTTTTGTTGTAGACGCTTGGAAACACCTTTAAAATTAATATATATGTAGGTACGCCAACCACACATCAAGCTAAAATGAACCAGTATAGGCTGGACTTGAATTGTGCAGAAAATGTTTACAATGGGACGTCAGGTTAAACTGGTTAGGTATGGCTTGGTGTGTAGCCGTGTGTACCAATGTATTACAGTGAAGTGCAGTGATAGCATAGTGATATGACAATTGGACTGTTAAGTCATAGATCTCGAGTTGGAATCCATGGCACGCACCTGTGACTAAGAAGTTCTGTGCGTATTAATAATTAATTATTATACGCTTAACGGTGAAGGAAAACATCGTGAGGAAACCTACATGCCTAATAGCTTTTCTTCCTCTAATCTTTTTAAGAGGAGACCCGTGCCTAGCAGTGGGACAATGAAATGAATTGATGATGATATGTACCATTGATAGTAACGCGAAATCTACTATCGACAGCGTCTGACTAAAAACCCTAAAATATTGGTAAGAATAATGGCACAAAGATAACACGTGTTTCCTAAATTGTGTGATAGTATTTTGTTAACAATCATTATAAATCTTATACTTAACATTCACATAAATCTCTTTACAAATAACGTTTATTTGAAAATGGCTCTTTGATAGACACGTCATTCATACCTACTAGTGAGGTCGCAATGGATAATAATCTATGGTAGATAAACATATACTATTTTTTGAATAATAATGACCACTCAACGTTCAGTCAGTCTATCCTCTTAATAAATGCTGCACTTAAACGTGACGGAACGGGCGGGAAACAGTCTAAAATGAACTTGGAAATACTCCATTGACAATTTAGCGCAATCAGCTTCAGGCGGGATTAACTTCGTTTACAATTGAAAAGGACAATCGATGTCGGACGACTCCTATTGATTAAAGATTCTGTCGGATTAAAAAAGGAGGTCAAGCGAATCTGAACTAAGAGTCAAGTATCACTTGTCTTTGTGACGTTTGATTGGTCAATGATTACCGAGTTTTTTTGAATATATTTTTTTTTCATCGGATCTTGTGACGTATATTCCAGAAATAACATAACTTAACATATCATCACGCCTGTATTCCCCGAAGGGTTAGGCAGAGGTGTACTTAATGTACACCCTCAGTTCGCCAGGATGTTTAGGTCCCATGTAATAGGGGGGCGAGCCTATTGCCATTCACCGGGTACAAATCCAGACTCCGAGCTGCTACTGAGAATTTCATAGAAAAACCCAATAACACTTTGCTCGACCTGGGGATCGAACCCAAGACCTCTAGCGTAGCAGTCGCGATTGGGACCACTAGACCAACAAGGCAGCCAGAAATGAGTAGCTGAATACTGCTGAATACTAATATCCTGTAATAAACGGAAGCATAGCTATTGTGACACAAATACAAATAATGAAACGCTATCTACAGTTTTTTATAGATTATAAACAATAGCATGTTCCTTACTTCCTTGGCTTGGAAATCGAGCTAGGACTTAGACTTATGCGTACGCCGACCAATGAGACAACTAAACGGTAGTTGTATCTTATTTTTTACATACATACACAACCGGCGTGTGTATGGCCCCTATGTATGCAATAATGTAATAATAATGTCATACACACGCCAATTGTGAGTACTACACATCTGACCTTATTGAAGGAATAAGGTTGGTAATGTCTTTCTAGGACATCCCCTTCTGGCGGCTCCACTTTGTAATCAAAGAATTTGAAAATATTAGTATTTTAATGTTAAATGTTATTGATAAATGTCAAGCTGTCTTGAGTATCTTTGTATATTTGGATCAAAGAGAAAATCACCAAACAAATATTGTTTTTACATCAAAGCGAAGGTGTGAAATTACATTCTGCCAAATTCTAATCTTTCAATCGAAAACCAGCTTTACTTAAACAAAGACAAAGTATAAAATAGATTGAAAACAAGACTTCAAACAAAAATATTGTTACCACAGTAAATCTAAGGTGAGAATTTAAAGTTTATCGGTCTCCGTCGTGACTTCAGCCAACCTTGGGTGTACCAGACGACCTTATAGTACCTTCTTAGATTTTAGAGGGGATTGTTTGAAGTCACTGTAATCATATTTCGATATAAAAGCTCACTGGAGGGGTGTAAAGACTAACTTTGTAATTAAAATTGGAGAATAAGATGAGGCACAGACGAACGTGCCTTTGCCGCGCGTGAGCAGCTTCTAACGCGTGGTAAACGCATTGTCATTTCACAGCAGTCTGTGTTATTCACTCTTGGTGTTGCCAGCAATAAATCTTTATTATCACTCACCAAAAGGTGAGGGCAAGGTGTACTAATGTATACCCACAGTTTGCCAGTATGATAAGTTCCATTGAATAGGAGGCGACCCTATTGCCATTAACCGGGCACAAATCCACACTCCGAAATTTCATCGAAAAACCCAATAACACTTTGCTCGACCTGGGAATCGAACCCAAGACTTCTGGCATAGCAGTCGCGCTTAGGACTAATAGACCAGAAAAGCATTTTTATTGATTTCTTTTTATTAGTATTTCTTCTTCAATATGACAATGTCGTATGGATAAACAAGAACAAGATAAATCTCTGTTGTCATATTTTTTACAAACATTAATAGATTTCCCTGTCTCCTGCGCTTAAAAGCGCGTCCGTCTGAACAACCTGTATAACGCATTTCATATTGTTGTCATCTGAACAATGCCTAACGCCTTATTAATTTGATAGACAAGGGATTACTGAGTGCTTTTGAATTTTGAAACTGACAAAGGCCGGGATGATGTAGACGGTGGATAGAATAATTGGTTGTTGTATCGAATGGTCCCGGGTAACAATAGGCCCACTCTACTCAACTCACGAGTGTCATAAAAGCCCCTAAGGGGGTATCGGGTAATAGGCACCAGTACCTGCATTATTACGTAAATTTATATAGAACATCTTGTACGTACAATTTACCGATAGGATAGACTGCCATCGTAGACACTAGATGGCGGGAGTAGTGTTGTCTTGGACACATTATTTATTTACTCTTTTGTACAAAAATAAATTCAATTTAATTAATAATATCAAAAGTCACCAAATTGAATCAATGGTTTCTATATGAATAGTAGTTCGTAGTCTGGATTTGTGCCCGGTTAATGGCAACAGGCTCGCCCCCTATTACATGGGACCTAAACATACCGGCGATATGTGGGTGTACTTACATTATTACACCTCTGCCTAACCCTTTGGGACATACAGGCGTGATGGTATGTTTTTTTTTTTTTAAAAAGCTCAGTAGCAATGTGGGTCGCCAATGTGTAGCATTACTAGTATTCTTGTTAACCTTTCGTTCTAAGCTAAATGTTTATATTACGAGTGGGTTCACGCCGGTAGGGCAATGGGTGTGATTTGAACCGACAACCATATGATCGCAAGTCCGACGCAAACCATTAGGCTACCGCCGCTTCAACTTACTTACGTACTTCATACAATTCTTAACTAAAACAAATGTAAACCTCACCGCGGTACATAATCTAATTTCCCCGCCAATACCTTAGAAAGGACTACTGAATGCTGTATTGATGGACTGGCCGAGCCGGCCAAGACACGATGTGAAGCTTAATGATCTAATAAAATACGACTGGGTTTTGTACGTGACGAGGGAGCCAAGCAGCCGCGGATATAGAGAGAACTTGTAGGACACTTGGCCGGACTCGCAAGTTCAGCGGAGTGGTTAATTCAAATCGATGAGCTTTTCAGGTTGATTTGTTATTATAAAACATACCATCACGCATGTATTCCCCGAAGGGTCAGACAGAGGTGTTCTAAATGTACTTAGGTACCTAGGTACACAAAAATTAGTGCGAGTATGTTTAGGTCCCACGTAATAGGGAGTGAGCCTATTGCCATTAACCAGACACAAATCCAGACTCAGAGCTGCTTAAGAGGTTTTCATAGAAAAACGCAATAACACTTTGCTCCCAGGTCGAGTAGTCTTATTGAATTTTAATCGAACCCACATCATCTTCCCCAACGAATGCAATTTAATTAGGTTTTTCTATTCCCATTAATTTATTTTAATCTTTTTAATCAACATTTCCGTCTTAACTTGTATTTTAACTTTTTTATTCCCATATCTGCATACAAATCTTAAGTAGGTAACTCAGAACTTTAACAATAATAAAAGTCAAACTTTTTAACGTTATTCTCACTTTTTTACCGCAAAAGATCATTCGGTTTTTTCCCATTGGTCCGCAAATAAAAGGAAAACTGTAGTAAAAACAGTAAACTCTTAGTAGCAGGAGGTTCAGCCGTGAGAAATATCCAATTTAGCCGCGTTTGCCCTGTAAATTGACGCCATTTTTCATTTAGACCGCGCGGCCATGTTGTGTAGCGGCACTGTTCAAAATGGCCGCTTTCCTTCTAAAATATTAAACAAATAATAACGGTAATGTTTTAGAAAATAGTGCTAGTTTTGTTAGAATTAAGCTTTTCATGAGAGATTTTTTACCCAAAAAAGGTCCACTGTTGAGCAAAGGTCTCTCCTATAAATTACCACAATGACCGCTTATATCTTGTAGTAACTGCCGTAATAATATAAATAATTCTTTCTTTGCTTGGCAACCGACTTCAATTGTAGCATGAGTTAATAATTATGAACCAACAATTGGGTCTTTAATGGAGAAAATAAAGCATGTCGTCTGTAACGAATAAGATGGTTACGTATGCGCGTTTTAGTTAAAATGTCCAATAGTCTTACAGTGGTTACAAGAATGGTTGTCTGATCCTATTATTCTGGATTCAATTTTGCTCGTTAAACGAAGCGGTATCAGGTTATTCTATGAAATTCTCAGTTCAGCAGTTCATTTCCCGGTTAATGGTAATAAGCTCATTCGCTATCACATGAAACCATCAGTACACCTCTGCTTAACCATGCGGAGATACAAGCGCGGTGGTATGTTTTTTTTTGGGATAACTCGGCAAACGATCAGGCGAGCTATCTGATGGTACCTAAGTATTCATCTCCGCCCATGGAAATCTGGACACATGGACAGCAAAACCAAAGGAGTTGCAGATGCGTAGCCGAGCCTATTCAAGGACAGTGTAGGGAAGGAGAAAATGAGAAGGAAGGGGACTGAGGGAGGAAATGGGCCTGTTTGTGTTACTTTTTTATGTTATCTAATTCTAAATTTAAAACCAAAACGCACACGGCTCGTGATTGATTGTTTGATTCGTTTCACACCTGTCAACCCGGCTAAATGGAAACGTCGCAATTTGTATACACCCGGGTATTTCCTGCCTGCCTATTGTATTTGGTTGTGTAATACGTTTTATTTGTTATTGTGGGACCGGAGCGACGGGAATTTATCCGAAGCGTACAATTATTAGAAGGCTAGTATACAGGGAATTCTTTATCGTTCAGTCGTGAAGTATTGAAGGGTTTATTTTTTTTCCAACATAATGTTATTTGAGCGGTTGTTTATTCAACTTTTTTTATGTTGACTTAAATTATTCATCTAACTAACCCTATTTAGTTAGTCTGATGAATAGAATAAATGTACGGTTCAAGGTGAACCTCACAATTCAAATATCTTGGGCTCTGTCCCTTAAAAAAAATAGGGCTTTGGTTTTATAAATTAATGGAATAAAAATTGAACATATTTTTAAGGGTGGTACCTAGTCAGGTGAATCGGATATAAGAGGGGGCAAGCCTATTGCCAATAACTAGACACAAATCCCAGCTCCAATATGTAACTAAGTATTTTACCTATATAAAACGCAAAATTTAAGTAGGTACCTAAAGCTTGACCTGAGAATCAAACCTCACATTTAACAAACTTGCTTAAAAACACAACTTTTTGTTTATATCAGTATGATTCGATTATTAATGATTACAAGTGCTAATTTCCCCAGTAAATAAAATGAGAGCGGGAGATTAAGATTATTACACGAATTTAACACAAAAAAGTAATATCATTATAACCTAATATGATAGAAATAGCAATATCTATTGATGCGTACAATCATGTACGCAATACAAACTATAATCGAATTATATTGAACAGGGATTACATAGCAATCTTGTTCAGAGATCGAGACTGATTACCGCGGCCAAACATACTAGCTAGTTCTTCAGACTGGTTCTCGCTACATTGAAGGTAGTTATTCTTTTCTGCTCACAAAAGTAGGTAATATATTTTCTACTGGAAGCCTAATAAATATCAATCCTGAGAAATGAAATATTGCGATGTAAGGCATAATATATAGAAGTAGTGAATGTTTTTGCTCTGTGCCTTGTAAATTGCTAGTAATTTAGGTTACCTAAAAAGTAGGGGTATAGTCAAGCACTTTCCGTCGAATTGCTGTAACGGATTACTAGATAAATTACAGTTTTATGAATTAAAACATGAAATTTATTTAGTAATGTCGTGCAAGGCTCGTTAAATTAGTGTTTCCTTTTATCCGTAATTAAATACTTGAAGGGTTAATGAAGTTCGCGATTAAAAATGTGTTGGTGTTAATACAACCACATTAACCAACCTTACCAGCACTCTAACTATATATACGCAACCTATATCTATACGATTATAGACGAGTATAGATGCGGCCGCTATAGAATTACAGTTTGTTCGAAATAAGTAAGCCGATCGGAAGATGTCTGCAAGTGTTGAAATAAAACTACTTTTTACGGATTTTATCGCGTTATATTGATTATTTTAAATTCCCGACGTTTCGGATCCTTTACAGCATGGTCACGGGTCACGGGTGGACTGAGGTGTTGGTCGTCCTAATGTCAAAATTATCAACAGCTACCCTACATTTTGTTGATTATTATTTATGCCGGTCACGCAGAATGAGCTCACCGTATCCTTAGGTCTCGCAGTCTTGTGTTTGGATTTAATGGAATCTATGATGGGGTTCCAAGCAGATGGTAAGATGATAATTTTGACATTAGGACGACCAACACCTCAGTCCACCCGTGACCATGGATGCTGTAAAGGATCCGAAACGTCGGGAATTTAAAATAATCAATATAACGCGATAAAATCCGTAAAAAGTAGTTTTATTTCAATGTCTGATATTCGCGTAAGTGTTAGAAACCAGTATGTCTGCAAGTGGTTTAGAAGTGGTTAATTTTAATAGAAAGAGTTGGTGTAAAGATAATAAGAGTCGTATATGTTTCACATTTCTAAATATTTTGTTTACTAATTTCGATATTTATGTATTAAAACACTTAATTAAACGATTTTATCACCGTGGTAGTTCGGAACGGCCAACTTCCGATCGGCTTACTTATTTCGAACAAACCGTACTGTACACACTACCAAATCTAAAATAAGAAGCTAAGATAAGAGATCCGTGGTGGCCCAGTAATGCCTGCGACTTTTTGAGGTTGTAGGATCGAACTCAGACAGGCGCTTTACTTTGTGTATATTATTTCATGACCACTGCTCCCAAAACGGTGAAGAGAAACATCGTGAGGAAACCGGCATGTCCTAGAACAATTCGAAGACGCAGATGGATTACGGCCCACTTTCTCTCACTGAGAGGAGCCCTGTATTCTAGCAGTGGGAAGATTATAGGCCGATTATGCTGAACCTGCTTGCCTCGTTGGTCTAGTGGTCCCAATCGCGACTGCTACGCTAGAGGTAGGGCAAAGTGTTATTGAGTTTTTCTATGAAATTCTCAGTAGCAGCTCGGAGTCTGGATTTGTGCCCGGTGAATGGCAATAGGCTCGCCCCCTATTACATGGGACCCAAACATACCGGCGAACTGTGGGTGTACATTAAGTACACCTCTGCCTAACCCTTCGGGGAATACAGGCGTGATGGTATGTTATGCTGAACCTAAAATATATGTAAGAAAATATAAAATTTTCGTAGGTACAGCAAGTTACCAATTCTTATTCTATTTGTCCGCGGTTGATTGCCTCTACTAAGACTTGGATATTGGATGCAATTACCAAGGCCTTAATACCCGTCAAACTTGGTATAACGAGAAAACTTCACCAATGACGCCAGAACATATATTTCTTTTTTTATATATCACTCTGTTCGGCAGTTTAAGGGTTTTTAATGAGTTTCTTTCTGTAATGGTTGTTTCCATTTTTAAATTTTATGTGGGGTTTGTTGATGAAGACTTTTTTCGAGATGGAAGGATGTGTTGTTAGTAAGGAGATGATTGTTGATTATGTAGATCTATGGACAGTTTGATAAGCTCCTACACTACGTAGCAAGTAAAAGTAGATAAGCGGTTATATCAACTCCTCAGATGACATTTTAACCATATTTTAGACATAAATTGACTAGGTTTTCTTTTGGTAAATCATTACATGTTCGACATGAGAAAATTGCTTAAGATAGTTTGTGATAGGCACTAAATGTGAACTTAATACAGAAAAATCGCGTATTCATAAACATTTTAGCTTATTTTGTATAAGCGGCGGTAGCCTAATGGCTAGGGCGTCGGACTTGCGATCATGTGGTTGCCGGTTCGAAACTCACCCATTGCACTACCGACGTGAACCCACTCGTAACACAAGCATTTAGCTTAGTACGAGGGTTTAACAAGATTACTTGTAATGTGCGATCCACATTGCTAGTAACCTTTTTATATAAAAAAAAATGCTTCTGAAAGGCCATAATTATAGTTTTTGTTTAGGTCGGAAAATTATGAAGTAAAAACAGAAAAGATGTCTTCATCTTTCTCTTCATCTTTAAGGATGTACCTATTGATGTGCTTAAATATCTTACCAATACAAATACAAGTAGATTAATTAAAACCTCTTTGTCTAAATTAACAAAAGTAATTGATGTATACCCATTAAATTATTATTAACGTCAGTCAAAACATATTGGGGAAAATGCGTATTAAGTTAACGACGCGCTGCTCCAAATATATCGTCAACATTTAATATGAAACGGAGAACTTCAATCAAATCTTAAAACATGGATTGGAATATATCATGGCCCTACAAACCCCACAAATTTGAACCAGCTCTGCAAAATACGCCTTGCAAAAATAGCATCGAATAACCCAAAAACAGCTTTACATCAACGTAATAAGACCAAACACGACCGCATGCAAAATTTGCACCGTGGAAAAATATTGCAAATACCATTTTTCATGTTATACAAGCCAATATGTACCTTACGTGCAAAGTGTAAGGTTTAATAAAAGTGCACGGGATATTTGGTTTGCAAGGCATTTTATGGGGAATACAATATTAAAGCGAATGATATTTCTTCATAAATCGTTGCAAGGTGTCGGGGTTGTGTGGTGTCTTTAAAATATTTCGTGGCAGGTTTAAAATATTGAATGCGGCTTTAAAGCTTGCCGTACACTTTACGATTTATCGGCGCGATTTCCAGACGAATTTGGTTTTGTCAGATAAATTGATGTGTCTACAAGCCTAACAGCATTTTGTTTAGATTGGTTAGTTGATATGGTTTTATACCAGTGATATATCAATATGGCAATAACGACGGTATGATTGTCATTAAGTCTTCGTTTTGAAATCTTAAGTAGTTGATGTAAATCTTTACTGTATTACACCTGTCGCAATCATGACACATCACGTGCGAAACTTTGTGCTAAAGTTTGCAAGAATTAAAAAAACAACTAAATAAATAATAATTAAGTCAAATGAAAAAAAAAACTTACGTGCCTCAAGAATCGGTTTTTTCAGCAAACGGTTTTTTGGTTCGAGAGTATTTCTATACTTGTCGAATCCGTTCTATATCGAATATTGCAACTGGTGTAACAAATCGATTATTTTTGTATGTATTTTATAAAAAAGACAGACTATATTAATTTATTAATTCATTGCATTTAACGCTCCCGCACCACTCCAACTTGGTGACGTCAACTAAACTTCAAGTTTTGCTCAACATGGCGGCAGAATCAAAGCGCACTTCGTGAAACTAGCTGCTGTTAGAATAATAGAAAGTTAATTTAACCAAAACTTTTGGATAACTATGCAAATTTTATAGTTGATGCCAGTAAAAGTTTGATTTGGTAGCATTATGAGATTGTGAACCGTATGCTTGGGTCTTTAAATTCGAGAATGTTGTAAATTAATGCTTTATTTGCATACGGTCGTAAGTGGAGGGCAAGTTGCATCATTTCGGCCTAGGTTAAGTTAAATTTTTAAAATTAATATTGTGTGCTGTCATCTGTATTGTATAGAACTATGAGGGTGGCATTTTCTTATAAGAAAAAAACTCTCTTTAAAAATAAATGAATACAAAAAAAAAATATACCATGCTAAATATGTTGGTAGGTATTATGTATTTTTGATTTTGTTTCTGTCATAAATGTCATAGCATATATTCATGGATCTCGATTTTAGTAATCTAGTTGCGTTGTCTATACGTTACCTTAAATACAGTGTTGACCATCCTTTTCAGCAGCAGGGTTCGAATTTAATAATGACATCAAACAGATAAAGTATACGCAGGTATATTATGATATATATTTTTATACCTCATAAAATACTTACCTGCGTATACTTTATATATTTTTATGTGAATGTATCTCTATATTTTATGCTCTGTATTTGAGGTAACGCATGCTAGGTAGGTATATAACAAAATCGAGAGCCATGAATATATGCTATGACATTATTATGACAGAAACAAAATCATGCAGATAAACACGTTATAATAAATACATAACAAAACATACCATCACACCTGTATTTGGCAGAGGTGTACAAACCACCACGGCTAAGTGTGGGTGTACCAATGTACACCCACACTTAGCCGGTAATATACAATAATAAAAACGTGACTTCCAAATCATACTTAACCATCTAATCTACTGTTACAAGATTGCTTTGATCCCTTTTTTACTAGCATTGGCCCCCGGCCTCTGCAAGTGCATAACCCACGAACGAAAATGTTTAACCCATGCAAAAACGAAATCTTGATAACCCAACCCGAAGAATATTTGCTAGAAACGGCATTATTCAAGCATATCGCCGACAATAAATATATCACAGGTAGAGCCAAATGCACCACTTAAATCCAGTGCTCCTTTCTAAATTACATCTACTGGGTGCATGCAGGGATGTACTGGGTCGATAAATGGGGTGAATGATAATGATGTGCGTGATGAAAAAAAATATAACAACACAATACCTTTGTATTGTGTTGCTATATATTTTTTTTAAAAGCTTAATAGCAATTATTGTCGCTACTGTTGACATTTTGTGAGTGAATTAAATGTATTATATTATTTATTTTATGTTATTTCTAATTTCTATCCATATAAATGTATAATTGTATGACAGGATATGTTGCAAAACATTATTTGCTACTATGTGTATTTAAAGGATTCATTCTTTCTATGTAATTTTATTTTATTTCGATAAGCTGTGTAATTTTGCAGCCTAAAATTTATGATTTAATTAATTTAAATTGCTTTTAAACTCGTAAAGCTAGAAATATTAATTGTGCAATGTATCAATATTGTAAAAAAGTGATTTTATTATAATGGTTTAACATGTATTCTTAAGCATAACCATTAAACGCTGCTAGCATATTATGAGGAAACAATATGTCGGGCGCACAATTTATGATCCTATTAACTTAGCCAAACCCAAAATGTGCTTTAACTCATATCTTTCAGAGAGAATTTAAACTAATTGAACGATTATGAATTGACGGGATTTCAGTATTCTTTTTCTATAATTTATTTTGTGTATTACAAAGATAGGTACCTACTAATAGTACAACTTTGAATCCGTGCTGTCGACCTATTACGTCCCTGTAACAGAAATAGATTCAGCTGTGCTTAGGAAGTGTCTCCTCTAGTTTTTATTCGTAATATATTGAAGGTACATAAATCGAGAGGCTCCTTCTAGATCCTGCACTCTATCTGTATTGAGACATCTATGAATGGGTTAAAGATAGGGAGCAAAAGAAAATATGGCGAAGCAATAGGATTAGTTTCTTCTATAATTAGAAGAAGAAGAAGAATTCGGTAAACATTTATTTAATGAAATTTATTTATACATATATGATCACCCCTGTATTCCCCAAAGGATTGAGCAGAGGTGTTTTAATGCACACCCACAGTTGTGTAAGACAGGGCGAGCCTTTGTCCATAAACTGGGCTCAAAACCAAACTCCGAGCTACTACTGAGAATTTTATAGAAAAGCCCAAACACTTTGCTCGATCTAAAAATAAAACCCAAGACATGACATAGCAGTCCCACTTACGATCACAAGACTAATAAGGCAGTTAAATGTTTAAATTTATTAATAAATAGAATAACCACATCACTATCGCTCTAACAAATACACACACACATGCGCACATGGAATGTTACACAGATGAGCGCGTGTGTTGCCGCATGTACAAGTATGTATGTGTGGGTGCGGCCAATGAGGGGCATTCGATCCCCGTGTCCCATTTTTATCATTGTCACCATGACGAATTAGGATCATTTGTTACAGGAGCGAGGGCCTAGATTTTAATGCGCATTAGAACATTGAATGCTGTTGTTAGATGTTTAGGTTTTTTTAGAATTGGGGAATGAGTTTTAGCAACAAACTTGAAGGCGCTTACGAGATACCTGAGCCCTATCAATCTAAATTATTATTTATTTCAATGAGCGATCAGTCTAATTTGGCCAATAAATAAAAAAAGCTTAAACTGCAAATAAGGATCAATAAACCCCAATTTAAATTTTGGAATATCGTTATTGTTTATTGCGTGTGGTTACTTAATTATTAATTTTAGTTAATACATACTACATGCATAAGCTCACGTATGTTGTTCCCATAGGTGTAAGTAGCAACTACAGACAGGTAACGACAATTTTGCATTAAAAAAAAACAAAAACGTGTTTATATTTTATTTCACTTTATTATTACTTATTATTTATTACTTAACACTATCTAATATCACGGCCGTGGAAGCACAATATAAAGAAGTGCATAAAATTTCTAAGTAATGTAGTTACCGAAAAAAGCTATGGACCCCAATATCATTAAAACAAAATTGCTCGAACTAAATTGCGTGCTAAAGGTAATAATTTCTATACGATTTATTACACCCCATTTCTACGGGGATGAGAACTGATTCTGAATAGTTTGAGATATTCACTCGATTTATCGTCTTAGGAACCGAATTTTACACATTATTGTCACCTCACTAAAGACAGTTATTACAGGAATTTGGACTCTATCAATGTCGAAATACAGTTGGAATTTGGATGGTGTCATGATGATTAACGGCATGAATAAGGCTGGTAATCCAATATTTTTTGTTCTAAACGGTTTATGGAGTCAGGTGGGGGTTATTTTTTATCTGTCGTTATTTCGAAAGTACTGATTTTGATGTGAAAATCTTTCATTATCATTTAAATGAGACATAATGGACGATGAAAAAAAAAAATTTTTTTTTGAGTTTTTGAAGGTGTTTATCGTGAAATCAAAATAAACCCACAGCAACAAAGGTATTACTTTTTTACAGTGTGGTAATAAAATAAGTATTCTAAAAATTTTGCGCCAATCTAAGATGTCACATTTTCTTTGATGAGAAAAATAAAAGGTATAATTAGAGAAATCTCAACGTGCCAAGATGCTATTCAAGGTAGATGCAGACTGAGGGTGCAAACACTCAAAGTATAGATTTAAAGGTATAGACGCTTTGCTAAACAAACTGCAGCGAGTTAACTCCATCTAAGTGGGACACAATCCCGGGTCAACAGCGCGGATTGTGCGAATGCAAATCAGCATCGCTTCGCTTCCGAACTTGCACGAACGATCCCGAACACACCCGAGCGTAGGGTTGTCATGTAAATTGGGCATTAAAATTATGGGGCAACGTGCGACGGACAGTTATATCGGATCTACTAGAATGTGTAAGTTGGGTAATTTCAAAGTTAGAGTATGTACTTAAGAGTTAAAGTGTGTGAAAGGACGCGGTATGTAGACCATTTCTCGAAGGAGGAAGTGATTAAGGAGATTAATATTAAGGACATGGTATGATCAATATCCATATAAATCTTAATAACATTCGACCGGAAGTGTGTGCTCTTTTCTTCCTACTTAATTCTCCTTTCCATATACATACCCTTCGTAACAGCGTAAAAAAATTACGTGATAATTAAGTAAGGATTCATGATTAATGATTTGAATATTTACAGACTAAGAATTAAATTCCTTCTCCACAGCACAGCCCTGCATTATTCGCAATAGTTTAGTTCCCAAATCCTTACACATTTGTATTTGTTTTGTGCGCGAGTGTACAATTATATTGGTTGAACTATTTTAGTAAACGCTGTTATAGCCTGTACAATGATCGCTTCATAATTTGTATCGCTTTTGGAGGCAGTGGATTTTGGTTGCTTATTATCATGTAAATTTTGATTTTACTGCTAATTCCGAAACTAATTCATTAAGGGTCTAGATTAAAGCATTCATCTACCTTATTTTGAAATTCACGGCATCTCATTGTCAAAGAAATAAAAAATACGAAAAAATCAAATACGTTGCGTTAAAATATACTTATTTTTTCATTAGCTATTGGTTTTTACACGCTGAATCCATGTAGAATGTATAAACGTAGCCTAATAATTATATGTGAATTCAGTTTTCCCAGCGAAATAATAATAGCTTGCCTAGGTACTTTTTCTTAGACACGTCTCTTTTTTCCGATTTGAAAAAATATTTTTTCTTCTCCACAGAATCTATGCTCGCTTTAGCTATAAATTTTATTATAAGTGATACAATCTGGGCAAGCTAAGTATCGTTTAAATTATTATAACCCTTTAAACTCGCGATAAAACTCTCGTAAATCTTCGGCCAGACTCGGCTATCGTCGGCGATAAAGCGGTGGACCTGAACGGAACCACGACTTCATTGGGGATCCTTACGTAAGGAGTAAAACTGGTGTAATATAGTCTATTTTTCTATGATATCCTGGTGTTTTAGCTGGGATTGCCGCGGCCTGCCTATGGATGGGTGAGCATTCTGAACTCCTCGACACTTCTGTGCCTCAGTGAGCAAGTCAAGCCGGCCCTGGATACTCGTTAGAAATAGTAAGACGCCCCAAAACCCTGAAAACCAGTATATCTTTAGGATACGAGTACTGCTCAGAAATCGGATTACGGAGATCTGATAGCCGTCGGGCTATTCACCCAACGTGGTAAGGCTAAGATGATGATGACGAACGGTGATGATAAAGATTACAACGATGATGATGATTCGGTTCTTGTACGTGCATGTACACGAACGCTTGAAATCAACAGTAAGGACGTGGTCCAATAAATAAAACACCCGCTTGGTTGGAGGATTCTTTCTTTGTTTGGAGGGGTAACACACCTCATCCCTCTACAAGCTACTGTTATCAGACCTCAGACATCACGAGGTTAGACTTTTGGGCTTTTTACAGTCCTTGAAAGCGTATAAGTAAGTAGGTGCCTTATAACAATCGCCGAAGGTTTTCGTGTCCATAAAATTATATAATAATAATAATAACGTTTATTTTCGGACAACAATGATCCATAGTGTTAGTAAACAATATAAGAACTTATTACTAGTGTTAGTAGCCACTAAAATAATTAAAAAATAAATAAAAAGGAAGAAAAACAGATTAAGATTTATAAACGACGGTTGGATCTACTGTTATCCCTTTCATACCTACAGTAGTAGTGCATACCTACACTATCTGTTCGAGAGAGATGGCATGAGATCGGTAGTTGTTTATTATTCTACCTTTATACACAAGCTTAAAGCTTTGCCAAGCACTCGTATCCGAGCTATACATCTTCGCGCCATGGTTTCGACAGCGCTGTTGTGAAGTTTGGACTTCGAGTGGGTTGGACTTAGTGACGTGTATTGATGGGACATATCGGATAAGTTTCGGATATATACCAAAATGGAGCACTGTATGTATTGGTTGGAATGTACAAAATATTGACGTCGATATACTGTGGGAGGCTAGTACTTCCCCATTCACGCCAGTACGTAGACATGCGAGCAAGACATTACTAGGTACTACTAATACCGTATTTTGCACATTACTGCTTTGCAGCAGCAAATTTGACAATGTAGACAAATTTTGCAAGACAGAGTCCTGAATTCCTGATGATATGTGGGGCTTTAGAACTTTAGATAAAGCTTTTCGTTAGCTGATGATCCGAAATACCACGCAGTTTTCCTATTTATGTTAAGGCTGATGGTTTTGCCTTGGGTGGGAATTTTTTGTTTGGTTTTTCGTACCTATTTAATATTACCGCCGCGATAAAATACGCTATCCGCATTTCAAAACGAATCTTATTCTCTAACCTCCACATTACGCAAGTGTAAACCACGGCATTCGATTGTCCGCTGAATAAGCACCGGTTCGGAACTTATTCTGGCAGTGTCGGCCGTGGTTAGCGTAAATTAGTTTAGTTCGTCGGGTGAACCGCCGCGGTAATCAACGCCAGGGCGCAGCACTAGCAAGGCACAGAGTAGAATGAAAACAGAGGCTGAAAGCGGTTGTGAGACATTTCAACAGTTTGAAAACAAGTTGAGTATGTTTAAATAATGTTTTTTTTTTATTAGGCTCACCAACTACCTATTGAATACACTAATACAAAACACCATGATATACATCTAGTAAACGTATGACCTAGTGTATCAATCTCTTACAGGTATGCACAGCATGCATTATATTATATTAGATAGGTATATAGATATATCTATATATGTAATTGTAATTGAAATTGTTATTATTATAATAATCATAATCATAAGCTTATTTTAATAATGTAGTCATTGACTTTATTGTGATGTCTACCTACACATTTTACTATATTATTATATAATTGTTTGTCACTAGCAAGTCATGCTGTGTGCTCATACCTGTGGAGTCACAGTCTAAAATGTTGCATAGATAATTTATAACAAAATTGTATAATTCTGTAACTCTGTTTTGTGTACTTATAAATAAAATAAAAATAAAATATCGCGCTTATTATGCTAGGAACTTGGCTCACTTAGGCTTTATCTACGTTCATTAATTTGTATGACCGTTAGTTTAGGGTACTACTTTATTTTTGTTTATCAAATTCGGAATACAAGAAATAAAAAAAAAGATCAGTTTTACAAGGAATTAAAAATTCAAAGTTTAGTTTTAATGTCAAAATTGATAGCAAGTTGATCTCTCAAAGTTGTTTTATTCACAAAATATCTTAACATATGTTACTAAAAATGCACCTAAAAATTATCTAACAACTCATTAGTCTGTGACGCGCTAAGTGAGAACGGCTAATCTGCAATGCATGCAAGAACTATTTGAGTAACTAAATAGCCTCGCAGGCTATTCGTTAGCTGGACGCGAGTCTGTAAGTTAAGGCTTTTATCTAGAAACGTGAACCTTCCTCATTTGACTGAAAGTTACATTTAATTAGGGCTTTAACTTACAAGGGATGGATTTTTAAACAGTATGTGTTCATGGAATGACTTTCGTCACTGTATTCATAACGTAACATCACGCCAGTGTTCCCCAAAGGGTTAGGCAGAGGTACTAATGTGGTGTTCCTACGCCGGTATGTTTAGGTTCCATGTGATAGAGGGCAAGCCTATTTGCATTAACTGGGCACAAATTCGGACACCGATTTCATAAAAAAAACTGAAAAATACTTTGCACAACCTGGGAATCGAACCTTCTAACAGAGGACAGAGGCCACTATCGAGTGAGGCAGCCAAGAAAGTAAAATATGATCTAATTTATATAAAACTAGAGAGTTGCCCGAGTGTAAGAATAATTAAAATCGGTTTCTAATTAGTATTGAAAATTTAACTGGGACTAAAGATGGGTGTACGTATGAATCATATTATGATTCAGTAAAAACAACATTTTGTGTATTTACATCAATTTTTGCATGCAACAATAGCATAACTATGGAAAATCTCGCTCATTCTAACAAAAACTATTCGAACAGCCGTATAGCACTGTGTTGGATTTTGTTAGAAGCACGTGAGGCGTACAAAAGAATGAATGAATGTTGTAGAGATGTTCATTCGTGAAGGAATCTTTATGTTCGTTCTATTCAATCGGTGAAATGGATTTGTGTTTAGTTGTGTTAGCGTTTACATAGTTTGAGAATTAAAAAAAAAAAATACTTGAAACTGTTTTGTTCAGTGGATGCAAGTGCAGCGGCTGAATGTAAGTTTCTTTGTTCGATTTAAAGTCAATTAATGATTTAATTTAGTTACTTTATGTATTTCATTATTACAAGTACTTTTGAAATGACAAAAATTTGTTATAAAGTTCCAAATAGTAAGTGTCATAATATAGGCATAGTAGATGAAACTCCTAGATATTCTTTTAAATTATTGTTACTAATCTTTTAGTTCATCTTACAATTTTCAGACAGATCCATTCCCGACAGATGGCGTCCGTCCACAACCATGTTGGACCAACGCATCTAATACCAACTTACATAAACACAAACAATTTCGCATTAAATTCAACCCTAAAATGCGACAGTATCTGTATTTCGATCGCTGTCCGTTTGATTAAAGCGAGTGCAGTCTAAACCCGTGACATCTAAATTTATTTCAGTGGAAAATTAGCGTGTTTCATTTATATTTGCATCGCTTTGGTGTCATTGTGTGGACGATGGAGGTGTCACACCGTGATAGAGTGCTGACATCGTGATCGACAATGGCCTACGTGAAAAACGTCATCGAATAAAATACAGCTTTTGTTTTTGTTAGTGTTAAAAGTTTATGAAGTGTAAAATATTGTTTAATAGCTGGGAAACCCTTCGAGAATGCAGGTTCATTGTGTTTGTTGGTATTAAAAAATGTTATTCTTAAAATACTGTGGCTTGAGTTAAGTGTATTGTGGCGAAATTTGAAGCAAGGATAGTTCTATTAAATATAAAAAAAATATGTAAATTAATAATGATATAAGGGTGCCTGGAATGCTGAAGGTGCTTTATTTGTCAATAAAACCTTGCTTAGGAATCGAACATAGGACCTCTAGCGTAACAGTCGCGCTAAGGACCACTAGCCTAATGAGGCAGTCCTACCTATATTATTCTGATATCCACAGTTTTAGTGTTATTCTTTTTTTATTGATTCGAAATTAATATGCTGCTCCACTCTCCTCTGTCCTGTAGTGTAGCCCTATTAATAATTTACTACTACACATCTTCTATATAGATGGTTGGTTGGTATTGATGGTTATAGACCGTACCTATCTTCTCAAGCCATTGAGCAAAGCTCAAACATTTAGGCTATGTATACAACACTTGATTTATAGTCGAAGATTTGTGTCGGACGTATGAATGCGTCTTAATATGTCTCTCGAGTTGGATTAACCCTTCGTCGCTCGATTGACGGGTACAAAATTGGTACAATGGTCCGCCATTTTGTAATGATGCTCGAGTGTTATTGTTGCGTGGTGTATAAGCCTATTTTAGGGTTATATTAACCTATTCAAAAGTTTCCACACGACGAATTTTCATTAGATTACATAAAGCATACCCATTATATAATTACATACTAATAATAATATACTAGAGAATTATCCACAGCTTCGCCTGCATAGAATCTCGGCTAGTGGCCTATGTTAGTTGGGAATATGATAGCTTTATAGTGGTGAAAGAATTTAAAAAATTGATTCAGTAGAGTTTATCGACCACAAAGAAATATTTTCTCTTTATAATATTCGTAGGTATAGATAATATAGAAGAATTGATAAATATTCAGAGATGTTTGTATAACATTTAGGTATTTGTCATATGTACTAGTTGTGCGTTGTGGCATGCATTGCTTTTTTTCTCTGTTTTTACGGCATAGAATTTCTCAGAGGCACACATAACAACAATCGTATCTACTCAGATACCATAGATAGTTATGGAACGTAGATGGGACAAGCAAAGAAACATTTATTTTTTGTACATAGATGGATTATGAACATTAATTTAATGTTTTCCACAACAATTTGTCGTACATAAATCGCGGCTCCGGAAGCAAATTCTAAAATACAGCTGAAGCTAGGTCTTACCCCAACTTGGGCAAAGTTATGACAAACGAGGCGACTCCTAATCCCGATGAAAATTTACGCAAACATTTGCTTGGAGTTTCATCCTTCCTGGCGCGCAAAATTAGGCGTAAATATATTTTCTTGCTTCCAACTTTCTTTTTCTTTCGGACATAATATTATGACGTAACTTTGCTAACGTCATCATCGGACAGCTGAGGTGGAAGAGAATTGGGACATCTTGAGCGAAAGATCTTTTAAAAAAAAATGCTTTAGAATTCACTCAATATGAGGGGCGCGTTATAACTGCGCTGATCAACAGATCCGCAAGGTTAAGCTGTGTTTGCCACTGTCATTCTGTGGATGGGTAACATTTCTTAGCACTGAGACCCCTCCGTGCCTCGGAGAACTGGTAAAGCTGTCGGTCCCGGTTATCGTAAGAACAGCTATGATAATCTTTAGTGGTTGTTTAATCCCAAATAGCCTACCAACCAGTCTACCCTTAGAATATAGGTGTTGTCCAGAAATTGATAAAAATTGTAAATACATTGATAACAATGTTACCTATTTCGGAAAATCTTTTTCTGAATCGGTACAGAAACATCCAATGCGCTAATTGAGCCGCCCAAAGTTCTTCTAAAGCTTTTCTTAAGACTTTTCTTTTTTAAATTCTACTCGAACACCGAACGCGGGTAAATTGGCGGAGCGGGAAGGGAGTTCTAAATTCCTTTGCACGTCAAATCAGCTGAACCGTTCTTAGATTGTTCGAGACGCATTACAAGGTTGGTTAGTGCATCAAACTTGCTGTCAAAGCGAGTGACTCCTGAGAATTATAGGGTTAGAATGTTAAGCGGCCATGACAGGTGATGCGGCAAGATGGATTGGTCGAATAATTGGTGTACGAGGTAAACGTTATCGAGTGCATATGTACTTATTAAGTGGAGTATATTTATAATTCTAAATATCTTTAAAGATATTGTTGGGAGATTGATGAAGTTTTTACGTGAACTCGCTCACTTGTTTGGGAGCTCGGAGGCGACATGGACGTCATGTTCGACATTTTGTCTGCTAATAATTGTGATAGTGACGTCGAATCTCTGTTCGATCATTACATGTAATTATTGTGTGTTTGTCCTGATGTAAACCTGACTCTGTAAATAATAAATTATTACTTTGGCCTAGGGCCATTACAATCTTTTTGAAAACCACGCCTTGTCATAATTTCTAACAATATACGTTTCTGCGAAAGATATCAGACAGGATTCGGTAAAATTTATATCTTTAAAATAGTTTGTAGTTTCATATTTTATATAATGTATACAGCTTGTATAAATTTCACAGAAATAATCTATGCATATCTCGAAAATGTTAAACATTTCAAAGAGATGCTTTGTAGCCGTATTCTTCAAAGACGTTGCGCTAGACAAACTTAAATGTTACCCATTAAAGTTACGTTTCAACCACGAAAGCTCGTTTTAATATTCCCAGATGCAGGAATGCGCATGTGCAGTTTGGAATGACGGATTTCAAACACGTTCCAAAATTAAACAATGTCAGTATAAGATATTTCATCGTGTCTCGTGTCGTATGCGGTGAATGCAGGCTTAACAATTTGATCATTAGTCTGGCTGCACACGATCAAGTGCTTTATACAAATTGCAACATCTTTATATAATAGTTTCTGACACTTACGCGAATATTACTCATTGAAATATAAATACTTAATACTGATTTTATCGCGTCATATTAATATTATTTATTTCCCGAAGTTTCGGATCCTTTACAGCATTCATGGTCACAGTTTACTAAGGTGTTGGACGTTCTAAAGTTAAAATTCCTAACGAGATTTAAATAATATCAATATAACGTGATACCAATTACACACAGACTCGAAATAATATGCGTGGATCACTCAAATATTTGTCTCTGCTTGGAATCGAACCCATGACATTCGTTGCAACTGTAGTGTAGTCAACATGCTTGAAGCATGCAAGCAATTCAATTAACTTCTATAAATATTATATATTTACCTATTGATCCAAAGAGCTTCTAAGTATAGGTATACATCGTATTATATACATTAGCCATTCAAATTGACACCCTCACAAGTTGAGGTTCACTTGATCAAATCTCAATTACGATTTGTCTGATATATTCCAGTGCTATTTATATTCTCTGTCGTATCTCTGTCTTGTTATAATCTAATAATGTCTTAGTTATGATCTATTTGCGTCCAAAGCGTTAATATTATCATTTCTACACACAATCGAGTCGATTGTCTAATGTGTATGATACATTAGACAATCGACTCGATTGTGTGTAGAAACCTTAAAGACTGCACATATGCGAAATTAAGCGCTGACAGACTTGAAACGCGTTCTGAAATTAAACAATGTCGTCATAAAATTTCATCGTTCATAGAGATATAGGGACTTCAAACTAAAGAAGACGAGTTAATGTAACATACTAACAAAACATAATATCATCATACCTGTATTCCCTAAAGGGTTAGGCAGGAGCTAATATGGATGTATCCATAGTTTGCCAATATTTAGTTCCTATTTATTGTATAAGCGGGGCGAGCCTATTGCAATTACGATGGATACGTACCTACTTCTTGTCGTCTCAGCGTTTGCTTCTGACTTAGTAAATTGTTCAGTAAACTCCTCAACTCTTAGATTGACAGTTGCTTTGCAGACTTCTCCAGCTTACAATAACTCAACGTCATTGTCAGACCTATCCGATCGTCGGCGTCCCGATAGCGTTCGAATGTCAAATGCGGTTTGGATACAGCTTTACGATTCAATGCTCGGTGCGGATTCGTATTCGGCGAATGGAAATAATCGAATAAAGCGATTCGATAGCGTCCGATTATGATTGCGCTTGAGAGTTGTTCGGAATTTTAATGTGCCCCGAAATGATCTCGAACGACCTTTTATAAGCATTTTTTTCCAATTACTCGTGATTATATTTGCATGAAAGGTTTGTTTCAATGTTCATGTAAAATAAGTTCAATTGGTAAGTATCCGCGGTACTTATTTATGTATTTATGTTCAAAGCCATTTTTTTAAATACAAAATTTATTGAAACCCTAAATTACTTATCGGTCAAGCTGGCTGCGTCTTTTATGTATATTTCTATTCTAACATACTATCACGCCTGTATTTTCCGAAGGGTTAGGCAGAGATGTACTAATGTACAGCCACACTTCGCCGGTATGTTTCTATTGCATATTGCCATTACCCAACAAAACTTAGCTTGATCTGAGAATCGAACCCAGGACCTCTAGCGTAGCAGTCGCGCTTAGGACAACGAGACAAAATTGAGGGAGTCAAAAATGATAATTGATAATTTTTAAACAATAGAATTTTTTCTCTATATATATACATATGCCATTGGCTTAAATATTATTGACATAATTGGTAATGTAAACTAAAACAGTTTGGGAAGTCGGTGACTTCTATTTGAGTGAGTCTTTTATTTTCGCCACCGACTTCCCAAACTGTTTTAGACAAAATTATTTTATTATTTTTTGAAGGCGGTTTAACTTTTTTGTTAAAAGTAATTTTATTTTGTAATGTTTAGTGGAAAGTTTTGTTTAGAAGTACTTGTTAGCCAACTAAACGCACTGCTCCAATAAGACAGCGATGTTTCGGAGTAAACGATAATATAATCGATGTAAACAATTTTTAGATTTGTTGATATTTTCAAAACTGCTCAACTGATTTCGATAAAATTTTAACGGGACCACCTCTGAAGTATGACCTACCAAACAAAAAAAACAATAATTAAAATCGGTCTACAACTGGCGGAGATATCGCGTAACAAACATACAAAAAAAAAACACAGACGAATTGAGAACCTCCTCCTTTTTGAAGTCGGTTGAAAAAGGGATAACCAGCGGTGCTGACATAAATTTTAGCTTTGCGCTTTTAACCCTACACCATCCGACAAAACTACGAACAACAAAACACGTGATAAACACTAATATTTTTCAAGTAACACGTGGTGTTCATCTCGCGACCATCTTTATCTTGGGCGGAAATATAAAGGCTGGGTTCAGTTGCTGGTTGAAAAATGCGAACCGCTGGCTCGGGACATCCACTATTTATTGGGGCATACTTCAAGTAAATGGGCCTCTTAGTGGCGCCCTTTGTGGGCCGGGGAGGGTAGTCGCGAATTGTTTATTCCATTTATAATGTGTTTGGACTTTTACAATTGTGGTCTGTTTACAGGTGTTGAATTAATTTTGGTTAGGGTTGCCAGGTTAAGGGTTCAGAAATAAGCTTTGACTTAAGGTTAAGTCGTTGACACTAGTTTAACATTTAGGGTTGTTTATGGTGTAAAATAAATTATATATGCCGTCAGCTGGGACTGGCCTCCTTAAAGACACTATGGCTCTTTTTTTTCTCGTTTAAGTAGTTAAAAGAGATTTATTAGCTTGTGAAATGCCAAATGAATGAGTATTATAATGCTGGTGGTACGCACGGCTACACATCAAGCTATACAAAACCAGTTTAAACTGGCCTCTTATTGTATGGGAAGCCTACAGAATGCGAGATCAGCTTAAACTGGATTTGTATAGGTTGACCTGTAGCCGTGTGTACATATAAGAGTATAATATTAGCAGTAGCTCACAAAATAATATAAAAAATAATTCACACATGTCTTTTTATAACCACAAAAATTCCTATTTAGGTACTTGTTCGGTAACCCGCGGATGCTATCGATACCGGAGTTATGGCCCTATTCATAAAAGGGCGCAAACACGGCAATATTTTGTTGGGCTCCAGCAAAAACCGGGACATACGGGCCATGCCCATGCGGGCCGTAAGCAGTAAGTCACACGTGGCGCCATCTAGTTATTTATCGCGCTATGATTGGACTGCCTTGTTATATTTTATATTTACTTTAGGTATGTTTCGTTATTCCCTATTATATTTCAGAGTTAATTTTCCACTGCAAATTGAGTTTCGTTTATTTTTCTCGCTCCATTACCTACCTTTGTTTTTTTTTAGAGGTTGTGGTCAACTTTTTTTTTTAATCATTTATTCATAAGTACACAACTTAACAACATATAAATCTCTTGCGGGCTTAGTCTAGTGGTGTTACGCTAGAGGTCCTGGTTCCGAGTCTCGAAGAAAGTGTTTTTTTTTTCAGTAGCAGCTCCGAGTTTTGGTTTGGCAATAGGCTCGCCCCTATTACATGAGACCTAAACATAGCGGCGTACTGTGGTTATCAATAAGTACACTTCTGTCTAACCCTGCGTGGGAATCGAGCGTGTTCGTATGTTTGCAGTGTTAGTTTGGTGGATTGTAAAGATGGCTCAAATGGTTTAAATCTTGTGGTTTGGTGGAGTATTTTTCTTGTGTTTAAATTATGATTTTTTGGAAAGCAGTCTCTGGTTTAATATTTGAGTCGAAGTTTTAATCCATTTGGAGTTACCTATTGTTTGGATTTGGCTAGAAATGCTTCTCATGAATTTCGTATTATATATTAATACTATAAAAAATAGTAATAAAATAGGAAAAAAAACAGAAACCTTTAATTTAGCAAATGACAGGGTTAAATTGTACCATTTTTTTATCCTCACAAATTTAAAGGCAACGAACACTTACTTAGAACTTTTTATTCCCGCAATACAAATCACAGGACAGTCTCCATAAATTCCACCTCAGCATATTATATCCAAAAAAAACTTGGCATATCTATTTACAGCATAACTTCATATTTTCGTGCGTCGTATAGCATCTGGTAAGGGAAGCCCGCGGAACTCATTTCCTCAATAAATTCCCGGCGGAGCAGTGAACGGGTTAAATTAATGTAGGGGCCCTCGCCGAAGATCATTTTTAGGTCAAAATGATACATCGATTTATGATGTAAAGTTTACCTTATGCGTTTACATGTATTTAGGTATAGAAGTGAGCATGTATTTATTTTTTGTAGGCAAAACCTCAGATCAAATAAAAAGTTAAGATGGAACTTTGCGAACAAAGAAGTGAAGCCGGCCAAAACTACGCTTTGCCGTGTAAAACACACAATTACACGCACACATGTATTAGTTAACTACGCCATATCTTGTCAGTCGAGCTTTCGATAGCTCGATAGCTCAGCTGACAAGATAAGGCGTAGTTTGGGTATACGAGTGTGCGTGTAATTGTGTGTTGTACACGGCAAGGCGTAGTTTTAGCCGGCCTCACTTCTTTGTTCGCAAAGTTCCATCTTAACTTTTTATTTGATCTGAGGTAAAAACTTGTGTCGCAGAAGTCTGACAGCAGTTACTTCGTGTAAAAAACTGGTATTCGGCCACATCTGGTGACATGGAAGCTGACTCCAGCATAGTAGGGAAACGGCTAGGATGAGAATAATTCTCAATTAACCTTCGGAAGTTTGTGAATGTGCCCACGATATCTAAAACTGCTTCATTAGTCTAGGAGTCATAATACCGACTGCTACGCTATAGGTCTTAGGAAGGATTCCCAGGTCGAGCAAAGTGTTATTGGGTTTTTCTATGAAATTTGCAGTATCAGTAGCAGCTCGAAGTTTGGATTTGTGCCCGGTTAATGGCAATAGGCTCGCCCCCTATTCGTCATCATCAACCCATTACATTGTCTGACTGCTGGGCACGGGTCTCCTTTTAGTACGAGAGGGATAAGGCTAATCCCCTATTACATGGGACCAAAACATACCGGCGAAATGCGGGCGTACAGTAAATACATCTATACCTAACCAGATTACGGGCGTGATAGTATGTTATCTAATTTCAGCTTTTAAACAAAACAATTTAGAGTCGAAAAAAGAAACAATATTTCACGAAAAGATTACACAGAACGATTGTAGGGAATAAACACTGGAATAAAAGGACGATCCCGTTATCTAGCTAGGCTGGCACAAAAAATATGTGATGGGTCGCTCTGATAGCACGACTACCGGCCGCTTTTAATTACTTGAGTCTACCTTATTTATGGACAAAATGTTTTCTATGTACTGTTATTAGATAATTTTTGTATTTAAAAAAAATAATAGTATGCGTTACAAACTTATGCAGCAGTTTATCTATACTAATATTATAAAGCTGAAGAGTTTGTTTGTTTGCTTGAAAGCGCTAATCTCAGGAACTACTGGTCCGATTTGAAAAATTCTTTCAGTGTTAGATAGCCCCTTAATTGAGGAAGGCTATAGGCCTATATATATATCATTACGTTAAGACCAATAGGAGCGGAGCATAAATGAAAAATGTTGCAAAAACGGGAAAAATTATATACCTACTTTAAATGCGGAAAAGTCAAGAAACCACGCGAGGGAAGCCGTGGGCGGAAAGCTAGTTATATATTATATGTATTTCCATATAAGTGTAAGTACTGACGTGCCGAGAATGTTCAAATGGGTCCAACACTGTTGTTTGACCTGGGAATCGAACTAAGGGCCTCACACTTAGGAACCGCGCTTGCGTCCATTACACTAACGATAGAGTCTTATAACCTCGCCAACATTAGACATTATTTTCTGCGGGGTTAAGTAAAACAATTAAAATAAAAGTATACTGAAAAATATTATTGACGAATAGTAGAAGTTCTAAAAAAGAAAGAACGATGAATTTGTTTGTCAGAATATAGTACAATTAGGTGTTCATGTTAATAAAAGTTTCTTATATTCTACCATTTCTGGTGTACAAATTCTAAATCTATAGATATAACAATTACTTAATTACATTAAATATATTTTTATCGTCTAGGAACTCGGTAACAGAATAATAACATTTATTTAGTAAAAGAAGTAAGATAAGATCTTTTAAAGATTTTGGTGGGGATGGTTTGTCTCTTTCTTGAATGTATGGCTCACAGAACACATGACGTCACGTGTTTCTAAGATTAAATCATCAAAGTATTCTACTATTGGATACGGGTCTCCTGTGAGACCGAGAGTGCTAAGATTATCTACTAGCTAAGGTATATTTATGGGCGTTTCACAAATTGCCCCACGGTGGGCTCAACTCCGATAAAATTTTACTGTTTAACTTCGCCTCTTTTTAATACATAGCTTAGAAGTTCGCCTGTTTGTCTAAGATTTTGTTGGCTTTATTATCCCCCTGACGTAATAGGGCTGTCTCACTTTAAAATGTAGGTGGGGGAAGAATGCTTGTCTTATGTTTTATCGTGCCATAGAAACTTAAAAAAAAAAATGCAATAACAATGATTGATGACACAGTGTCTTAGCGATGATCTTCTATGTAGCTTTGGGTTTATGGGGTTTCGTTTGATTCCCGTTTATAATAATTATCCGCATGGCACCACAATTATAGCGTTTTTAAATTCATTGTATTGGATGAATTTCTGTGTATGGCGATGGTATTTCTACAACATTACGAATTAATTATTGAAAAATGTTATATGAATTACTTCTTTATATCTCAATACAAAACAGTTACAAAGCAAACAATTGCGGTACTTTCGTTTATTTAAGCGAAACACATCTTCAGCGCTCAATCCAAAAACTAGGAACTATACATCTACCTACACCAATTAAGTGCAGCTCCTGTAGCGTAACAAGTTCGCACACTGACCGGCTAAAGCGGGCACAGCGGGTAGAGTTAATGCAAATTAGTTTTGTTCGACCACTAGTTGTTAACAATACTTGTACACTGGAATAATGGTATGTTGAGAGTTGGTGAGCCAGTTTATCTGGAGTCCTAGTTACGTACAGGTACTGGTCAGTGTTTGTAATGCCCGGTTGTTTTAGTTAATGTCAAATAGAAGTTAACTAATTCGAACGATCCGCTGGGATGCTGTCTAGTCGGGCAAAGTGTGAATGGGTTTTTCTATGAAATTTTTAGTGGCAGTTAAACATAAAGCTATGTATACTGTCTGATAGACTAAATGAGTATTTATTATATCTCAAAATCGACTGCCTCGTTGGTCTAGTGGTCCCAATCGAGACTGCTACGCTAGAGGTCTTGGGTTCGAACCCCAGATCGAGCAGTGTTATTGGGTTTTTCTATAAAATTCTCAGTAGCAGCTCGGAGTCTGGATTTGTACCCGGTGAATGGCAATAGGCTCGCCCCCTATTACATGGGACCCAAACATACCGGCGAACTGTGGCTGTACATTATGTGCACCTCTGCCTAACCCTTCGGGGAATACAGGCGTGATGGTATGTATGTATATCTCAAAATTATAGACACGTTTATTTAAATTCTTAGTGCAATGTGGGTCACGCATTAATGATATTCTTGTTAAACTCTCGTGCTAGGCTAAATGCTTGTGTTACGAGTGGGTTCATGTCGGTATTGCAATGGGTGGGTTTCGAAACGCAACCACTTGATTCCAAGTCTGACGCCGCCGCTTCAAACTTACGATTTGCTGTCGAACTTACGGGAATGACCACAAAACTGAGAAAAACTATACAAGCACAGAGCCAGTTGATAATTACGACTATTCACCAATATACGAGTATGTACTTGCAAAAGTGTAACAAAAAACACTTCCAAGTCCGGTCGTCGATCTATATCAACTTCAATCGTTAACTATCGCACACTTGTAACACTTTTTCCTTAAAACTTTTTCAATCGCACAACACGAGCCGGCCATTTATTATCGTGTGTCGCCATGCTGGACATGTATCCTGTCGTGTGTCGCTGGCTTTATTCTGTACCGTTTGTGTAGTCTGTGGTCAAAAAAAGGTCCAACGAAATTGTCTATGGGCGCGCGGGAAAAAGTAATAATTAGCAATGGTTGGCGAGTTTAAATTCCGAACACAGGTTTGACGTTTCAATTCGGTGTAGAGTAAAAAAATATAATTATTATGCTTTAGTTTTTTTTTATAGTAAAGGAAAACAACGTTTTTTAAAGTTTTTTAAATTGTTACTTTTAACGCGTCTAACCTCAGTCTTGCTACATAGAAAGAATTAACAGATTTAAAGTGGTATGTAGTAGTCGTAGTTCATGTTTATTCTTTTTCAGACTCTAGCATATACCTCCACACAACAGAACAGTATGGCCTGCCAATCGAAATTGGAGCCCAAAAACTTCTTGACTTAATTCCGATCATTCAGAATAAGAGAAGGTCGCGTGCGTAGAAATTGCATAAATTACGAACCAACTATAAAAAAAAAATGTCTTACCTACTATGGCCATACTGGCCATCTATTGTATATTTCTAATTTCAATTGCGTCTTTTAAGTTATGCTCGTCAATACATATCCTTTTTACGATAAAGTATACAATTTAAAAAAAATACATACACACACTGACTTTATTGGTGACGTCTTTAAAAACGTCAGAGACGCAATAGTCGCAATAAACGCGTGTGTATGACAAGATGTATGAATGTAGACGAAGCAAAAGATGTATGCAAGAATCGTAGCAAATGACGTTCTGTATTTTCTACCTACACCTATTGGAAAAGGCGTGAGTGTGGAGTGAGAATGTGAGAGAGGGGAGTATGGAAAGGAGTGAGATATAAAACACCTCTTCCTAATGCTAACTAGAAAAAAATTGTGATGGTGTGCAAAAAATCTTAAATTTAATGTAGCACCATTTGAAAATCATCATCGAACATTATCTAAATCGACAAGTTTACACATAATCGTAACATTTTAGTGCAGGCTAATATCTAAAGGAAGCTGAAAACTGAAAATCAGGCCAAGTACCAAGTAGCGCACTTTATGTTCACGATGCTTGTATAAAATTTAAGTGGCTATCTACAAATACTTAGAAGTTAGTGCCTTGTTCCTATATTAAAGTTTATTTGTAAGTTTTATGAAAACAGTTTTTTAGTAACATACCGTCACGCCTGTTTATCCCGAAGGGTTAGGCGGATATGTACGGCGTTACGTATAAGGGGGCGACTCTATTGCCATTAATAGGAAATAAACTAAAACTTTAAAAGCGGCGGTAGCCTAATGGCTAGGGCGTTGGACTTTCGATCATGTGGTTGCCGGTTCGAACCCCACCCATTGCACTACCGACGTGAACCCACTCGTAACACAAGCATTTAGCTTAGCACGAGGGGTTAACAAGAATACTAGTAATGTGTGAACCACATTGCTAGTAAGCTTCTTTTTTTAAAAAAAAACTCAAATTCCAAACTTTTACTGGGAATTGAACCCAGGTCATCTAGCGTAGCCCGTCGCACTTGAGACCATTACACTAATGATGCAGTTCTTTTAGCTATAACTGTTATTCTGCTATTTGTTTTGGATACAATAGGAGAGGGTTGATGATTGAGGCTTTGGGTTCGATCCCAGATTTCCAGGGCGATCAAAGTTTTATTACTTTTAATGTAATAATAAATTATGATGTGTATACTAGTTTATATACATAACGTTTTATGATGTTTTTCGATGAAGCAAAATTTTTTCATGTTTTATATGAATACTGCCAGTCCAGTATATAAGCACTGGAAGTTTTTAACAGTTTCTATATAAATATAACATTTATCATTCAATATTAGATTAAATTGAGGGTAATTAACGGTTTTATCGACTGTGTGCTCCAATTAGATAATCAGCAATTAAAATTGCTTACTATATACTGTCCCATATTGAAAGTCAAATTCGGTAAACCCTAATCCGTCATTTTAAAGCTTTATTTTACATTAAAACTCTAAAATTATTTAAATCGAAATGTAAATTCACCACTCGTGGTATCGCACCTGTCACTCGATCACGTCTTAACACTGTCCGAAAGTTGGTGCGCTCACCCCAAAAACTCGTGATTAGCGCCCGTTTAGCGTAGGGTGAAGTCCCCAAAAGTTGGCCACGCGGACGTGAGCGGGTAACGAGCCGTAAATATTTTTACCTCGCCGCAACAAGATTCTTTTTAAGCTTTAATTTGAATTTAAATTATTTGTCGTCCGTTTTAAATTTGGTGAGTAATTTTTTAAATGGATTATAAAAGGGCCCGTCTTAATGGATGGCTTTTGTAGTTAATTGGAAGACCTGGAATAATTTGATCCAGAAACAATTAAATCCAACAAAGTCGAGGCTCAGATTTTTATATGCCACACTGGTGCATTTCTGCATATAGGAACTAATAACATATTGTTTTATTAAATTTATATTATGATATTTAAATTGACTAAGTGATTTAGTAGACATCACAACTCCGTCTCCAAAATTTTGCTTTTATTAAATTCCTTAGTCTACTTATCACGAATCAGACCACAATTCGGCGCTAATTTTTAGCAAAAACCCACGTAAACAAACAAATATAACATCAAACCGTAGCAGCGACACCACAAATTGGAGCCGTGTCGTTCACGTCTCGCGCAAGTAATCCAAATCAAACATGCCGCATGGATCCGAATCTAATTTCCTACTCAAATTAAATAGCGTCGCGATTCGCTGGATTGGATTAACGTTTTGACAAACATTTGGTGCGGTTACCCTGCTACGTAAATACGGTGGGCGTGTACGTAGTTGGATGTGCTGATATAAGAAATATAGACTGTTTGGGACTTTTACAACATGATATCCTTAGCTATGCATAAATTATTTATAGTCAGCCTGAAAGGAATTATCATTATCATAAACCTAGTAACTATCGCACTGCTGAGCAAGTCTCTTTTCAGAATGACCCTTTAGAAGACACTTGTTCAGCAGTTACAGAACATAAGAAACAAATATGTTTAAAACTATCTACGTAACGTCATTTCGGGAATGACATATAATTTTATTATGGCATTTGTGGCAATGCTGCCAGCCTTCTGGGTACGATGCCAGACGTCAGCGATGCCGAGGAATACTTTGAAGCCTAGTCGCGGCACACTATTTTCATTTGTTGGTTTTTTATTTTATTTTTCTTTATTTCGTAGCACTTACACAAAATGCTCAAAACTTGCTCTGATCTTGATGCATCACAAAAAAAGTCTATTAAATTAATAAAACTCCAAAGCTGGGAAAATATATTTTCCTTTATGACTGATGAATGAGAATGAACGCAAATAAATTAAAATTTGGGTAACAATAATAAGTAATACATTAAGAAAATACAAATACTCTATGTCTAATAAATCTATTAATTTTTCATAGGCATTTTTAAGAATGTATCTAAAAGTTTAATATAAAAAAAAATGCATCAAATATTCGGATAAATTTAGTTTTCCGTGCAGCTACAGGGGAAAAATAAAACAAAATTTTAACGCTATTAAAATGTAATGGTATAGTGACGTACCTCTGTCAACGTTTTCATTATCCAGAGTGCTGGCTTACAGTCGCCATTTTTTGGTTTCAAATCAATTTGTTTAATGCTTCGAATGGCACCGGTTGGCAGAGGTATTCAGCTAAACTGAGCGTCTGGCTTCAGGATTATGGCAACATTCAATATAGAATGTAATTGATGCTTTGGGTTGAGCTCATTTTGCCTAGTTAATTCGATTTTGATACATCTGCACGGTTTGGTTAAGTTTGTGGTACACTGAATTTGAAAGAAGGTAAAAAAAAAATTGTTTAGCTATCTGACCCTACAGGCGTTACTTTAAAAATAAAAATATATATTACAAAAAATAGAATTTTGTAATTTTCCAGTCAAAATTCCCAATTTGCATTTATAAACATAACAGAAAATATGTTTTTTAATTATCTACTGCATCTACTGGAACATTCAAATTGACCCGTATATTGAAAATGATCTCGAAGACACCTTTTTTTGGTGAATAGAATATAAAATTCCCTCGTGGCTGCTTATATACGAGAAGGTTTATATTAATGTTGGACGTTGGAATAATAATGAGATACAGTTTTCTGCTTCCAGTCTTCATATTAACAGTACCGTAGCCATATAATTAAAGTTTAAATAATACGTACTCAATGTAATAAAAGCCTTCATTAAAATACTGAAAGTAATATAAACAAAATTGTATGTAATATAATAACAATAACATGTCTATAACTAAATACCTAACTAGTAAAATCATCTAACAATACTCTATGTACCGTCGCCAGCACATCAAGCTGCCACAATATGTCAAATCTTCTCAATTGATTTTGAATTTAATCATCAACATTTTAAGTTTTAAAAACATTTGGAGGAATTTGTCAGTTTTGTATAACCTGATGTGCTGGCGAGTCTACCAATACTGTCGAATTAATTCGCACGGCGAACGCAAAATAAAATATCTATCAGACCACGTCATTCGTTTAGCGAAACCCCTTCGGGATACTCGTGCTTCGCGAAAAAAATCCAACTTCGAAAATGAAAAGTCAACTGAACGAGTTTGCAAAAATTGCTGCGGGACCGCGGGAGACGCATGCGGCGCACATTCGCGAAATTGCGAACGCTCCATTGTGTTACATTAAAGTTGCAGGTGCACTTACGATGTTTCAGATATATAATCAGTTGAGTACACATAAAAAAATTGTACACGCTTAGATATGTTATGTCTTTGGGTGTATTTGAACTTTAAATTTTTGCATTCTATCTTACACTAGGAATAATAATTTTAGGTATTGATTACATACTTTCTTGCAAGATGAAGAAAAGGGGGAGGATTCAATCCTTGTCTTTATCTTGCAAGTAATTATATTAGGCACACCTTAGATGATACTTGAACCTGAATATAGTGCTTACAACTGTAAGCCGCAATAATTTAAAACTATATGAAAAAGTTCAATATAAAAAAGTACAATTTAATGAAATCCAATCATATCCATATCATGAGTGATATTTTTATTTTTATTTAAGGATTGATAAGAACTTCTTAATACATACAGTATCATTGAAATACTCGCCGGCTAGTAGATTCTATAGTGACCGTAATTATTTTCTTGAAGGATAAAACAAGAAAGCTTGCATTGTGGATAAGGGTTTCTTCCAAACGATATAATTGTACATGATTATGAATTAATACCAAGCGTCAAAATTTCTACGACCGCAAAACAGTCATAAATACCATTCCAATTTAAGCCCCTACAGAAAATAGGAACGGAAAATAAGAATTTCAATTCGTGGGAAAGATTATCCGTTTGAAACAATTACGTCTCCAGTGGGCCGTTGATAATCCCCTCTTTTTTCTGGAGACGCCAGCCGTATCGCTCATTACATCAGCCACCGTCTTTGGGGAAAAAATTTAATTATTTTGGGGGTATCGCATTACATTTCCAATTTTAGCGCGTTTCGATGCTTAATGGATATCATCTGGGTGAGGTGGAAATAGTGGTGTGCTGATCACGAAAATATAGGCTTAGGTATTTTGCTATCCATAAGAATTCTTACAGTAAGAATACGAGCGTTCTGCTATTTAGGAATAATAACAGTTTGAGGATAAATGAAACAAGTTGGTAAGACTCTTACTCACTTGTTTTATTATTTTATCCTCAAACTCTGACCGTAAGAGTTCATAAACGACTTACAACCCAAAAATGAGATTTTTGGAATTGTTGTCTGTTTGTTAGGGCTCACCGCGAAAACTACTGAACAGAACTTTTTTCACTGTTAGAAAGGCCTAGTCTCACCTAAAAACTGCGGTATATTTTATCTTAATTTGTAGAACAGATCTTGAGATAAAGCTTGACCTCTCTGCTGCAGAACCATATTAATTCACTGACGCGCGTAGTTGCCTCATGAGGGCAAAACAATTGATTTTGCATTATGTCTACAATACGGCACTTGATGTGTTAAGAAGAGATCATCAGCTAGTGAAGAATACAAAACACAAATGCAGAAGTAAAGTGATATAAAATTATTATCACAGACCAAAACCAAAGGTAGTCAATATAACATATTTAAAAAAATATTATTTTATCATAACATATAACATAGCATACCATCACGCCTGTATTCCCTGAAGGGTTAGGCAGAGGTGTTCTAATGTACACCCACATTTCGCCGGTATGTTTAGGTCCCATGTAATAGGGGGCGAGCCCCTTGCCATTAACCGGGCACAAATCCAGACTCCGAGCTGCTACTGAGAATTTCATAGAAAAACCCAAATAACACTTTGCTCGACCTGGGGATCGAACCCAAGACCTCTAGCGTAGCAGTCGCGATTGGGACCACTAGACCAATGAGGCAGTCATAATTATTTTATCATAATCAGTAAATACAAACTAATGAGAGGAATAAATCAAAGTTCCCACTTTTTAGGTCAAATGTTACAGCGTAGGTGTAATGATCCCTAATATTTATTACGTCTCATTGTGTGCCCGAAGTATTCGTAACAAGAGTAACGTTACCAAGGATAAAACAAAATGGCCGCCTGGAACACGGCATAAAGGGTTGAAGCCTGTTTGGAGTTAATTAGGTTCTAGTTGTACTGTGACATTAAGGAATTATACTTTATTTTACTTCAGATGAAACGGTACCGAAATGACAAGCTCTTGCTCTTCGAATGATGCTAATGCTGTTGAGTATACCATCATGCCTGTATTCCCTGAACGGTTAAGCAGAGGTGTAATAATCTACACTCACAGTTCGCCGGTAAGTTTTCGGTACCATGTAATAGGGGCAAGCCTATTGCCATTCACCGTGTACATATCTAAACTCAAAGCTGCTACTGAGAATTTCATAGAATAACCCAGTGATACTAGGTAACTTAGGACCACTAGACTAATGAGGCATTCCATTCACAATGTATGACAGCTCTGCTGACACCATTCACATTATTAAACAACTACTAAACCAAGATCAGTGACTAGTATAACAAGAAAAGCACAAATGGCGCTGTGGTTGAACGCTGGGCTTTTGTCATATGTTGTTCGTATTTTTTAGCTGAGTCTGTCATACCGCGCCACAAACTTTAAGCGAAATATCAATTAGAATTTGCCGTACAAAAACAAAAGGAACCTTAAGAATGTGATGCACTTGCCAACGTAACATGAAGAAACCCAGTATAGAAAATTTTGGACAAATATAGTTTTTTTACTCACTAGAACACAAAAGAGGTTTTATATAAAAATAATGCGACAAGATAGCACTTACCTACTACAAAAAATTAAAACAATCGCAGGTCACAAAAAAGAGTTCCAATCATTAATCCAAATAGTCTCTCACCGACAGTTGCCACCTCATTTACTAATCTCCTTCTCCATTCCTCATAAATCCTCCGCAACGAAGCCAAAGAGTGCCAAATGAAGTCTAAATCTTAAATCATCCTAATTAAAATCAATTTCAACTGACAATTGCGAACACACTGTCACTGAAAGGAGGCTTATCAAAATCCACAAATCACAGCCTTGAAACAAAGAACCAGTACAATGGACCATCTTGACAAAGAAACTCTACTCATTGCTTGTGAAAGGGTGCTATATCACCAGCATATCCTGGCCTGTCAAACTTCATTACTTATCCCCCTTGTTCGCCTGTTTTAGTTCTACAGAGGGAGGGGGTAAGGTCTTTGATAGTTGGGCGTTAGGTGCTATCGTTGGATCGAGATAATTGATAGATATGGATCTGGATAAGCTGGACTAGTTCGTACCGAGGTTCAGATTAAACACTGTTTTTTCAGACTGATTTATGTAAAAAGTTTTTAATACTTTGTTATTGTCTGGGCGCAGGTTTATGGTAATCTCGTCAAATTTTACCAGAATTTGGTCTTTATTGGAAAGTTATAACATATATAAAATTGATTATGAAGTCATTTTGAGTATTTTCCGAAATTTTGTATTAAAATTGTAGGAATTAGGAAAGGTATTATGATATGTTTAATGTGTCTATATAAAAAAAAATATTGAAAAAATGAGGTAATTTTAGTAACAATTTATTTCCAAATGAGGTTATTTGAACGTACTATTTGGAACCGCAAAATAGTTTATTGTTACACACAATGCAATTAATTGAATCTGTGAATAACCCTATATCAATATTGTATGGACGAAAATATAATTTGTTGTATTGTTACATTCCATCCCATCACGCCTGTATTCCTTGAAGGGTTAGGCAGAGAAGTATTTAGATACACCCACAGTTCGCCGGTATGTTTAGGTGCTATGTAATTTGGTGTGAGTCTATTGACATTACCGGGTGCAGCAAAAGTTTTACTGAGTTTTTCTATGAAATTCTCAGCAGCAGCTCGGAGTTTGGATTAATGCCCGCTTAATGACAATAGGCTCGCCGGCGACCTGTGCGTGTACATTAGTACATCTCTGTCTATCCCTTCGGGGAAAACAAGCGTGATGTTGCGTTATGTTTCTTACGATTAATATAAGTAGAATATATGTATTTTTTTGCCAAGATAAAGGTTGCATACTTGCATCCCAAGGAAGGTCACTTCAGGTCTCAAAACAAAACAGTAATTAGATATAGTCCTTTTAGGACGCAAGTGAAACTGCAGAAAACCCTGTGTTATATAATTTTAAGACCCCTACATTAATACATCCTTTCAATAACGTGAAGCGTCGTAAATTTTCAAACGGTCCCCGGCAATCAATGTAAATAGGGTCGAATTTCCTGCAACGTCCCACGGGTTCGCGACCCGGGATTGTTGAGACAATATCGTCCGATGACGTCACGGGCACCCTAATGACGTCGGGATGCGGGCAGCGCCGGGGAGTGCAGTTTGCTAAGCTAACAGCAGGATTCAGCTTGATATAAGGACTTTTAGTGAGCTGTGGGTACGTAGAATATAACTAGATTAGAGGAACCATTATAACATACCATCACGTCTGTATTCCCCGAAGGGTTAGGCAGAGGTGTACCAAAGAACACCTACATTTCGCCGGTATGTTTAGGTCCCATGTAAGGGGGCGAGCCAATTGCAATTTATCGGGCACAAATCCATACTCCGAGCTTTTACTGGGAATTTCATAGAAAAACCCAATAATACTTTTCTTGACCTGGGGATCGAACCCAGGACCTCCAGCGTAGCAGTCGCGCTTAGGACCACTAGACTAATGAGGCAGTCAGAATAGAGGAATATGTAATATTAACGGCTTGTGAAAGATTTTCAACATTAGTGTGGACGGAACGAAAAGAAAAGATTGTATGAACGTTAAAAAAATACGACGGAAAGTAACTGTTCGTTTAATAGGTTGAAATTATTTTTTTATTAGCTGTGGCGGTTTATCTGATGGTTAGTGGCAATTTCCGCCTAAAGATTGACTGTGATCTCTTAGCATTGCTTAAAAAATGCGAAGAAAATACAATCCAGCCGCTGTCTATCGTTAAGAAAATGGTAGGGCAAGAAGATAAAGAGAAGGAAACGAACTGAGGTATAACTTGGACCTCTGGCACACTACACACTAAGCTTGCCGAACGAAAAGAAACGCTTGAAATGCTTCTTAACATGGATATTCTATGGGAGATTAGTACTTTCCCGGTCGTGCCAACACATTCGTGCTGGTTTGCCAGCAAGACACTACTACGTTAAAGGACTGTGGGCTTACACTGCATCCCTGCTTAACCTATAAGTATTACAGATGTGTTAGTTATGCCTACAGATGGGTTTCTTCCTGGGCATTTTGGGCAAAAAAAATGAGTGTGTCAGCACAAACCAACTCTAGTTATGCCCAATTTCTGCTGTTAAGGTTTGCGAAGTAGTTATATACTTCATATTCCTACTTCCTACTGGATCCGAACGCTTGAAACTTGTAATAAATCAGAAATATACAAATCTCTCTAAATTTCACCCAAAACTATGAAAAATTGTTTGAAAAGGATGAGTACCATCCACTTAATACGAATCAACGAAATAAATCCAAACAATACCCAAAATATTTCCATAGAAAATGACATCGTACAATAAATTTTACATCTATCCAGATAGAATCAATCTATCCAATGGTATCATCTATATTCGTAGCCGCGTAGCGCGGCGTAGCACTTTCGTAGCGCCGTAACCCTCTACGTAATGAATGGGGCGCCTCTATCGAGACCAATCGACGGCGCTGTGGAATCAGTGAAGGTTCTATTTCTTTGTTGGGAATCGGAATTCATGTTTGTGATGACGTCATTGGTGAACTGTGGGTGTGACTCGCTTGTATCACCTTTGTGAGGTAGTTTTCAATGGAATTGGTATGATGTAATCAATTATTGATATCTTTTTTTTGCGTATTTTAACCTCAGATCAAATAAAAAGTTAAGATGGAACTTTGCGTACAAACACAATTACACGCACATACGCACGTGATACGTTAATGACGTTTTGATAGACGTGCAGCGATAGCTCGACTCTGCTCGACTGACAAGATAAGGCGTAGTTTCGATATACGTGTGTGCGTGTAATTGTGTTCGTAAACGGCAAGGTATAGTTTTAGCCAGCCTCACTTCTTTGTTCGCAAAGTTCCATCTTAACTTTTCATTTGATCTGAGATTTTAACAAGGATAACGCGTAGCGTGGTTGCAATGAAATTATGTTAATTCATTAAATTAACGATGACCATCCCGAGAACCGTTACAATGTTGCGACTACGATATTGTGTGTTTGACTGTTCCGCTATTGGATCTGCCGACTAAATATTGTTTGCGTATTTACTGTCTGTGCAACAAAAATTTTACGAGTTTCAAAAATATCAACAAAATAAAAGTACTAAGTAACTAAAAATATGAATTTTTTTTACATAGTACATGTACTATGTACAACTCGTAACACTCGTACAAGTAGCTACGGTGCTACATTTTTAGTTTATTATATTAAGCACTTATTACCTGATATCATATATTAATTTATTTATTTCTACTTTTCCCAATTAAAAAAATCTGAGGCTATTGCCCAGCGGTGGGGCAATAACGGCTAAAAAAAAACAGAATAAGTAATTATTACTAAAAGTGTTGTTTAGCATTTATTGAAACTATCTGTTGTTGTATATGTAACATTATATTTAGGTTTATGACTCTAAAACACAAAAAGTATGTTTGTGCTCCTACAGTCCACTGGGAAATCAATGTACGCATGAGTAGTTTGAGTACTACTTTAGAGTACAACCAACTTACATTACCTTTTACTACAAATACTAAAAAAAATAAGACAAATATTTTCGACTGGATTTTCTGAAGGTTGCTGCTATTTTATAAGTTGACTATAAACCAAAATTAATATGTATAGTGGCACTAATACTAAACTATATTAGATTTCCCTATTGACTCACTATTTAAGCAGTAGTTGCGGGTTGACGTACGTCAATCACAATGGATAAGTGTGTTTGGGTTTTTTTCTATTAAATTCTCAATAGCAGCTTATAACTAAGGCTATTTCTGCTATCACTGCTCTTTCTCATTTCAAGAGAAGTTATAGCCTAGTGATGTGACCAAAGGTTTAGAGGTCCCATCTAAGGCGCGCAGCGTGTGCCCGGCAACATCATCAGCTAATTATGTTGTCCCACTGCTGGGCATGGGACTCCTCTCAGTACGAGAGTCATTAGGCTATAGACCACCACGCTATCCTACTGCGGGATGGCAGACTTCACACACCGTCAAGAAAATCTATCGGTCATGCAGGTTTCCATAAGGTATTTTCCTTTACCGTATAAGCGCGTGATAATTAAGTATTAATACGCGTGCCTTGGATTCGAACTCGATACCTTTCACTTGGCAGTCCAATGGTCATCTCACAAGGCTATCACTGCACCTCAATCGGTTAAATTTTTCGAAAATAATAATTGAAAATACCATAAAATTACGAATATACCTACTTACTCATACATTTACACATAATATAGGTACATACGCGCACAGTACGCTCCCTGTTTTCGGTTTTGAAAAATTCGGTACATTCAAAGACAAATTCGCTTCGTTGATATTAATCACGGAAATAGGGGGAACTCTGCACAGCGTGATTTGCAGTTTCTTACTTTTTTTTTCGTAAATTTATAAGTAGGTTTGTATGTAACCGTGACGCTTATGGAATTTATGTGAAAAAGTAATGCTATTTAATAGGTAATCCTTGGCAGACTGTCTTATAGACTTTATTATATTTTAATAAACACTATACATTATTTAGACGTAAGACTACGCGAGTAGGTACTTACTACTTATTAACTATTCTCTGTTTCTAATTGGTAATTTTTGTGCTTATACAGTGAGATTATTAATAATAAATAGGCATTTGGTTTCTGTCTAAAAATGAAAAAAAAAAACAATTTATTGTTACACTAAACGGTCAAAATCATGCAGTGTAAGTTTTATTATTCAGGTAGAGGATAGAGAATTTTCATGTGCCTATTTATCACTATGTATGATCCTACGCCTGAGGGAATATAGAATGCCAAATTTCAAACAAAAATAAATATTCATTATCAACGCTCGCCAATAAACAAACACGCTCCAAAAAAGACACAAAAAATATTGTATCAGATACAATTTTTATCGTAAAACACTACAAATTTACATACAAAGAGACAGTGCGCGTGATAAAATTCTCATTTCAAACACAAAGGGTGCGGAGAAAGGCGTTATTATAGATAGCGTGACCACATAATTTTGTTATACACATGTTGGGCAAAACAGAGTTGGGCTGCGCGGAGCAGATTATCGCTGGCGTGACAAATGTGGCGCCACCGTGACAAGAACACGTGTTATACAATACGTCACGCGTTATTACGTGAACAGTTTTAGGGTGACCGTTACCGTGCGATGCTGCAGCAGTTTCAGGTTATTACTTTCTTAGAAATGATTAACGGTTAATTTAATGCGAGGAATTTAAAATTTATTTTTGATTGTTTCATAAATTGATAACACGTTTTGTATAGCGTGACTGTAAGTTTCAATGAGCGATTAAAGTGGACTTCTCCAGTATCTGTCACAATCATTAGTAGTCAGAAGCAAGATAACCTGACAACATTTTTTTTATAGGTTATCGGTATTACGTATACAGAAATTGTTATGCGGAGGTTCTGATCACCTCCGCAAAACAATTTCTGTTACATACTAATTATACGTAGAATATTTAAAGTTGCCTTGTGTCCTGTAAATTCCGCAATGGAGGTGAAATCAAATCAATGTCTGACTAAAAGGGGAAATAAAAATACGCGAAAACGCATTCTAAAGGAAATGTCCTTTAGAAAACGCATTCTAAAGGAAATGTCCTTTAGAATGCGTTTAGCCAAAAAATCCTTTGGTTCAAAACATGCCATTGCATGTTTTGAACCAAAGGATTTCTTGGCTTAAAAAAAAGTGTTTGAACCAACCATGACGCTTATATCTTCAAAGGGTTTTGCAGAAGTGTCCCGATGTATACCCATATTTAGCCGATATGTTATTCGTTAAGTGTACCAAAACACTTTGCTTGACCAGGGAATTGGCTCTACTTAGTTCAGAAGCAGTTTTGAGCTTGCAACCATTAGCCCAATGAAACATTCAAAGTCAATAAAGTCAATTCAAAATAACCCATAGGTATCATACATACCTTTCTGCTTCTTACACGAATAACTGATCACTATTACCCTTTAGGGGTAATTTCACACAAAAACACACACCTTTCCAATTCCATTCCAAACAAAGCCACCAAAAAACAAAAACTAACTCTACTCCAAATAGAATAGAATTGTTTTTCCGGGAACACCAATTTAAACCCAATTGGGATCCGTGGTAGACTTAAAAAATAGCAGCCATTAAGAGGAACAGGGCTCTCCGAATCTGTATTCCGTAAAGTACTAATATGGTATGGTTCCAAACACAATTAAAGGAATTTCCACAAGGGGATTACAGTAAGAGGATCTTAGGGTAAAGGACGGGCCCAGAATATTATTTGCGATATTAGTTGTGCTCTCTATTTCCTTATTGGTCATTGTTTTCCTTTTGCGAGTGAATTTCCGAGAATTTGGACATGCTTGGAGGAATTTTGATCAGTGAATGTTTATCATTGTGAATAAATAGAATAGAAATATACACATTCCACAATTTAAGTGTATGCTTGTTATAGTTTATTAGCAAATAATGAAAAATATAAAAATGTTGTGTTCTCGGGTTCTGGTTAGACTTAAATGTGTTTTAATGAATTAAAGTGCTTTCGGTTTCAAGACGGATATTGGCTTATTATGTACAAAATGTGATGTTACGATTTGCTACGGCAAGTTAAAAGATTAAAGTAATGCCTAATGACAATTAGTCAAAGATTACAATTAAATGAAACTGTTTGCGAATCTGACTAGATTGCAGTCCAGAAATCTAATTCTTAACGATTTCTTCTACTGAGCTTCCACAAGGATTCATAAAACATAATATACCATCACGTCTTTATTACTCGAAGGTTTAGGCAGAGGTGTACTAATGTATACCGGTTTGCCGGTATGTTTCACTGTTTTCATGAAATAGGGGAGAGCTTATTGGCATTAACCGGGTACAAATACATAAAACCTGGGAATCGCAGCCATTACCTCCAGCGTAGCAGTCGCCCTTAGGACTACTAGACTAATGAGGCAGTCAACAACAAGGCTTCATCATCAGAATAATTACCGCACCCAACTATTTTAACTTATACGGGACTTAAGTTAGCTTATACTTAATGCACATGCTTCAGATGTTCTAGATAAAGTTAGGACGTCTAGTCAAGTTCTTGGAAGTTGTACGGACACCATACATATTAGGTGGTAACTCGATAAATGCTGGCTTTTGTTAGAAAGGTGGGCGGAGTTGGAGTGCAGTTTTGGAGGGTAGGGAATTAAATGTAGTATTAAAGTTAAGATATTTGGCAAGATATAAAGTTGGTCACCGAATATTGGCCAACAATGAGTACTCGTCCTAAAACTGGCAGCAAAGTAGAACCATACGTCGAGCGAAATTATTCAGGTAAATAAGTATAATTAAATAAAAAAACAATGATAAGACGCAGTCCAGTGATAACCTAGCAATTGACTGCCAAAGCTACGCTTTCGAATTCGAGTCCAAGGCACGCGGCTTTGACTTATTGAAGTCATGTGCGTATTAATAATTAATTATCATGCGCATTCCCTTCACTGTTAAACTTCGGGAGGAAACCAGCATGCCTAAAAGATTTAATTGACGGCGTGTATAGTCTGCCAACCCGCATAAGGCTAGCGTGGTGGACTATAGCCTAGTGGATTGATGACGATGACTGGGTCTACATACCATCGAGCCTGTATTCCCCGAAGGGTTAAGGTGTACTTAGCGATGATGAAGGTTAATTGGTATAATGCCTTACGGTCATAAGTATGCTTTGTGCCATCAGTCTATAGGTATAAAAGTAAATAATTAAGAACTAAAATCAAGGCCCACTGTGCTAACAATTCTGAACCACAGTGCGTGTAGCGTGAGCACATACCAATTCGCCAAATTTTTGCCTACAAAATCTCAAGTACAGTACACTTGGGGAGCAGATTCGTCGAGTCACGAAGTACTCAAATAGTGAGGCTTGGAGCCGAGGTCTCATCTAAAAGTTGGTAAAACGCGAGTCACTGTAGGCGCCAGTTTCTTCTCGCCGTGATTAATGTTCCAACAGTTCTGTTTTGTTACTAAGAAATAATGTTAATGATTGTCGGTGGTACTGGATGTGGCGACGTAACGAGAACCTAGTTATAATTTGATGAGGTGAAAGGATTAGGAGTCGGTTGATAGTTGGTCGGTTAGGGTTGAGAAGTGTGTACATTTTTGGTATAAATAAAAAAAAAGTGTGTATAAGGTTAGGTTAGGTTAGACTGCCTCATTGGTCTAGCAATCCTAAGTGCGGCTGCTACGCTAGAGGTTTGAACCTGGGTTTGATTCCCAGGTCGAGCAGTATTATTCAGTTTTATGAAATTCTCAGTAGCAGCTCGGAGTTTGGATGTGAGCCTGTTTAGTGGCAATAGGCTGCTGAAATTCCATGCGACGTTAACATAGACATATATTAAATCGTGCATCAAAAATACTGATTCAGCGACAATATTACTGATTGAGCAGCATAATTCTAAATACAGATATCGGTTAGATTAGGTTAGAACTGTGACCACATATCGAATGAGCCGAGCGAGCGAAGTGAGCGGTGCCGTGGCAGCGCCCAGAGGGTGGCAGAAACAAACCGAGTTTGTGTTTTGTTAGAAAAAAAATCGTCGCTTAATATGTGTTCTCGCCTACAATCTTGTCTTGTTGTCTGTCGCCAACGTAATATTTCAATAAGTAGTTATTATTAGCTTTTTTGGCGCCTTTACTTTGAATTTTTAATCGCTCGTTGTAATCGTCTGTTTACGGCTCGTATTTCATGAGCCGTAAACATATTGGCGAACTGTGGGTGTACATTATAACCTAAACCTCTGCCTTACTCTTCGGGAAAGGCGTGAAGATGATGCTAAATTTTAAGCTTAGAAATGCTTTCATTACGTTCTACTGTGACAGATGAAATTGAGAATAAACCGAAATTCCCTATTCCTTTCAGCCATGAAATGGGAAAACATTTAACTTTGAAACAGTTGTTAAAAATCCGTCAATAGCGTCGTTTTCAGTTCACGGTAATTACTTTTCTGTACCCCACGCTAATCACAGAGCATTCGCCGACCGACCGAAACAATTATTTGAAGCTACAAATATCGTATCCATAACGCCTGTATTCCCCGAAGGGTTAAGCAGAGCTGTAATTAATGTACATCCACAGATTGCTGGTATGTTTAGGTCTCATGTCATAGCGGGCGAGCCTATTGCCATTTACCAGGGACACAAAAAAAAACAGACACCATTTTGAAAAAATCTGATAATACGAAATATGGTGGTACGAAGTTCGTCGGGTCAGCTACTTTTAAATAAGACAAACACCAGTCCATCCTATTGTGTATAAATCAATATCAAATTTATAAATTCTATGGCAGTATCTACACGGAAAATATACCGCCAAGACCCACTTTAAGCAATGACAAGTACAACTTGTCTGGTATACGAAGATAAATACTTTTTACAAGAGGGTCCGGCACTCAAACATTGTGCGCAGCCCTAATGAGGAGCAATCTCCACAATTATGCTGGCACGTACGTTTTTGGAGGCCAGAATAATGGGAAAGGTTCGCTGTTACGAACGCGATTATCGTTTTAATTTATTTTTTCTGTATTATTCCTTGTTACTCGTGCTTGTCTCATTAGTCTAGTGACTGCTTCATTAGTCTAGTGGTCCTAAGCGCGACTGCTACGCTAGAGGTCCTGGGTTTGATCCCCAGGTCGAGCAAAGCGTTATTGGGTTTTTCTATAAAACTCTTAGTAGCAGCTCGGAGTCTGAATTTGTGCCTGGTTAATGGCAATAGGCTCGCCCCCTATTACATGGGACCTAAACATACCGGTGAAGTGTGGGTGTGCATTAGTACACCTCTGCCTAACCATTCGGGGAATACAGGCGTGATGGTATATAACCAGTACATTAAACAAAACCAAAATGTTAATCTCTCGTTCTCGTAAAGCAAAATTACGAAAAATCCCCAACACAAGCTAAATTACAATTGAGCACATTCTGTAATTAACTGTAATTCGCGTCGTGGCTTTACCGTAATTTACGAGTTTTAAACTGCTAAATAAATAGGCAATAACGAGCCTGTGGGTGACTTTGGAGTAATGGCGCCCAAAGATTATGTTTTCATGGCAACCGCTTAACGACGATATTACGGAGACACATGCCCTCACTAACACGTACTTATCAATCCTTATTACAGAGTAATCATAGATGACATAATAATCAGAGTAATCACAGAAGACATAATAATCTGTTTAATCACAGATGACAGAGTAATCACCAGGGTCGTAACTTTTCTTATGTGTGCCCGGTGCGAGCAGCCTCTGTAACTGCGCCTTTGTATATGTTTGGTTGTTTTGGTCTGGTCATCTGCGCCCTGTGCCTGGACACTGGTGGCATTGGCACAGCCCTAATTGAGGCACTGATAATTACAGAGCACAGAGTAACCACACATTACTTCTAAGGCATTTCTAAATTATCGATATTGCTTGTCAAACATGATTGATTAATAACTGTCAGTTTAAGTTCTTGGTCTGGTTGACAGCCACTAAATCCTTGGAGATTATTGAGGCTTTGTGGTCCATGCAACCATATGAAACCCCAAGTGAAGGATCCAAATTTATTACACAGTAGCCTAAAAGTTGTCAACATGCCTTAATATTATAATTTCAAATGTGAGTTTCACATGTTCCCACTTATATCACTGTAACATCTATTTAACTTATGGAGTGCAATAAATGTATTGAGTATTGAATTTGTTTCTTTGTAAAGTTTAGAATGATTGACTAGATTTGATATGATTTGAACACTTTCCCAGGTTTAACAAACTGTTATGTTGGAGAACTTTCTAGAAATTCTCAATAGTATCTCGGGAGTTTAGATTGTGCCCGATGAATGCCAATAGGCGCGTGCCCTATTTTACCAAGCCAGTGAAATGTGTACAATACTCTCTGCCTAACATTCCAGGAAGTAGAGGAGTGATTGTAGCTTGAAGACTTGTCTTATCGACAATAGTCACTGACTAAATACAAAAATAAAAAAAAATGTCTTACATTCCAGTCAGCACAGCTGAAAATGTGTCATAAATAATAAACGGTTGATCCCAACAATTTGTTAGAATAATACGGCGAGAGGCAAGAGCGTGGCGGCAATTACATCGCGGATTATACCCAGCGTGACAAACGTCGTGACGGGTTAGACGGGTCAAATGCTGATGACGTTGCGCGACACTCTAAAATTATTGCCGTGTTGTCAAATATTTGTTATAACCTATGATATTATTTTTCGTATAAATTTGTGTTGAAAGACTGTCATCGTAAGTGACAATCTTTAATTTACTGCGTACAGTTTGATGGTGATTCTTTATAGTCAATATTTTAAAGAATAATAATGTATATTAGTAGGACATTGTTATACGTAGCGTGACAAACATCGTTACAGGTTAGACAGGTCAAATGATGGTGACATGCTTCACTCTAAAATTATTGCCATATCGTTCAATGTTTTGTTACAATCTATTGGATTTAGAATTATATTCTTCATTCTTAAACGCAAAAATACCTACTAGTATCATATTATGGTCACTAAATTGAATTCCGTAATTTTTTATGTTAATATTGATGAAGGTGATGACTCATATTTAGTTATAATTATATACTTATTTAATCTAGCCAATCAGAAATACCTTTATACTCCTGTTTGTGTCTATATTCTAGACCATATAGCGCTATAAACAGCGTGACAAATGGCTGGACGGGTTAGCAATGTCAACTATTTATGACGTGTCATTTTACACGCAGAGATATTAAAAATATACTTATGTTAGTATTTACTTTTCTCTTTGTATTCATTTTCCTTTTCTTTGTCCTATTGTGCAAATTAAAAATGATGATAAGATGTTGTTATCGTTTCTCTGAGTTTAAAATACATAAATAAAAGATAATTAGATTTTATAAAAGTTATGACATTGGAATGTCTTAATCTTGAGATAGGTAAATTGATCAAGATCATAAAATTTTAACAATTTTAAAGGTTCCAAACGATCTACTTAATATTATTAAACATAAGTTTCTGTTTCTTTCATTATTCTACTAATAATACAGTATTTTACTGCTTAAATTATCCAAGAATCTCCTTGTAGTTTTTGTCTGTATTTTTACACTATTTTCTTTTCAGGAGCTGGAATAAAAGTCCTAAGGACTGTTATTACTATAATTTATAGCTAGAACATCGCTTAGTACAGAGCAGCGAAGAAAATGGCTACCATACATTCTTGTGTAGCGTAAATTTGATATGATACTACAAATAACAGCCGTGCAGCATAAGAATTCTTTGTTTATCAACATTTTATATCTAAAACAATATTTTACCTCAGGCGATACTTTAACCTGCGACCTGTTAACTGCTGCTTCGGCTCTTGATAGCGAATTTCTCTTCCTAATAAAATGACTTCATTTTATTTTAGCTAGGTAGTAAATAACTATGACTATCATACTTTTGTCATAAAAATTTAAAGATATTTTATGCTATCATAATCTTTTTATGGCTTCGTCGTTTACCGGGGTCAGATTGTGGAAGGTTGACTTTTCTTTAACATTGGGAGTCCTTTTTGCCATAAAGATAATTTACGTCACACAGAAGAGATTTAAAGAAATTAACCATAGCAAAACATAGTTGGTAAGCAATCGCAACTTCGTAGAATTCTTCCCTATTTAAATTTGTACATATTTATGTACGAATTTAAATGTATAAATGCACAATTGTATAATCATTGTGCTGTAGTTAAAATAGACACCACTTCAAATCTTTAATATAAGAAGATAGTATACTCCTATAATATAATATATTAGATATAGCCTACACATTAGATATCACCACTTGACGCACGCTACAAGAGAAACGCACCTTGGATAAACTATAACCTTACATACTATTCTTATTAAAAAAATAACACCACTTTCAGAACAGCGCGAGTATTACCGGTTGCGGGCGTCCCAAGCGTGCCAAATTTATGGCGCTGGCACGATAAGGGTTCGGATTATCACGTCCCTTGCACGTCTTGCGTGACACGGGAGGGACAGACGGACAGACTTAGTGCCTACGTATTTGATGTGTACTTATTACGAGCTAAAGTGACGGCGAGTAAACGGTTGTTTCAGTAATATGTACCTTGTGTAAATCAGGATCCTTTCAAATTAAGTTTATATTTGATGATAACAACGTTTTTGTAGAAATTAATTTCGCTTAATACCGAAATTAAATTATCAAAAGGTTATTATTATTCCCATCACATATTTCTTCAAATTTTACGAGCCGAGCAAATGTTGGAATCCGATTAATATTATTTATTGTCTGTAGTTTAGAATATTTAGTTGGCAAATAATAAATTGATTGTTAAGTTAAACTTCCTTCATTATTATGAAAACGAATAATTATTTGTTTCCTTGCCCGTTATGCTTTCGTATACCATTCATTCAATGGCGAGTTGTTGTGTGAACTATTTGTTTACGGTGCACTCCTAACTTAAAAATAGGCAATGCATGATCCAGCTAGTACGAAATTAAAAAAAATTGCTGGAGTATTTTGCCAGTTGAGCTATCGAAAGCTCGACTGACAAAATAGAGACAGATAAGGCGTAGTTTCGGTATACGTGTGTGCGTGTAATTGTGTTTGTACACGGCAAGGCGTAGTTTTAGCTGGCTCCACTTCTTTGTTCGCAAAGTTCCATCTTAACTTTTTATTTGATCTGAGGCTGGAGCTTTGGTGCCGAGAATGCAAATACAAAATACAATTCATAAATCGAAACCAATATCGCTGCAATAAAATAAAGTATATTAAATTTATTAGCTCATAATCCTTCTTAGTTACGTATAACCTGCTATTAAATTCGAACCGACACTAACATGAAACAACATGCTTTCTTACACGAGCAGGTGATCAAGGTTAGGACACAATAACGGGGATCTATTAATCTTGCCCCTCCACCGCTTTTGTTTTGCGGGTCACGAGAGATAAGGGTGCTATTGTCTGCGCTTAGCCTTATAGCCATAACTGTCAATGTGTTGGTACACGGCTTTGTTTGTGTGTGTGTGTATAGATTGTTTATATAGAAGTTAGGATTCAATAGACTTGATACTTGTTTATTACTTGATATCTGTTTACAAGTTTTAGGTAACCTTTTGTAAATTTTGATGTTACAAAATTTCAATATTGTTGTATTATGTATCACTAACCCTCTTTTTTTGTATTTTTTAGGCATTTTCCATGCAAAGATTACTAAGTTATTTTAGTGAAGGAAAAATACGACCGCGGGCAGGATTCGAACCTGCGTCTTCTGGTTAAGAACACCAGACGCTATGATCGCTAAGCCACCGCGACTCCTACCCGCCATGTCGAAATTTGCCTTCACATTTTTAATTTACGTCTTTGAGGTGACGTCAGTGACATCTGTTGAAAATTTTGCTTCTCAACCGAAATGACATGCTTTACAGCAAGTACGACGTCGTACGATGCCACCTTACCTTTTAACTATCTTTTTGACGTCACCTCAAAGACGTAAATTAAAAATGTGAAGGCAAATTTCGACATGGCGGGTAGGAGTCGCAGTGGCTTAGCGGTCATAGCGTCTAGTGTACTAAACTAGAAGACGCAGGTTAGAATCCTGCCCGCGGTCGTATTTTTCCTTCACTAAAATAACTTACTAACCCTATTTTTTTCTTCTGCTGGGCCCTGGTCTCCTGTCAGAATGAGAAGAGTTAGGCTATGTCCATCACAGTGACTAGCTAATGTTGGTAGGTTTCTCACATAAGATGTTTCCCTGAACCGTTAGTTCGAGTAAAATAAACGAATTATTGGACATACATTTTAAAATTTAGAGGTAACCTTAAGATTCGAATCTGGAATTTTTGATCCATAGTCATTATCAGTAGCTTATCACTCGTGATTTGAGATAAGTAAAATTTAATAACTACTGGGACACAGGCCTCCTCTCGGTGAGAGGCAGTGGGCCGTAATCCACCACGCGGGCCCAGTGCGGGTTGGTGGATGTCACATGTCTTCAATTTTTTTATTCTAGGACATACCGGTTTCCTCGCAATGTTTTCCTTCACCGTTTTAAATTTAAAACTTATGTTGCTAGTAAAACAAAAAAAACTCAAATATTGAATCTCCTATCTATATTCATAATCACACTTAAGCCACTCCTGTAATTATATATTAATTAATTACCATCGTCATATAATTTAATTACAATAAAATTATTGAGCGACGCAGTGGGCCGCTCGCGTAATTAAGTATCAATTATATTTAATTATTTCTACCTATGTATTTTGATACTGTCATATTTTATCTGGTGGCATTGTAATTAAGTGGCTTCTTTGTAATTTATAAGTATTGTTTTGTAAAGTTAACTAATGGACTTTTTGATCGTTGGTTGCAAGCAGATTTTTGAGTGAGATAAAGATAATCTTCTTTTTTTGTCGGGGTTGGAAATGCTTTATGCACTACTCACCGCCCCGGGAAGAGCGATGGGGTGTGTCGGACTCCGCTCTGAAAAGAGCGATCTACCGACTAAAACAAACCTCCGCGTTTCACGTCACCACTTTAGTGCCGGGAATACGGGAGCGCTGTGACGTCAGCAGAGAGTGTGAGATACCCGAATCAACTTTCATAGCGAATTCTATGGCCGTGGCTATAACGACAAGGGAAGGTTGCCGGCAATGTACTTGCAGCTTGCACCATGAGCGGCGGTCATCGCTTACTATCAAGCGATCCATATGCCCGTTAGCCCCTTCTCCCATAAAGGCGATTTTAAGTTGGTGAGAGTCCGATATACCCTGCCGTCTACCGTGGTGGTAGATGATCTATGAAGATTTCCTGTACTACAAATAAATATTCTTCCACAGTACACACGGCTACAGATCAACCTTTACAAATCCAGTTTAAGCTGATCTCGCATTGTATAAGCGTTATTTACAATAAGAGGCCAGTGTAAACTGGTTTTGTATAGCTGGATGTGTAGCTGTGCGTACCTAGCTTACTAACCGAAGGGTCGAAGGCTTAGAGTGCTCTCGAAGTTACGGATTGGTCACGATGAATTAAAAATATTTACCCACCCTTAGATCGATTTTAGGAGGAGGAGGAGGACATTAAACGCACAGATGCGTTAAATCCTCCTCCTCCTTTAGTTTTGCAGATGTCCATGGGCGGCAATGACTACTTCCCTTCAGGTGGCTCGTATAGTAGCTGTCCCATAAAAAATCGACACTTAAACATTACCAAGACGTTTCTCATACATTTTTTGGCATCAAAAACGGTTTTTCTAATGCTACACCAATTTTGTAGCACTCTGCCCCATGTCTCAACGTGACCCTGCAATCTCAGCAGCGAGGAGCGTGAATGTGTTATACTTGTCGACGACAAATTTGTGCGTGCCCTTAATAAATTTCAGTTTGGTCCAAGTTTTAAGCATAGCGATATGGTATATTTTATTAGGTGATTAAAAATATAATGAAACAGCCAAATGGTATTTCCTCAACTAAAAAAATATGTCAAATCTATATTGGTATGATGAAATCGTAAATTGACCCATGGCAGGCATTATTAACATTGATGACAATGAAAATTTTCTGGGTAAAAATCTGAAAAAAAAAACATCTTCTGTATAGACTTTCTGCCAAATAACTCTAGTTATAAAAAATCATGGACAGCCTGCAGATATAGTGTAACTTCACTCAATATCAACAATACGTTGTTGTTGAGTTTGAGACTAGAGAAAATATAATTTCACTTAACTACACACTACATCACTACACTTATCACTAACTCATAATTCCCAGTATCTATCAACTCTATATCGCTACCCGCTCCCGCTTCCGCTTATCACTTACACTTAAGTACCTCGGAAGCTTACAAATGTAAACCATTTTTTCATCGAAAGTAGGCACATGAAAAGAATTTGAGTCGTTAACGAAAATGGCTGTGAATAACATAAATAGCTCTTTTTGACGCGTTTTTACTTACTCGTGCGTTGGTACTTTATTGCAAATTTTTCAGCAACATATTTTGTATGGAGGAATTGTTTATAATCATGTATTAGAACCTATTTTTCTCTTTTGATTTCTGTATGAGTATCGACTGGCAAGTACCTGATGGTTACCTTCGAATAATATAACAATAACATAATTAAATACCACCGGTATGTTGAATCAAAATGTTACAATTTGAAATCCCCCATAGTTACACCGATGAAATCAAATCCCAAAGGATTGTCTAGTAATAGACATTCTATCTCACGAAGACCTGATAATATAAAAAAAACTATTTTTAAAATTATTGTCCGCTTAAAATAGATTATTCTTAAATCTTAATACAACATAATATAACAAGAATTATTTTAATCGAAAGAAAGAATAATAATTATCTTTTTTATGACTTGATTTTATTAAGTTATTTTAGTGAAGGAAAAATACAACCGCGGGCAGGATTCGAACCTGCGTCTTCTGGTTAAGTACACCAGACGCTATGACCGCTAAGCCACCGCGACTCCCAACCGCCATGTCGAAATTTGCCTTCACAATTTTTATTTTACGTCTTTGAGGCGACGTTAGTGACATCTGTTGAAAATGTACTTCTCAACCGACATGACATGCTTTACAGCAAGTATGATGTCGTACGATGCCACCTTACCTTTTAACTATCTTTTTGTATTTTTTAGGCATTTTCCATGCAAAGATTCATGATTTTATTATTAATCTTAATAATTAATTATTTCTCGATTCTATTTACATATATTTATTATAATTTTATTTCAGTTTTCTTTATCAACCAAATTTTTATAAAAGCCCTAACACACAAACCAAAGCCGTATATTGTTTATAAAAGCTCTTAAAAAGCCTAATAAGAAGTTTATTTTAAAGCAAAACAAAATACTTGGGATAAGATTGATCACGCGGACACAGTGAGCAACGACTGAAATCCACACAATTTTCTGTGATGGATACAAAACAGTATGTTATTGGGTTCTAGATACAGTATTCTCCTCAGAATAATCAATATGGATAGGATAGGCATAATACAGTTTTTTAAGTTTGCATCAACCAAATTACAAATAACCAAAACTCTCAGTATATTTGGCGTTTCCAATAATAAACTGTACCGGGTGCCCTAAGCTATGTACTTTTCTCTATTATAGTTACGTTAACCAATACTCTATTTTCTTTATTTATTTTCACGCGCAGTGATAGCCCTGTGATATGACCATTGGACTGCCAATTCAAAGGTCTTTAATTCGAATCCAAGGCACGCACCTATGTTTTTTCGAAGTCATGTGCGTATTAATAAGTAATTATCACGCGCTTAAAAGGTGAAGGAAAACACCGTGAGGAAACCTACATGCCTGAGAGGCATTCTTGAAGGCATGTGAAGTCTGCCCAACCGCAGTAGGATTGCGTGGTGGACTTTAGCCTATTTCCTCTCGTTTTGAGAAGAGATCCATGCCCAGCAGTGGGACAATGTAATGGTTTGATGATTTCAACATAATAAAATTTGTGTATAAAACAAATCAATTCTGTTTCTGATCGAATCTTAATAATATCTAAGAATATCAACCCTGTATTTTACATTAAATACTTACGAGCTAAACTACCCTTAACTTTGAACTTTTTAATTAAAACGACCTCTTAATAAAAAACCTAATCTATTTCGTTTTAAGTAGACTATTAACGAAGGAGATTACAAATTAAAAGTATTTTTTAATTTTGCTCGTCTAAGTGGGCCTTAATTGCGCTTATTTGAGGCCAAGTTGAGCTTTAACCTCTAAAGCTAGAAACTTACTAGAGTGTCGTATCGTGCCATGCTATAGGTTTATACCAATTAGTATTGTTAGAACGAGAGTGCGTGTCATCGTGACACGATACTCCACGATAATGAGACTAGATTTTTTTTATATATTAGGTATGCAAGTAGCGTGATGAACTATAAGCCTAACCCTCCTAACTTGGAGAGGAGACCCGCGCCCAGCAGTGGGACCGCAAATGAATGAATGAGGTATGCAAGTAATATCTCAATATATTTTTAAAGTGCCCCATTAGTCCAGAGTCTAGTGGTCCTAAGCGCGGCTACTACGCTAGAGGTCCTGGGTTCGATTCCCTGGTCGGGCAAAGTATTTTTGGATTTTTCTATGAAATTTTCAGTAGCAGCTCGGAGTCTGGATTTGTACCCGGTTATTGGCAATAGGCTCGCCCCCTATTACATGAGACCTAAACATACCGGCAAAGTGCGGGTGTACATTAGTATACCTCTGCCTAACCTTTCGGGGAATACAGGCGTGATAGTATGTATATATATTTTTATAGTAAAACCTATAAATGCATGAAACCACTTCACGACAAGACACGCAAGTATTTCTACCTGAAGTTGTAACCTGAATATTTTAATCGCGCCTCTAAATAGAGGTTCATGTTTTAATCGTTGTAGCTATGAAAGTTATTAAAATATGAAATTAATTTTCTTTTAACAATGACAAGCTAAATCTTGACGGCTTGTTGTAACTATCACAGGGCTTAATTTCTTATAAAAAAACGGTCTATAGGGCTTATTATTGAAGCGGCGGTAGCGTCATGGCTAGGACGTCGGACTTGCGATCATGTGGTTGCCAGTTCAAAACCTACTGTACGTTAGTGCAATGGTAGGTGAACGTGAACCCACTCGTTTGAACCCACTCTTTTGCGCGTGAGAGCCAGTTCTCCGTCCTCCTCAGTTGTTGCGACTCAGATAGTCTGCAATCTATAAGGGTTCCTAGGACTCGGCACGGACCAGCAACTGGTTTGGTATTGCAGGTCTTCAAGGGTGGTGATGGCTATTTACCATCAAATGCCTCGTCAGCTCGTTTGTCTACTTAATTAATAAAACAAATATTACCTATACGTTTTTATAAAATTACAAATTAAAATTTTATAGGCTTTATATTTCTGAAATGTTCCTGTTCACTTTTTTTTTCAACAAGCAATAACGAGCCTGAAGAAAACCCTTGCTTTTTTAAACACTTTCACAACAAACTTCTTTTCGGATACTCATAAAAATTTACTACGCCCATAACAAGTTTTTAACGTGTTTAGTAATAAAATATTTTACGCTGGCAAGCTTAATTACAGTTACGCGAGAAAACATGGCAGTTAGTTCAACAAAACTTGCATTTATAACGAATGAGATGCCTAAGTAAGAATACGTAGACGTGATTTAAAGTTGCAACCAGTCTGATGAGGTTAAATTAATTATAAATTCGTGGGTTAAGTTTACGAGATAAAATAAACAAGCGAACTTTTATCTAGAGTACCTACTACTTTTTATGAATACATAGGCTCAGATCAAATAAAAAGTAAAGATGGAACTTTGAGTTTCAGTCGAGCTATCGAGCTATCGAAAGCTCGACTGACAAGATAAGGCATAGTTAACTAAGACATGTGTGCGTGTAATTGTGTGTTGTAGACGGCATGGCGTAGTTTTAGCCATGTTTACTTTTTATTTGATCTGAGTACATAGGTAAATTTGTTTCATAGGACGGATACTACTACTTACTACTATCTACTTTAGGCAGATCGTCCCGTCTTGGGCGCCAAATGTTTTTTTTTTTTCGCAAATTGTAGGAAATCTTTATATTCTAGAGCCATGATAGTAGAAATTGTGAAATCAACTACATATAAGGTACTTATAACTGAGTAATACAACTTTTGCCGTAGCAGATAGTTGTGTAAACTGTCAATTTTGGCACAATCCTCAATCTACACAATTATTTGCTTTAATAACGATTTAAAAAAAAACACAGGACAATATATAGGTACCTACTTCATTGTAATGTATATATTCACTAAAATAATTCCATCAAATGGCGTATAGTAGATAGATATTTAGAAATTCCTTTAAAATGATTGTGGCCATGCTAATGTGTACGCTTTGAGTGTAAAAGAGATGACGCTATATAACATGTGAAGCTGCATCCCTCTCTTACAGTCTGAAAATGATTGCGAGACGCGTTGTAGTACTAAAATTAATAAAATGACGTGTCTGTCAAATTCTTCTTCAAAGATGGCGTAAATGCCTTAATATTGTAAGTCATTCCGTATTTGATTTGATTATCATTGCCAATAAAAAAATTCTTACATAATGTATTTTATTTTAATATGGTGATTAAAATAAAATACATTATTTAAGAATTTTTTTTAATCACCATATTAAAATGTGGACAAAGCTTTTGAACGCCACGCAATTTTTTACGTTGTTATTTTTTGGTTTGGCGTACAGGGTACGGAGATGCCGTTACGGTGTGGGGTTCAAAAGGTTAATCTTCTGTTAAAAAGCAAGAGTCACTGACCGACAGGTCACCCCCGTAGAAGGGGTGGATGACGAATGTCTCGTTGCCTATGTGGATGACTCCGGAGACGCCGTTGCACGTGTGGAAGGCTGCTGATGCTCCTGGGTAGTCCTTCACCGTGCCGTGATAGTAGCAGTGCTCAATTTCCTGGAGACAAGAAGAGGAATATTAAAAAATATATAAATATCGCTTTTGTTCTTTTTTGAAGAGACCCAGGAACGAATCCATCACATTTATTTAATTACATAAAGAATTTAGTTGTAATTTTTTAAAATAAATATCCTTAAATTCTAGTGGTTGTGACATTCTACCATTATCGTGTGCAAATATTTATTCATCAGTATTAATTATGGTTTCGAGAGTAACTAAGTAAAGTGTTTTTCTCGCATTAGTGATACAGACCGTTTACATTTTTAAACTAGTATCGATCTTACAACAGTGATTTTCTTGCATCACTCGAAGCTCTTGCACACGCACTGGTTTAACCTTGCAAAACAAACATTCACGCTAGTGACATCTTTGCAGTTATGACTCAGTTTGACTACTGTCTTATACTACACAAAATGCGGAACAAATAATATAATGGAAAAAATCAGAGACAAAAAGTAAAAGGTTTTCTAAACATAGAAAGGATATGTTCATAAAAAAACGGAGGTAGAATTCAATAAAATATTCTTGTGGAGCGGTTCGGAGCGCTGAGGGATCTCCTAATTTGTCATTCACGAGTATCGTCCTTTAACAGAAACGAAAAAAGATGCTATGTAAGTGTTGGGGCTATAGAAAACGCGGTTGAGGCGGGCTTTAATTAGAACGTCAACATGACGTTGCTAACATATAATTAACTTTTTAAAGAAAACTGACTCGCATAGAAGTTTCTTGTATAAATAATGTAGGTAGGTCACGTAGTAGGTAGGAGTTTGGGAAATTAGAACTAATATTCAACAAAAACTAAAACGCTTCACGAACTTATATGTTCACGGTAACATAAAGTATAATTAAATCTAATTACAGAATGAAATGATTAAAAAATTAAAATCGCTCAAAGGAAAAAATATATAAATTTAGTTTTAAAGGAATATTTAAATGTGATAAACACAGGAGGGAATTAGAAGAGAGTAATATTTAACAGCAACAGGATTTTAAAATCGTTTCACGTATTATCCAATCGCAAGTTTCGTGGCCGTCACGTAAAAGCCTAGCTCGCAATTAGGCCGCGTTCTTTTTTCGCTCTGCGGCGAATAGAACGAATGAAAGACCGGACCGCACGCTCGCAAGAAATCGGAAAGGTTCCATTCATTCAATGTGAATGGTACACTCCAGATGACGTTGTTTTGACATTCTTTTGTTCATTTCATTAATCAAATCAGAGAATCATTTATTTTATAATGACGTAAATTTTTAATCAGACCTATTTTACTCACCCATTGTACTACCGACGTGAACCCACTCGTAATACAAGCATTTAGCTTAGCACGAGGGGTTAACAAGATTACTAGCAATTTGCGATCTACATTGCTAATAGGCAAACTTTTTATAAATAAAAAATAAGCAATATCAATCAGGTTGTATAGGATATTTACCTGTACAATGGATGTACACATCCATTGTGTACTACATATTGTTTACTACAGTAAACAATAAGCACCTAAGGATATATGGTTTTCGGAGTCGAGATGTCATCTCTGACTTTCGAAGTCATGAATTATCATAAAGAAAAATCACAACCACATTGTGAGGAAACCTGCATGACGGAGAGCTTTTCTGGAAGGTGTCTACTAACCCTCGGTAGGCTAGCGTGGTGGACTATAGCTTAAGCAGCAATAGTGGGAGAATTTAATGGATCGATGATGATGTTTATTAATGTAGCAGCAAATGTCAAATCGTAGGTTATGTTAGCAGCCTAAGTGTCCTCACATCCAACCCATTGGTGGGTTAATAGATGCTATCTGTTGTGTTCAAATATCGTTCGATATCTGCAAACCTTAATCTTTCGTCGACTGTACACCACAGTACTTATACCGTACTATACAATTCTATAACATGATCATTATTTACTAGCTATAATAGGGCTGTCTAACCACTTGGGACGTCTAGTTATATCAAAATTCTTTCAGCGTGATCCTACAGGGCATCATCAATCATTCTCCAAAGTACTCGGAGCCTTGTTTTTCTTTTAACACAATATCGTCGGGTAGATGTAAAAAATATTTCTTGGTGGCAATTCTTGAAACGTTGCTGTTAATGACTGGCACACTTTGTTTCATAGTTTCTGTTTCGGTAGACAATATAGATTGTTCCCATCTAAAGAACATTTAATTTGGAGTGAAGGATGAAGGAGAATTGTTATCTTTTTAGAAATAGAATGCCGACTTCAAACATTTTGGGATGTATACAGAAACGATTGTCAAATGTTAAGGACGAATTTGTAAATTGACTTTCGAACAAAAAAAATAATTGTCATACAACAACAACAAATATTTATGTCGGTAAAGTTCTTTATTAGATATAGGTTTTGACGTTATTTCAAAATCCTTTCTGTAATAAGCAAATCTACAGACAAAAAATGTTATGAACTTCTACTGATAAGGTTCATGCAAAAACCCAATAACACTTTGCTTTACCCGGGAATTGAACCTAGGTCCTCTAATGTAGCAGTCGCACTTAGGAACACTAAGCTAAAATTTTATTAAACTTTTGGCTTGTTAAAGTGTCTTTGAAGTATCTATTTATAGAAATAAATATCATATCACTGCTGAGGCCACTACATAATGTTAATTTTCCTTACATTATAACATTTTGCTCAACCCGTGAATACATCTAAAACCTTTCGTTCAGAAACAGTGCTGGCCACCAACTGGACCGATGAGGCAGTATCAATACTTAAATTTTAGAAATATATCCTACCTACCTACTACCTAACTACCTACTACCCACCTCCATCCATCCACTTATCAAAAAGAATTTCACAGTGTCACACTTACCCGCTAAGAAAACATTTTGCGACACGGTCGGTACCATTTTTCATCCAGTAAGTACTCTGGTGTAATTATCACCCCCCCCACCCCCACTCTCCGCTTTTGTGGGAGGGGAAAATGAATTTTGTTGGCGAGTGTATGTTTCATTTTTCATATAGGTGCTAGTGAGGTGGATTGATTTATGTTTGAGGGCAACGCTTATATGGAATATTAGATATTGTTAAATACAAAATGCATTTTAACTAATTACTGTGAGCTTTTAACGGCCGGAATTAGGTTCTGTACTGGAGATCAAAAAACTACATATTACGTTATGCCAACTTTGAATCTCCCGTTGGAAATCAATTGCTAATTTATTCCGACTTATTATATAAGAAATAAGATTTGTTTAAGTGCAGTGATAGCCTAGTGATATGACCATTGGACTGCCAAATCAAAGGTCTCAAGTTCGAATCCAAGACCTCTGACTTTTCGAAGTCATGTGCGTATTAATAATTGATTATCACGCGCTTAAACGGTGAAGGAAAACATCGTGAAGAAACCTGCACGCCTGAAGGATTTTCTCGGCTGTGAAGTCGAACCCGCAGTAGGGAGGGCACTACAAACCTAACTTCTCTCAGTTTGAGAGGAGATCCGCGCCCAGTAGTTTTTTTTTTTTTTTTTTCTTTTTTATGGGATAACTCGGCAAACGAGCATGCGAGCTACCTGATGGTAAGTAGTCATCGCCGCCCATGGACATCTGCAAAACCAAAGGAGTTGCAGATGCGTTGCCGAGCCTATTTAGGGAAAGGGAGGGGAAGGAGAAAAGGAGAAGGAAGGGGATTGGGGGAGGAATTGGAGGAAGTAGTCCATATGTATATCATATTTCTGTGAAACTAAAACCATGTTCGACGTAAGTAGAGTTTAATAATATCCATATGTCTCTAGTTATTATTGGCCACAGTGTAAATCGACACCTTTCAAAGCATTTGTTACGACAACAAAGAGACGAGACGCGCGAGCGTCGCGCGTACCACATTATAATTCAGATGTACGTGATACGACCGAGGTACGTTACATTGCACTATTGTGCACATGTATTGTGCACGTGTAATATTACACGATACTATTATATTTTGTGTGCATTTCGGTATACAAGGTAACTATGATATTTTCATAACTAACTTTAAAATAACAGCAAATAATTTTGTTAAACTATTTCATTAGTCTAGTGGTTGTAAGCGTGACACTAGAGGTAGACTCCTAGGTCGAGCAAAGTATTATAGATAATACACAAATACTCACTACTAATTTTTGTAGATACTTTTTCTTGAGACTGCCTCACTACTCTAGTTGACCCAAGCGCGACTGCTAAGCTAGCGTAGCAGTCGTGCCTGGTCTAGTCGGTCCTGGGTTTTTCTATGAAATTCTCAGTAGCAGCTCGGAGTAGTAGATTTGTGCCCGGTTAATGGTAATAGGCTCGCCCCCTATTACATGGGACTTAAACATACCGGTGAAGTGTGGGTGCATATTAGTACATCTCTGCCTAACCCTTCGGGGAATACAGGCGTGATGGCATGTATATTAATTTTGCTATAAAATTTGCAGTAGCAGCTCGGAGTCTGGATTTGTGCCCGGTTAACGGCAATAGTTTCGCCCCTTATTACAGAGGACATAAACATACGGGCGAAGTGTGGATGTACATTAGTACACATCTGCCTAACCCTTCGGGGAAAACAGGCGTGATGGTAAGTTATGTTATTTTAATTCAAGTCAACAATGCAATGTTTCGCACAGATCTTTCTAGCATCTGTTTATTCCGAGTAAGGTATCTTAAAGTCAGCATGCGAATTGACAGGGAAGGACTAGGATAAATTGCGAAGAGGTCCGTCCGAGGGCGTCGGAGGGATCGGGAGGAGGGAAGGTGAGGAAATTCAAATTGGATTGAAGGAAGTTTAGATTAGATTGAATTTTCCCTCTTGCTTGTTTAATTTAGTATAAGTGTGCGATACTGTGTTTCGGCAGGAATTTTTTTTCGTAATTGTCAGGGCCAATTGATGATTCAGGTAATTTCATAAGGTATTGTGCGAGAATACTTTTCTTTGTAATATTTTTTTATATTTTGATGAAAACTGGGAAAGTATTCGTAAATTTGATTACCAAATTTGGATAATAGCATTAACGGCATCTGCATATTCGTGTAGGTTTACTTAGAAACCATTGGTATTGGAATGTGGATAGGGTCAGGTCAAACCTAGTGTATTTTTTTGTATAACTGCATTTCATATATTTTTTTTAATGTCACACAAATGGCAAAGAGTTTGACCGAAGAGTTTATTAAAAATATTGCTAACATCGACACAAAAAAAAATGAATTTAGAAACTCCTTATTGAAGTGAACAACTGAAAATCGCTAACCAAATAGGTAACTAAATACTAACTAACTAAATAGTTTTGCTTCTAAATAAAGGAAACAGTAAGCCAAATGGATTATGTAACTTCGGAGATCGTAAAAATTATGGACGAATGTAGAAACATCCTCATTAGTCTCGCTAGCCTAATAGTGTAGTTGTCCTAAGCATGCCTGCTACGTTAGACGTCTTGGGTTGAATTCGAGCAGTGTTATTGGGTTCTTCTGTGAAATACTCAGTAGACGCTCGGAGTTTGAACATTTGCCCGCAGAATAGCAATTGATTCGCCTCTTTTAACGTTATGGGACCTAAACATACCGGCGAATTGATAGTGTATATACATTGATTTGAAAATGTCTTTATTTATATACCAATACAAGAGAAACAAATAGATCTTATTCTAGTACAATATACTATTATATCTTATTCTAATACTATACAAATAATGTAGGGAAAGCTTGTTACATAGGCTGTCATCGCCTTTTAAAACAATAAACATGTGCAAATAATGAATTCCTTCAACCCACGTAAAAAAGACTAGTACCTAATTACCAAAGTCAATTGGGTTTCCTAATGTTGGTGGTGGATAAATGATTTACATTAAGTACACCTCTGCCCTACCCTTCAGGGAATAGAGGCGTCATGGTATGTTATATAGTGTAGAACCTTCCCCTTTTGAAGTCGGGTAAAGTACCGGTCAACACAATAGTTTTCTTACCCACATTCATACCTCATGTACCCATTCTATGGCATTTCAATTCCCGAGGGTAAACCTCGTGATTTATCAGATACGTCTCTTGACTCGCTCATAAATTATATGGGCGTTTAACGTATTCGGGTTCCGTATTGTGAAAAGTGGCGACTTTAGTGGGTGGTCTGTCACTACAATTTATGGATCCCTAATCTTGGAAAGCAATTTAAGTTTTACGGTTTTTATAGGTATTATAATATTTATTGTTATTTTATTGAAAATATTTTTATGGTTGTGTTGTGAATGTTCAACACCATCGATTACGCCTGTATTCCTCGAAGAGTAGGCAGAAGTGTACGAATGTATACCCATATTCCGCTTTAATGTTTAGGTCCCATGTAATAGAGGGTGAGTCTATTGCCATTCACCAGGCACAATTTCAAACCCTGAGCTGCTACTGAGAATTTCATAGAAAAATCAATAAAAAGGGTTAACTATATCACTGCCTCGTTAGTCTAGTGGTCCCAATCGTGACTGCTAGTCTGCTATACTAGAGGTCTTGGGTTCGATCCCCAGGTCGAGCAAAGTGTTATTATTTTTTTTATGAAATTCGCAGCAGTAAAAGTAGCAGCTCGGAGTCTGGCTCGCCCCCTATTACATGGGACCAAACACATCGGCGAACTGTGGGTGTCGGTAACTTACAGTACATCTCTGCCTAACCCTCCGGGAAATACAGGCGTGATGGTATGCTATGTTTGTTAACGATATCAACCAATCCCATTCTAAGGAAAAGACACATTCATGTTAAGCTTATAGTATCCCAAGCCAGAAATTCTCAACGTTAGGGACCAATGGGAAATGGAATCCTCGCAATTATTGCTCCAATCTCAATCTATTGTTACATAAAACTGGACCGCGGTTTTTTTCCAATTACGAATGTTTTTCAACGATTCGTTTTTCAAAGATTGTCTTAATCGTTTTAGTAGCGTTTCGTTTTTAAAATTAGAATCATAATTTCATTTCGGCGTTTTGTTTATGTTTTGAAATTGGAATTTTATTTTGATTGGCGTTTTGTTTGTAAGCATCGTTTGACAATTGAGTTTTCTATTGAGTATTTTAATTTAGACTGACTATATTTTTTAACGAACGTAACTAACGCACCTACATATTCTGAAAAATAAAAATTTACTGTAACTAAAAAAAAAAACAATTTAAATACACTAACTATTCATTCATTTATGCATCAATTTTCAACAGATATTAATCTCAAATAGTTATCATAGTATGTAGTTTTGAATTGAATTGAAGAAGACGGAAGTTTTGAAGATGTTGATGATGGCTGATATAAATTCATCAGTTCATCAGTTTTATTGTGTAAGTGTGTGTGTTCGTACTAAATAAAAGTTTCTCTTACTTTCATTATTTTAAGGTCCCATGCAATAAATTTTTTGGAACTCTGTAATGTAGCAGCTCGGAGCTGCTACATTACAGAGCTAGCCGAGAATTACATTCATGGAAATCTAATCTAGAACCGCACACTTAACACCCGCTCTTATGATCAGTAACGAATGGCTAATCTCTGATTATTACGTGTAATGCTGTCTCCAAATAATACCGATATCATAAATAAATAAAAAACTGTTAAGCCTTTTCGTTTTTCAAGTAGCCCGAATATCCATACTATAAAACAATTGAAATATTTAACAGGACCAGAAATGATATTGAAATCGGGCCTAAACCCATACATAAGGCCATTAACACTGCCGAGGTCTCGACCACAGCACAGCTATTCGATAATTTCCAGCCAATAGACTTTGTCTAGGGCAGCGATACAGTTTTACGACGGCCTTATCTACCGACGTTTGCATAGAAAAGTACGCGTTTCTGAACCGTTTCTCCCCATAGATGGGGGTATTACCCTCAGATGGTCCACCGATCGATAGCTATGAATAGAGATTTTTTTAAGTTTCGAACGTGCTGTGATTTGCTGGTGTTGAGTGACGTAAGTGATGACGTATGTAGGTAGATGATGTGGTGAGTAGGTATATTATGATGGATGTAATAAACAAAACACATTTTTTTTTAAGTTTCGAACATCAATGTGTTGTCATTAAGTGCTGGCGTTATGTGACGTAAGTGATGACGTGTATGTAAGTAGATGCATAGAGCATATGCTGGATGTAATACCTAAACAAAACGCAAATTGAAAATGTCAAAAATATGGTTTCGATGACTAGATCAACTCTTAGACTACTCAAGCTAATAAACAAAGTCAAATGTCAAGTTGACTTTTGTGACATTTATGACAGATAAAATTTTGAACATTTTTAAATGACGTCAAAGCGATTTATTCCTTTATTCCCTACACAAAGCAAAAGAAAAAACAAAATCGAATCCAATCCCCGCTCCAACTCACAAGTCGTAAGATTATCTCTTTGCAGAAGCACTGATTAATCCGGGACCTTATGATCCACCTTTTGAAAAACTGCTAAGATAGCATCCCGGTACGGCTTGTCCCGGGTGTTATGCAATCGATTTGTCCCCACGGCGGGCTATTTACCCGGGCTCCGGGGCACGGCTAGCCCCGGCTTTAATTAAAGTCGGTACTAAGTCGCTGTGATAGCATTGCCTACGTTTAATTGCAATACCGGATTGTATTCTGTTTTTTAAGCGTTCTGATTTTAGCGTTACGTTTTGTTTACTCGTTGTTTTTTTTTCGTGTGGAATTAAGTATTAATTTTGTTTGTCTTGTCCTGTTTATAATATATTAATTTTGGTGAAAGCTTGGTGTAGTTTTATGATGTTTTGATATTTGCCTTGCTATTGGGTTTTTCTATGAAATTCTCAATAGCAGCTCGGAGTCTGGATTTGTGCCCGGTTAATGGCAATAGGCTCGCCCCCTATTACATGGGACCTAAATATTCCGGCGAAGTGTGAGTGTACATTAGTACACTCTACCTAACCCTTCGGGTAATATAGGCGTAATTATATGTTAGCAAGGATCCTTCCTTGTTCAATTGTATCATCATCAGAAGCTACGTTTTGTATCATAGTTCGTTGGGATGAGAGTGATGAGAGTAAAACTGCGGGAAAAAGCTAGTCTTAAAGTGAGTCAAAGTTTACAATTAATTAATAACATTTAATGTACCTAGATTGAATGTCACGCATATTTAATATGAAAGAGAGGGATAGCTAAGTGTAAAAAAACCATAACCGCGTTCCAGTTCCCACTAACTCAATTTACCGTATTTAAAGTCTAATGAATCCTTTCTCAGCAACCATATTTATTTTATCATAACAAAATAAAATACGTTTCAAAAAACAAAATGATGGTATCAAAATATCAGTTCTGTTATTTTTTGTCCCCAAAAATACATGTGCTTTAGGTACTTATCAAAATAACCCTAGTCATACGCAATATAATTTAAACCCGTATTTAATCTCAACATCATAAACTTGGGGAATAACAAAATCTGTGGACGCAAATCCCTTTACGAAAATACCATTTTAGAATTATCGAAAAACAATCGCGGGCCCCACTCAATCTTAATCCACGCCAAGGCTAAAATTTTCAAAACTTAATTAAAATCGTTCTCCAATATTTTAATTGTCTACCTGATGAATGGCCCAAGTTGGGAGATACAGACAGGTTAGATAGCAGTCTGTCCAGGATTGCGAACTGGATCTAATTGATAAGACAGATGGGTGTGGCTTGGGGATAAATAACAAAATTGAAATAATTCAATAGGCTCGCCCCCTATTACATGGGACCGAAACATACCGGCGAACTGTGGGTGTACATTAAGTGCACCTCTGCCTAACCCTTCGGGGAATACAGGCGTGATGGTATATTATGTTATTGAAATAATTGAAGTATTAATTTTTTTGTATTTATTTTGCTGCGTTTTTTTTACACAACTTCAATAATCACTCTTTTCAAATTGCCTCATTAGTAGTGGTGAGAAACACGGCTGCTGGGTCCGAAGTCCAGTAAATTTCCAGACCAGTTTATCAATGAAACTGTCCATCCAGCAGTTCAGAGTTTGCATTAGTAATACTCGGTAATGGCAATTAGCTCACTACCTATTAAATGGAATATAAACATAGCGGCGAACTGTGGTACCTTAGTAAACAGATCCTTTCGGGGAATATGGGAACGCTGGTATATTATATAACCTTAATAATGTTGCAGATGCGTTGCTGAGCCAAGTAAAATGGAGGGGAAGGATAAAGGAGAAGGAAGGGGACTGAGGGAGGAATTGGGCCTCCGGCGCTCCACACTCTCCGTACAAAACGCAACAGTATACACACTGCTACTTGCGTCGATATTCTGTGAGAGGGTAGTACTTCCCCGGTCGTGCTTACCCATTCATGCTAGCATGTAGACATGCCAGCAGGCACTACTACTATAAAAACTAAACACATCACCCTCTTTTACGTGGAACAGTCGGGTAAAAAGAGCTTAATTCAGCAAAGCCTGTAACAATACATTTTGCATAATATGTCTGCAGTAACAATTATATTCGAAAACAAACAACTAGACGGAAACATGATAATTAAAATGTTCACATCGACACTTACTTCTGTAAAAGGCTAGAGCAATTGAAATTAAACAGTCACTATTTAAAGTTGGGATCGTTAAACAAAGAGCTTGTTACAACTTGGATATAACTTGGCACTTAGCTCGAATAGTTGCAACTGTAAAGCAGTGGTCGCACTACCGGCAAGATGGCGGATAATTATATTATTAGTTAATATTTTATATTTTTAAGGATAGATAAAAAAAATGTATCCTTAGGTTAAGGCGAATTACCGCGCTTTTCTGACAATCATAATGAAATGCTGGATGACAGCTGACACCTGTCATATTCTGACAAGATGTCGTGGGCACCGCTACGGTGGTGTTCTCATATTGTACCTCAACCGTTTTCTAAATGTACAGTAATAGTTAAATTATATGAATATTTAACTTTTTTTGATTAAGTCATAATAAAAAAGTACAAAAAAAATATTAAAAAAAATAACGGAAAGCTATGAAGATATGACGTATATGATATACCTTTTTGGTACTTTAGTTCTAAATTGCAGCCCCGAAAATTCGTTATCAAAGTCTCTCGTCTCAAGTAATTTTCAACCAAAAACTAAACATGTCTAATACTTTTCAAATATCTCTCAGCAGATATTATGATATAGTTTGGTTTATGCAGCGTACGAGATAAGGCGTGGCCTAGAATATGCAGAAAATGTTTGGAACCAACTTCCGTAGGTGTGTTTTATATTGTTTTAAGATTCAACAGCTGTGTGGAATTCTAAGCAATATTTTAGAGTGCTTATGAACATTGCAATTTGAAAGCACACTGACACGATAGCCTTGGATAGGACGGTTATAAAGCATGTCTGCCGTAAGCCTTGGTTAGATTTTCATTCGAAGAACTCCGATTTTCAAAATCATGTGGAAATCAAATTTTATTACACTATTGATTTGGATGAAGCTTGCCCTTAAATTGAGAAAATGCGAGTAAAGAACATAGCATAGGTATATAATACTTTTCATCACTAAGCGAAAGTTCTGAAAGTAGTTTTTTTTTTGTAAAAGTTTGTTCAGAATTACTGAATTGATTACAATAGTTTTTAACAATAATTATAATATAAGACATAATTATATGACCTCGACTCACACCTGCGGAGGCTCTCGTTAGGCAGTTGGGTTAAGGGCGTGATACAGAGAGCGCTACTCCTCGATACGGCGCGTATTGGTAGGAGATTCTTCCCTCTGGAGGTCTGACCACAGGTAGCTTGGACCCTGTTCCCCATACCGGTGGATGACAATTATTTATATTTTTTATATTATTTGTAAAAATAGGTATTAAAAAAAAATATGTTGAAAATGAAATTGAAGATGATTATAATATTTGAATAATAATAATAACTGCTTCAACAGTCTAGTGGTCTGCGTGACTGCTACGCTAGAGGTCCTGCGTTGGATTCCGAGGTCGAGCAGTGTTTATTGTTTTGTTTTTATGAAATTCTCAGTAGACACTCGGAGTCTGGATTTGTGCCCGGTTTATGGCAATAGGCTCGTCCCCTATTAGTTTTTGGTTATAATTCGATGATTTTTATTTTGTGCGTCTGCGGACGGTATACAAACCATATAGGCTGGCCTTGAATTGTGCGGAAAAGCTTTACAATGGCAGGTAAGTCTAAACTGGTTTTGTATAGCTTATGTGTGTGTAGCCGTGTGTTCTATATGGTTAAATTCTTAGATGAAAACTAGTACTAAACAATGTTAGCAGCACAGTCGCTGCTATCGAAGCCATGGGTTACAAAGCTAGTGTATTAAGCTCACTCTCTCTATTACCTGCATTGGAATTCGGATTTATGAGCCACTAATGCCATTTATGTCATTTTGCAGGCGTGCTGCAACTTCCACGGTTGAGTTATGTGCCTTACACACTCACCAGTGAATCGTGGTTACATTGTGTTCAATGAATTTTCAATTTATGAGGAATTACCTGGAAGTTCTGTCTTGATTTATCACTTTGTTATCGTTAGTGTTTTCTCTGCACGCTAGAAGCGCTAGTGATTCTTAGGTCAATCAAAATGTTATTGAGTTTCGGACTCCGGTTTTCTGCCCGGTTAATGGCAATAGGCTCGCCTTCAATTACATGGGACCTAAACTACCGGTTAAACCTAAACTATTTAGGTTAGTTGTACTTTAGTTTACCTCTGCTCAACCTTTCGGGAAATATAGGCACGATGATTTAACTATCATACGAATTGCAATATCATTAACTATCACACGTGGAGGACAATGGTGGTCTATGTTGAAATAACTACCAACTGCTCTTTTTATAGGGTTTTTATAAATTACGTTCTAAAGAATGAATTTGTTTAACAATTTTACCACCAAAGTATTAAATAAGGTTCATTTTGTAGCTACAATTTCCGTAAATTAAAAGAAACAAATGCTATGAATTATTATTGTATTATAAAATTATTAGCCTCGTTCAAGTAAAAACATTAATTGATAGTTAATAATTGACCACAAAAATCAATTGACCAAATTATAATATTATCATCTCATTACCTCGCTTCCTTCAAGGCCTCGGCCTCAACTAAGGCCATAAATTCTAGTATAGTTACTACTGTTAATATAATTCTCTGTGGTAGGCAGATACAAATAATAAGACTGAAACTGAAAGGGTTCTTAGACCGAGCACAAGTTAGTTCAGAATGAGTCACTGTTGAGTGAGTCACTGTAACTATAAAACGAGATTTTGGTTGATATTTAAGAGGTCTATATTATATTATTTCAATAGTTTCAAAAGTTAGAATGAAGAGTAGTTTTTGCAGATAGTTTCTAGGGTAAAAATAAAATGAATCGCCAAAAGTGTTGCTAATCGCAAAATTCGAGAGTGGCTGAACCGATATGGATACCTAATTTTATTTTAAAGGAAAGTTCTTACTGTAAAAATAAATACGAGTAGATATATCATTGAATATTCATAGCTAAGACAGGAAAGCGTCTGTCGAGTCAGCTATTTTAAAATATAATTACGATGCTTCAGAAATTATTGATGTAAGGTACATTTGTTTACACTGCTCCATGGAAGTACGGCTTTTTTGGGAACACCATTTTGCCTTGGCATAGGGCATATATATTAACATACATTACCTACCCACATTTGCCTTCCTCAAAACTGAAGATATAGCATGTAGTTGAACCAAAACCTCCTTAAAAACCAACTTCATGTAACCAATAAACCCACAAAGTACCTACACAGGATAAAAAACCGAGGATTTTATTTCAAAAATGTTTCCTCCTTGGTAAATATATCGCGAATTCTAATTTCTCGCATTTCCTTTAGCGGCGGGGGGCTTCACTCACAATAAGAAAGTTGTACAAAGTAGGGGGAAGATTTCTGTAATATTTTTCCGGGTCCCTTGAATAGGATGCAAGGATTTGTCACCAATGGTCCACTTCTAAAGGCAGCTTTACGTTTGATATCATAACAAAATACGTCGGTATGTCACTGGATTTTGAAGATGGACTGAAATATTATTTGTTTATTATGGTCCTCTGTATCTTAAATCCGATTTGAGAAGGATACAAAGAAATAGATCGTAGAGATTTTTACAGATTTAATTTTTACCTACCTATTACAAATTCACGACTAAATCGACGTAAGTATTTTATATATTTATTAAACAACGTATGATTGCGATATTTTTACGATTGAGAGGGAGAGACGCCGCTCTATAAATAAAGTAGCATCATCTCTTTCATACGATTCAAAAGATGTATGAATGTGTAAAAAGAGAAAGAGGTATGCAAGAGTCGTGCTTGCTACGACTTTATAAAAATAAAATAATTTATTATTTAAAAGGCTTACTTTCATACTACCAAAGAAACCAAATAAAGTCACAACGTTTATATTCACGGACAAAGTCACGTATAAATACCAAGTGTAGGACAAATTCCCAGCGATTTTGTTATCGTCCACCAAAGTTCTCTATTCCGTTTGCGCGAACATTTTGTTGGTAACAGCAAAATATTCAGCATACATTTCTGTGGAACAAATCTTGCAGAATATACCGATACTCCTATCTTTTGTTGAGACGCTGTTTTTATTTTGCTGTAAAATAACAGTGGCTATAATTTTTGCTCACATGTATATTCTGTGGAATTATATCGGTGTTTCTTGCTTGGAATTATTCTAAGAGTGTTTTTATTCTGGAAAGAGGACAATAATGCCATTGTAAGTGTTACCAGGGTTTTTACAGTTTGTTAGTGTAACAAATAATGTGAATTATTTTGCTGAAAGCTTTTTTCAAAAGAAGTATATGTCTATGAAATACCTACTCTTATTTGTTACCTCGTTATGTATTCGGTAAATTTACTTTTACGTTTCTTTTAGTAGTTTTATGTAAATATATTAAAGAACTTACTGCCAAGGGGTCATCAGGTTAGTCAGGAGGTAATCATCGTGAATCATCGCAATCTGAGTGTGAGCAATTGAACCCAGGAGGTTCGATATTCAGGTCAAGTAAAATATTATTGGATTTTTCTTTGATTCTTTGGAATTCTCAATAGCAGATTGGTACTTGTATTTGTACTTAAATAGTGGTAATAGGTTCGCACCCTATCACGTATATGGCATGGTGTATTATTGTATGTTTATTTGAAACTTAGCTGTTGTCCAGTGCTCTCTACGAGCGTTGGAGTCGTACACACGGCTACAGGTCAATCTATATAATTCCAGTTTAAACTGATCTTGTATTGATAGGCTTCCCATACAATAAGAGGCCAGCATAAACTGGTTTTATATAGCTTGATGTGTAGCTGTGCGTTCAAGATTTATATTATAATTGATTGTTTTATGAAAAGGTATTGACACGATAAACTATGAGGAAAAAGTAAATTTATTTCTTTCAAATAACTACTCCACTTACTCTGATCAAAGAGCTTGAACAATATCAACAGTTTTGTTACCAATTTCCTTCAACTGCAACAGTTGTAAACAGATATCACTTTTATTCAATCTACGACACTAAAACGTTCCGTTTCAAGCAGCATCGTTTGATTGAGCGTCCACTTACAACTTTGTATCCGACTTTGCTGCAACGTAGTAAGTTTGCAATTACAGAAAACTGTACTATTTTATCTTAAGTGCAGTTTTCTTGCAAGTTTACTAGAGGAAACAATTCATTCGCTACCCACTTAATCTTGAGTTGAAACTGTCTGCGAATCGCCCTGCACTATTTAAAAGTTTTGTTATAAATCCGCGGGGTGGCGCCGCGGTGGGTTGCTCTAGTAGTAATATGTGGAATTGAAGTGATGTGGCATTTTTGAAAATGATGTTTTCGTTGACGTTTTTTTTAATCCAAACGAAAACATGACGTTTTTTAAACCATTTTTGGAATATTTGGAGTAAAAAAAGATTGAGTTGAATAACCATTGAAACCCAATTTTCTGAGAATTTGATATAAATTTTTTTGAATCCGTATAATTCACTATTAACCCTTCACAAGGCGAAAGTGAGACCAACCCTAAATTATAATATAAGTGTTTTATACATTTGCATTTTATATAAAATACTTGATATTTCTTTACTACTTAGCTAAAGCTAGCTACAAATCAAGTAATCAAATAGTAATAAGTCTCTATAGGTTGTGTAGCTTAGTTGATTGTCCAAAAATAAGATCATAGTTCTAACTCTGATACCCTTGCATCATTACAATGATATAAGATGGAATGTAATACTACTAATATTATTAACTTATTATTATTAAATTGTATAATATATTAACATACATATTGCTATGTTATGATTAGTATACTCACAGTTCTGATGTCGCTCTCTGCACCATTTGCTAAGTACTGTGTTTGTTTCAAATTCGGCGCTAGCAGTTGTCTGTTGACAAAAAAAAAACAATATTATTACCTTTGTCATTATTAACTACTTATACGTATTAATAAATTAAGTACTATAAAATAAGTAGCAGGCTAGGGCGTCGGACTTGCGATCATGTGGTTGCCGGTTCGAAACCCACCCATTGCACTACTGACGTGAACCCACTCGTAACAGAAGCATATAGCTTAGCACGAGGGGTCAACAAGAATTCTAGTAATGTGCAACCCATATTGCTAGTAAGTTTTTATAAAAAAAAGAAAACAGCGGAAACCTGTTGGAAAATATGTTCGGCAAGAAGAGTATCGGATGTTTTCCAAGTGATACCAATGCGGAAGTTAAAATTATGTTTAATCCTTTTATTTTTATGATTACGTAAATCCTTTAAAAAAAAAAAGAAACTAAATCGGAATCAAAACTCCGTATACAATCACACAACAGAGTTCCTCGGCCCGAGCATTCGGGTGATTACTTAAATTTGTAAGCAAACAGTTTTTGTTATAATTTGTTGGGCGATGCCAAAGTTTTCGGCTTTTAGCGCCGGTTTACGGCCGTCCCTAACTGCTTGCTTCGGCCTTGTTTCGATTTTTGGGGTCGGCTAGGGTTGTGTAGGATTTTAAAGATTGTTTATTAATGAAGCGCCACTGGTACACGCTGAAATAAGTATACAATTTTGTTTGTTGAATTTAAATTAAAAAGCAACTTGATTTCTCGGAATATTTTCTTTTTATTATTTTAAACTTAATTTTCTTCGGTTGCGTCTGGTCTGGTCTTAACTGGTCTCGCAGTCTTGTGCTTGGATTTAATGGAATCTATGATGGTGTTCCAAACAGCACCTAAGGATACGGTGAGCTCATTCTGCGTGACCGGCATAAATAATGATCAACAAAATGTAGGGTAGCTGTTGATAATTTTGACATTAGGACGACCAACACCTCAGTCCACCCGAGACCTGTAAAGATGTGACCTGTACGATGCTGTAAAGAATCCGAAACGTCGGGAATTTTAAAAATATCAATATAACGCGATAAAATCCGTAAAAAGTAGTTTTATTTCAAAATCGCTATTAATTAATTTATACCGAACTCCAGCTCGTAACAATACATTTAGAAGACCTGTGGAGTCAACAAGCTAACACCGTAGGTATATCCAGAGGCTGCAACGTGACACTAATCATTCTATTTTGAAGTCGGTTAGAACGTTACCACATAAACAAGTTGGCTAATAAATCGAACATAAATATATCAAAGTGCTCTTATAATTTAGTTACACAGTGATACGTTTTCGTCAAATCCTCTACAATGAAAGTAGTTTAATGAAGTCCGAAGCGCCAGTTTAAATGTGATTATTGCGCGCCATTGTTTTCGCTCGGAGCTACGATCAGCTGTAATTGTACGGCGGCCATGTTGGGTTTAGACAGTTTGTGTAAACTGCGTAGGTTGTCAGTGTTTAGCAAATGCATTCGTGTCGTATACTTCAGGCATATATCAATCAGCGTATATTTTGGTGTGTCGATACGATAAATCTTTGAATTGCATGTGTCTTTAATCAGCCAAATCAAGTAATTATTTATTGGTAATATACGCACTGAAATATTTTTAAATTTTTAAACCTGCTTATCTCAACCATTTTGAAAAATAAATCCAAAATCTGAATCGACAAAAAAACCATATACCTATTTAATTATCAAACCTGCTCACATAATTTTACGAGAATCGGTTGGTAATGCGGACAGACACACGAAAGCATTTTTGCCCATGCTGAAACGGAGACTAATAATGATAGCATCCTCCTCTCTTCTAAGTTGCCGTACCCTGCAGGGTAATATGCCTTTTGTGATATACATTATCACAAACCAATACACATCTAACAAGATTACGGAGTGCAATAAAGATATTGAGTATTGACATTTCTTGACGACATACATTTCTTGTATGGGGCCCGGGATACCGACATATTTTCACATTGTATACAATTCATACCTAAACACGAAACGTATTGAAACTGTAAGCCATACCGTAACGTAAATATACCGTATGGAATTCGAACGGAACCCGCAACACAAGGAAAATGCTTAGCAACTGCGTACTCACGTCATCAATGATTGAACATAACATACCATCACGCCTGTATTCCCCGAAGGGTTAGGCAGAGGTGTACTTAATGTACACCCACAGTTCGCCGGCATGTTTGGGTCCCATGTAATTGGGGGCGAGCCTATTGCCATTCACCGGGCACAAATCCAGACTCCGAGCTGCTACTGAGTATATCATAGAAAAACCAAATAACACTTTCTCGACCTGGGGATCGAACCGAAGACCTCTAGCGTAGCAGTCGCGATTGGAACCACTAGACCAACGAGGCAGTCAATGATTGAATTTTGTAGTAAATCTCAAATTCAATGTTATCATGACCTATAGTCACCACATTCACAAGTATAAACACTATACACACCCCACGGCGCCACATAAGTACCTTAATTAACCCAGCCCCGATAATTACGCCACAATTTGCGTCAATTTATACCATTACGTCACTGCCCGATGATCTGAAAAGTCTTAAGCACCTCGCCCACTATATCGTAACTATGTCCGATTTATAATTATACCACAAATGATTGGCGGCATGGTCTATGAATTATAACATACCATACCATCAGGCCTGTATTCCTCCAAAGAGTTGTTAAAGGCCACACTTCGCTAGTATGTTTAGGTCTCATGTAATAAAGGGCGAGCCTATTACCATTAACCGGGCACAAAGCCAAACCCCGAGCTGCTACTGAGAATTTAGTAAAAAATCTGAATACACCTTGCTCGACGTGGGAATCGAATCCAGAACCAGTAGTGTAGTAATAGAGCTTAGGACTAAGAGACTAATGAGGCAGTCAATTAATAAATTATAAGACAAAATTACAAATCATAGCAAAGATACTAATAACATATCTTTAGGGTACGGGAGAGAAATGAATACGCGTGTTATGGATAGCTGGTATAATGCGACTGACTAATTTCTAAACTTAAGCGGCGGGCGCAGCCGCCTCTACACACACATACACGCACACGTGTGTACATTGCTGGTATCCCTACACCATTCCCTCCTGTTTAAAAATTTTACCCACACTAAAAAAATTTATGAATACATTTTTGAATATCTTCACACTTAACACTATAACACATTACACCTTGTGCCTCGCAAGACAAATACGTACGTTAGGTACTACATGTACGCGTTCGTGGATGCCGCTGTTTGCTGCTGCTGCTGAGCCTGAGGCACCGTTTGCACGGTGACTACCCTTGGGTCCGCGGTCAGTTGCTTCCGAACCCATCCCTTTGCTGTGCTCCTGCAGCGATGCCACATGGCATATCCGATCACAATGGATATAACTACCACAAGGGCGATGACAATCCAGGCGATATTATCTAATTTCTCATGGAAATTGTTATTAACAGTTTGGGCAACCAAATTATTGCCTGTATTTTGTTCCTTGCTTTGGTTCCAGCCCATGGTACTCTTTGAGTGGTTACGTGTTAGCTACGACGACGTATGTACTTAAAATAAGAAAGAAATTTACAAATTAAAAGTATTGAATACTTATTTTAACTAGGTAAACTACTTAGGTACAGCCTACGTAGCACATAATTGCTAAAACTAATTTAAATAACATATTTTTGCATTATAATCTCCCTTAATACAAAATCAATCTTATAATAAGGAATGTAAGGTGTTTGTTACATGGTCTAAATGATGTTGCAATAAATACATTACAAATAATGAACGCATCATATTTCATTTACTGCGAATCGTACTGCTGTTTTGATAACTCGGCCACTTCGCGATGTTTTTGGATGTAAAACTTTGCTAGAAGTGTCTTTGTTATTATTTGTACAAAAATCATTGCTATCCGTTAAGTCTAACTTAGAACTACTATTATAACTAAAACTATCGTCCTTGATAATATAGGCAGGTTTGAGCCTGTCTATAGAAATAGACCTTTCCTTATCGCCTATTCTTATAATAAAAGTCTTTCCTATTCTTTTAATGACAGTATATGGGCCATCGTATGGTGGTTGAAGTGATTTTCGCATAAGATCATTCCTGACGAAAACACTTTTGCACGTACTAAGATCATTTGAAACGAACAATGCCCGCGTATTCCCATGACTCGGTGGTCGCGGCCTTAACTTATTAATATTATCCCTAAGCGATTGTAAATATTCCGTATCAGAAGTATTTATTTTTGAGTCGTCATAAAAATCACCCGGCAATCGAATCGCTCTACCGTAGGTCAATTCCGCCGCGCTCACTCCGCTGTCGCTCCTAATTGCTGCCCGCAGACCTAATAACGCGACTGGAAGTTCCTCAACCCACGAAGTGTTGCATTGTAAACGTGCCATAAGGGCCACTTTCAGTGCCCTATGCCAACGTTCAATCATGCCATTACTTTGAGGATGGTAAGGTGATGTACGCAATTTGTATATTCCCAAATATTTCATTAGATTTTGAAATAAATCGCTCTCAAATTGTCTGCCCTGGTCGCTTGTAAGCTTCGAAGGGCACCCAAAACGAGATATCCAACATTCAAAAACTACTCTCGCTACAGTCTCTGCCGTAATATTTTGGACGGGTACAGCCTCTGGCCATCCAGTGGAACGGTCTATCATAGTTACGCAATACCTATATCCGTCAGCTGTAGTGGTTAAAGGTCCGACAATGTCGATATGTAAATGTTGAAAACGATCAACCCGTTCAAACTTGCCTACGCCTGAAATAGTGTGCCTTGTAATTTTGACTTTTTGACATTGAGGACATGCCTTCGCCCACGTTGCAATATCCTTGTCCATATTTGGCCAAAATAATTTTTGTTTAATCATTTGTTTACTGCATTTAATGCCCGGGTGACTGAGGTCATGTACTGAACGGAACGCGATCACCCTAAAATCATCGGTTAAATAAGGTCTAATTTTATTATGAGAAACTTCGCAATAGATTTGTTTCCCACAGTCCGGCACATAAAACTGCTTAAACTGCAAACTGCTATCCGATCCTCGCAACACCTGCAGTAAGTATGCGTCACTGGCCTGTTTTTCCGCTAACTCCGCATAATCTAGCACCGTGGGACCGGTTATTGTTTCTACCCTGGAAAAGGTATCTGCTACCACGTTTTGGTTACCGCTAATATAACATATATCCGTAGTAAACTCCGAAATGTATGAAAGTTGTCGAATGCGCCTAGGACTTTCGTTATCGCTATTTAATTTGGTAAACGCATACGTGAGTGGCTTATGGTCCGTAAATATTGTTAATTGTCGACCTTCCAATAAACTCCTAAAATGCTTAATAGCCGTAAATACTGCTAACAACTCCCTATCATACGTTGAGTATTTAGTTTCCGTTTGAGTCATTTTTTTTGAAAAATATCCAAGTGGCTGCCAAATATTATCGACTTGCTGTTGCAAAACGGCACCTAGGCTAACATTAGAGGCATCACACATTAACGATAACTTTGCATTAGGCAATGGATAAGATAATTTAGCAGCATTCTTTAAGCTTAACTTACATTTCTCAAATGCCTCATTGGCTTTATCGGTCCACTTTACAACAGTTTTATCATGCTTTTTAGTGTTATGTAAATATCTATTCAGTTCCGATTGACAATCGACTGCCCTAGGAATGTGCGCGCGGTAAAAATTAACCATACCAAGAAAACGACGCAATTGCTCGACCGTTTCGGGTTTCGGGAAATTTACAATCGCTTGAACTTTATTATCTAGCGGTCGGACACCGTCCGTAGACACCTCGAAACCTAAAAATTCCAGTTTCGATACCCCAAACACACATTAAGAAATATTAACCGTAACACCGAATTCGTCAAACCTTCGGAAAACCGCATCCAGATGCCCTTTGTGCTGTTCCTCTGACTCACTTGCTATGCACACATCGTCGATATAATTATAAACGAAATCGAATCCGCGTAACACTACTGAATCCATAAACCTTTGAAAGGATTGCGCTGCATTGCGCAATCCAAAAGTCATTCTATGGAATTCAAATAGCCCAAAGGGCGTTATGATTGCGGTTTTCTCGATGTCGTCCGGGGCTACCGGTATGAAGTGATAAGCTCTATTTAAATCAAGTTTACTGAACACCGTTTTCTTACCTGCCAATAAGTACTTCAAATCATTTATGCGCGGAATAGGATAACGATCCGGTTTAGTAACTGCGTTCAGACGTCTATAATCCCCGCAAGGGCGAAGCTCCCCATTTTTCTTGGGCACTATGTGCAATGGGCTTGCCCATGGGCTTTTAGACGGTCTGCAAATGCCTAACTCCATCATATTTTGAAATTCTGCTTTAATTTTTTTATATCGATCGGGAGGAAGTGGTCGCGCTTTAGCAAATAACGGTGGCCCCGAAGTTTCAATATAGTGGCATACCGAATGTTTCGGTGTTTCTTTAAAAGATACAGGTTTAGTTACCTCTGGGTAGTTACATAATATCTCGTGCCATACGCTACTATTAATTATTGTTCTAATTGATGACTCACAATGACTGCGACACACGACTGAAGCGATAACATTTAAACGTGTAATTTGATCTATCAACCTCCGAGTGCTTAAGTCGATTAACAACTTATAGTGGGTTAAAAAATCTGCCCCTATAATGGGTTGCTTAACATCCGCCACGATGAATGTCCATCTAAAAACTCTCCTTAAACTAAGATCTAAAACTAACGAACGCACCCCGTATGTCCTTATCTCGGTACCGTTTGCCGCGTACAGTTTATATTTATCGCACTCTATTTTTGATTTGCACTTGGTAACCGGAATTACCGACACATTGGCTCCCGTATCAATTAAAAATTTTAACCTACTGTTTTTGTCCAACACACAAAGGCGATTATTTGCTACATCGATACAAACCTCCGCCTCAGGTTGTATCACACTTAGTTTTCCGCCGGGGTAGCAGCCTTTGGAGTCTTCCAATTGCAAGGGTCGACGCACTTGACGGCCTTGGGTCCATACTTATAATGATAAAAACACAACCATTCCGGATTTTTGCGGCCTTTACTCTCGTCTCTCGTGCGTGATCTCGATTGATGATATCCCTTGGCACCACCCCAATACCTCTGTTTTTGACGCGAACGGCGTAACTCTGCGACCTCGACGCTGAGTTTCTGCACGGTGGCGACCAACTCTGTCATTGAACTGTTCACGGAATCTTTAGTGGTGTCCTGGGTGGCGGGGTTGGATGTCACCACTGCTATCTCTGTTGGTCGAGTTGCCTCCATAACCTTATCCGCTATCACGGCCAAATTATCTAACTCCTTCACCTCCGTAACTGCCAAAACAGCCTGTACCGCCGTCGGAAGATGACTATTCCACATAATTTGTAAAGTCGCGTCGGGTATCTTTCCTCGCGCCAGGTCCCTCATCCTCCTCAGAAGCTGTGAAGGTTTCTGGGTACCGAGCTCCATCTCCCCCAATAATTTCTGAAACTGCCGTGTTTCCGATTCTTCAAATACTTGGAGCAATCTGTCCTTCAGCGACTGGTATTTTCGTGTCTCCGGTGAGGCTAATAATAAATCACTAATTTGTTGGATCGCACTTTTATTTAATTTGGTGACAACTAAGTTCAGTTTCGCCATATCACTAAGTTTTTGATTGTCGACCACTGCCTCGAATTGGACAAACCACAGTCGCGGCTGGTCTGCCCAAAATTCCGGTATCCTCGATGATACGGTTATGCTAGCCAGCGCCGATTCTCCATCTCGCGGCTCGACCTTCGAATCCATCGCACGCATTGCAGATTGACTCACACCCTGAGTTGCCATAGTCCAAGTTTACGTATAGAAAAGAAAGAAAGAAAGAAAACGTATACAGCTTATCGCGGGTCACCAGTTTAGGGTACGGGAGAGAAATGAATACGCGTGTTATGGATAGCTGGTATAATGCGACTGACTAATTTCTAAACTTAAGCGGCGGGCGCAGCCGCCTCTACACACACATACACGCACACGTGTGTACATTGCTGGTATCCCTACAATATCGATTAAGAAATGTTCACAAAAATATGATTTTTTTAATGAAAGAAAATTTCTAGTGAAAGAAAAATTCGATCTCAGGCAGGGTTTGAACCTGCGTCTTTTTGGTTAAGTACACCAGACGCTTTACCAGCTAAGCTACCGAGATCACTGCCTGTGATGACGAATTTCTCTTCCACATTTTACGTCTTCAGGTGACGTCGTTTCATTTCTCAATATTTAATGCTAAAGTATAATAAAAAATACGCAGTTATTGATTAAGAAGTTTATAATTAAACTTCTCACCACTGACTCTAAAGACCTGACTTTAAAGTGTAACTAGGCAGGCTAGACAGGGTATGCTTAAGAGTCAATCATAATAGCCTAATGCTAGTTGCTAATCCATTCGAAATCCACGTTTCCCCACGATGTTTTTTTTTCGGTTTAAGTGATTGATTTAGCCATTAATTATGCATATGATTTTGACAATCAGAGATGCGTGCCTTTAAATCTCGATACAGAGAAAAATGGGTCATGGTTTACTAAGCACCACAACCTAATGACTGATGTCAGCATTTTATGAAGAACAAATAGTGCAGAATAACTTTACCATGCGTATATTATGCAATTTAACTTTACCATGTGTAAATTATGCAATTTAACTTTACCATGTGTAAATTATGCAATTCTTAGAGTCAGTTTCCGAATAATGAATACAATATCTGCAGCTTGATGTGCTTGCTGCAGCATAGTGCTGAGATAGGAACCCATTCTGACATCGCACAACAGAATTTTGATTGATTTGTTAAATTTATTGTTTGCGTTCTGTATTGTGTTTGACTGTCAGAATAAACTTCCTTTCTTTCAATCTTGAATATTGACGTTGTAGTGTTTGCAGCATTCATTTCGTGTCTATTTTATTCATAGTATGTTACGCTGTACTGGACGAAGGTCTTAACACGATGCTCTGAAACCTCATTATTGAGCTTACATAGGAACAAGGTTATTACTCCTGTTGTATAAATTAAATCTATAATTAGGCAAATGTATCCTATTTATTTACGTCCGTCGATAAACCATGGCCCCATGGTACCTAATTTATAATTTAGCCGCAATTTTGGTATAGCAATGTGACAATTGACGAGAAATTAAAAAAAAAATACAGGTATAATAATTTTACTTTGTCTGTTTCTATAAGAACAGAACACACTGATCGTATTTTCTTAATATTAACACAGAGAGAAACAATCTTCGCTCTATATATTTGAAAATTTTACAATGTGTGTATTCACCGAGACGAGAATTGGGGATTTTTTTATTATATTAGAATAAAATAACGGGAACGCACCACAAGTAAGCAACAAAACTGTCTATTTAAAAGGAAGGTATATGGAATAAATAGGTACCTGCTTACTTTGAGAAACGCGAAACTTGGTACACAGGGCTACAGGTCAACCTATACAAATCCAGTTTAAGCGGAACTCGCATTGTTTAGGCTTCACACATAATAAGAGGCCAGCGTAAACTGGTTTTGTATCGCTTAATGTGTAGCCGTGCGTACAAAGGTCCCTAATCAAATTCGCTTGAGATGGATTTAGGTAAAAGTAAATTTTCACAGGATTTGGAATTTTTTTCCAAATCCTGTGATTTGGAAAATTTACTGATTATTGTGAGTAGCGCCACGAGGGCAAAGCTAGTATACTTATAAAATCGGCTTATAAACGTACTCCTACCTACGCAATAATTGTTTTTGAACACATGACGTTGCGAAAGCGACTAAACAACTCAAAATGAAAATACAAAGTCATTGTATGTTTTAATTTACCTATCCGTCAGAAACATACCTACGTACATAAAAACTTTTTACATTAAAACTGCTTTCGCGTGGAAGTTAATATTATGTTTAAATAAGCTGTGCTGTGATGTGACATTGCTTGTTTAGTGGTAACAAGATTGTTTATTTATTTATGCTTTACTGTTTACGATTCTATGTGGCGATTGGACCATAAACATTGTTCTAATTTCTACTAAATATTGCTCCTGATATTACTCGCGTCTTCAAAAGGTTATTTTGTTTTTGTAAGGCAAAAGGTAGCTTATTATATCCTGAGAATATAGGCTATCTTTTATCTGAATCAAATTCTTAGTTCAAAAGTTTAGCCGTGAAAAGCTAGAAGGCAGAGTTTTTTTTACAAAATAAGTGTCCCACGTATATGTACCTATGGATGTAAAAATAATGTTGTTGTTGTTGACTATGCCGTCCTAGTTTTTTTTCAAGGTCGAGCCGTGTTATATTTCATTGATTTTGATCATTCATTATTGCAGGATAAGATAGATAAATTAAAAAAAATAAACACCATATCCCAAAACATTGTACAGATCTCTAATGTTGCACAACTCTTCTGATGCAGCTAAAATCCATACTCTAGCTTAACTGTAGTATCCGTCACCCCTCAATAAGTTCTTCAAATGTAAAATATTGTAATCATCAATAATGTCAGCTTTTACTATTTTGTGATCGACGCCCTGTGTGAGCTGGTTGACATTTTTCTCACTGATTAAGTCAATGTAATGTAGAAATGAAATTCGAGAGTTAATAATGATAAAAAAAAAAAATATACTGACTAATTAATTAGTCCAGTGGTCTTTACCGTGACTGCTATGCTAGAGGTCCTGGGTTCTTTTTTCTATGAAATTTTTCATTTATCTATGAAATTCTCAGTAGCAGCTAAGAGTTTGAAAATGTGCCCGGTGAATGGCGATAAGCTTGCTCATTAACCGCAGCTGTTTGGCATTTTTATGCCCGGTTAATGGCAAAAGGCTCACCCTCTATTACATGCGAAGACGAAGTGTGGGTGTACATTGGTACACCTCTGCCTAACCCTCCGGGAATACAGTCGTGATGATATGTTAAAAAATATTAACCATTACAATACAATACAACTTCAGCTCGTTTTAAGTCATGGCAAACGTCAATTCAAACTTCAGTACCATCGTTAACTTTATTGTAGCCTACTCATTGCACCCATTTAAACTTCCCATAATTTTACCATTAAACAGCGAAGCAACATGAGTCACAAATCAGTGTCAAAACAGAGTTATAAAGCGCGAGTTTACGACTTGTGTGAGCGACGCGACCGACACGACCGACGCGGTAAACAATTTTCGACAACATATTTTTGTAGATACGGTAGAATGTAGATGTTTGGGATATTCGGTGCAAGTCATGAGCGATTATATAAATATACTGTCACCATAAAATTATAAATAATATTATTATATTATGTTTAAATTATTTACGAACTCGAAACGAACTCTATTTGAAATAAAAAACATTTGAACTTGAACGCATTATTTTTCGGGTGATTAGTATGTCGAAGTGAAACCGGCAAATTGTAAAATTGAGTGAAATACTTATGGTTTATAATCTTTCGATAGTTAACAATCTTGCAAAATAGCTAAACGAACAGTATTTACAAGTTTACGGTGACATCATGGCCACGCAATGACCTAATAATTTCAGTGGTTTTTAAATGTTCATTTTCCCCGAAGCTATGGGAACGATGGCCCTTTTTATTCATTAGATGGTCAAGTTATGGTAAACTAAAACTTATGTAATTATAACTTGACCAACTGATGGGCCATAACTTCAGGTATATTAATTATTGTTGAAAACCGTTGTAATCGATCCTGAGCTAACTAAATTCCAAGCAAAACTTTCCATGTTTAGTTCATAATGATGGGCCTTGGCTACATCCCCATTTTCCCTAAAAAGTCTCCGCTATCGCTTTTAAACTGTACTATTCACCTTGTCATATATATTTCACGTATTCCTCTCCAGTCGCCGGCAGCGGCGGCTGCAAAAGGTACGGAAATCGCTAAATTGATGTCTAATGTAACTGGGTTCTGGCGATTTTTTTTAAAGTTACGACGTCGTATCCGCGTTTTAGTCGCCGATTTGTTACCGGAAACTGGGGTAGATTTTCTTTTTTAGATTTGTTGAGAACGCAATTTTTTTATGATCGATTATCAGTTTGTCGGAATTATAGAGTTGATACAGTAACGCTGACTACCACACTTGTATTCCCCGAAGGGTAAGGTAAAGGTGTACTGATCCACACTCTCAGTTTGCTTGCTAGTATTTTTGTATCCCGTGTTATTGAGGGCGAACCTATTGCTTTCACCCAGGCACAGATCCAAAAGTTTCTAGGTTCTAAGGTTCTAGAGTTTTAATAGTGAAAATGTGCTCCTCAGCCCCGATTACAACCACTACACCAATCAGGCGGTTAGAAGGACCATGTTTTGCACCACCAAAAGCTGCGGTATGCCCTCACGTTGTCCGAGAAACCTCCGTTTTTAAAGTCTCAATTTTGGCGAATTTTCAGCCATTAGCTCCCATTGATGAGATGTAAGATTTAGTTCGACCCTCTCCGAATCTGACGTGAGATATTTCAAAATTTGAGCTATGAGCCTATTGCGCTGGATTCGCTTAAAAAAATAAATGCGTACAATTATTTTTTCTGAAAAATATCGGCGTGACAATCGGGAGGATTGTCACGCCCCTAAATGCGTCACGTATTAAATGCATACTTCCCTACATACAATAATGTTAGCACTTTGTTGCTTGGAGGCGGAATATTTGGCAATATCGTGGTATCAACCCAGATAAACTCTGCTGAGTCCTATCACCTTAAAAAGTGCGTGTGTGACGTGAGTCTGTTCCTGGTATAGTATAATCAAGTTTATTTGGCATGGGAAGATAAAAACACTCCAACTCTCCCATACTAAGGCCCCTAATGGAAAAACATGTCCGCTATGCGAAGCTGAAACTGTCAGTGGTAGTAAACCATTTAATTTTTCTCAGCTCGGCTTGAAGGCAGCTAAACAACATTTGGTTTGTTATTTTTCGTTTCTAGATTATTCATCACCAGAAAGTTGCCGGTGGCTTTGCCTGCACGATTCAGTTATCTGGCAGGATTATAAATAACCTATGTTAATCTGGATTAACGTAGCTTTCTGATGGTGAAAGAATTAATAAAATCGGCTCTGTAGTTTCAGAGTTTATCGATTACAAACAACACATCTTTTTTCCGTGTAATATTTGTAAGAAGAAAATCTTTGGAAATAAAATGATTAGTTTTTGTGTGTCCTGGAAGAGTCAAAGTTGTCTACGATCCCTTCATTAGATGCTGTATTCGATTCCAAAGTCTCAAAGTTCACTGGTATATTTGAGGTTCCTATATAAGAGTAAAAGCCTATTGTCATTAACCAGGTACAGATCCAAACTCTGACCTGAGTCTGAGCATTTCATAAAAAAACTCATAACACTGCTCTACCTAGAAATCAAACCCAGACCGTACGCTTAGCAGTCACACTCACCTCTAGACTAAGGTAACAATTTCTAATCAACCTAACCAACCGAACGTTGACCGCACGAATAATTTACGAAGAATAGCTAAGTCTTCTACTTGCCATGTGAATAGCCAAGCCAACTATAATCAAGTACGAAGACGCCTACCTATCCAGGAATCCATGTTAATTCGCTCCATGGGGTGTCACTTAATATGATAATCAAGACATTACCAGTTCAAATACACAGCTTTCAAATGAGAAAGCGAGGAGGCGTGGCGTTCACAGGAGTTGCAACCATATAGAATGGTGAACAGAAGGTTGAAATTATAATTATATTATTAGCATCCTGTTTACGGTCGCACAGCTGGGCAGGGGTTTGCTGTGAAGAAAATATTTCAGTTTTTTTTTGTTGTTTGATATCATAGCGTAATTCAAATCCTCGGTAGAAAACTATTCCACATCTTTCTGTAAAATAATTCTCAATAACCGCCTTCTAAAAAAGAAAAGAAAATAAAAATCTGGAAATCCGAAGTATTCATCATTAAATATCATCATTTAATGTCATTTATGACCATCACATAAAAATACTCAAGAAATTAAAAAAGCCAAAGTGCAATGACCTTTTTTAATCAAACCTACAAAGACAAATTAAAAATAAAAACGTTCATAATCAAACAAATAAAGATTCCTGTTCACCATCCAGCGTCCGCGTGTGTCAGCAAATGAGAGTGCGAGCCCACATATATGTTTGATGAGACGTATGTACTACGTCTGCGGTTTGCAATAAGAGAGATTTTTGCTCACGGTCTTTTAAATAATAAGTTGCGGACCGAAGGACCAAACATACCTAGTTGGAATTTCTGTTACATTTGTAGTTAACAGAATGTTTTTGTTCTAATTATATTGTGAGTTAAGTAAAGTTTGAGGCTCTATTAAATGCTTTTACAAAAATATCGCCTCTGGGGAACTGGTTATACAAAAAAATATAAAACGGTTAAATAATTAATTTAGTTAAAGTAAGAAAAGGATGGAAAATGAGTCAGAACGATAAAGAAACAATCGTAATTGTTGCGATCTTTTATTTAACGATCCCTTAAGGAGCGTTGAACTCACAACTTTTATGACAAAGTTTAACAAAAGTACTCATATTTAAAGACACGAGGTAGAAGGTTTTGTCCTCCCATTAGAACACAAAGCCTAAAGAATAACTGAAAGAAACAAATCAAAAGACGAAAAGGAAACACAAAAATACTTATTCCTAACCAACTTTGCTTAAAGATGACGATGCCTAAAAAATCACGACCAAAAATTCCCAAGTTGAATCCCAATCAGATGAACTTAAAACTTTTTCTTACCTAAAATGGTAAGAGAGAAAAGAGCCTTTGCAAAAAACTTGGTCCAAAACACCTTTAAATGTGTACGAGGGAAACTTGGCGCGACTCGGCGAAGCTTGGCCGACTTGGCGAGGTAATCAGCTAAGTAAATACTTAGTTAGGTGACAATTGTTGGAAATTTTATACGGTAACGAAGTTTTGTTCAGTTACCTGCAGAGGCTTTGCTTTGTATCTTTTATTTGGTCTATTCGATTAAAATATCTATTTTATAGCGAGTCTATTATAAGGCTAAGGCTAAGTCTAAGACTGCCTCGTTGGTCTAGTGGTCCCAATCGCGACTGCTACGCTAGAGGTCTTGGGTTCGATCCCCAGGTCGAGCAAAGTGTTATTGGGTTTTTCTATGAAATTCTCAGTAGCAGCTCGGAGTCTGGATTTGTGCCCGGTGAATGGCAATAGGCTCGCCCCCTATTACATGGGACCCAAACATACCGGCGAACTGTGGGTGTACATTAAGTGCACCTCTGCCTAACCCTTCGGGGAATTCAGGCGTGATGGTATCTTATGTTATTATAAGGCTGTTTTGTTTTGCTCAGAGTAATAAAGATCGAAATTTAATAATTTATAGATAATTTGCGCAGTTACTCATAGATCAACTTGTGCGTAACAGATCTTGGGTCATATTTCCACTAAGAACATATATTTGTACGGCAAGCATCAATTTGTGATTTCAAGTTTCCCTCTTTTACAGCATTTTGATAAAAAAGTTCATTTATTATTAGGATCTCCAACAAAGGATATACAGAAATGTGTACAAGTTACAAAACAAAATAAATAATTATTTACTTACAGATCTAACTTGACTCTTAACTACTTAAAACTATTCAAGCCAACCAAAACAACCATTTCGAATGGATAAGTCAGATTCAGTCATTTAAACTTTCGCTAAACCTAAAACCATATCACGAAATAACTCATTGATATGTAAACACACATTCGTTGACAAACTGCTTACTAGGCTCAAAAATCATCGACACCCGTAATACGAGTAGCTAAGATATAAAGTGCCTATAAAAAGTTTACCCGCTCACAGGGATGTTCAAATTGTTAGTATGGATATCCAGTTCACGATATGCTATAATATATGAAGCTATGATGCGATGGAGCAGTGAATAAAAATAACTTTAGTAGATGGATTTTGTTTAAAATAATGTAAGCATAAATTAGGAGATCAAAGTAAAATCTTGAAAACATAAATCAATTTTGAAATACAATAAATATTCTCGCCATTTCTATCGTTATATACAGGCAATTTTATTTAGGTACAGTGCCACTCTCAATTTTCTGATAGTTTTCTCCTTCAATACCTTAAGCAACAATTCGTCCCAAGGAAAGGTCACAGATTCTTTGATGCTTAATCGAAACCTTAATCAGCTGATTGCAATGTGTCAGTGGTCAACGACATATTTTTAAACCTTCAATAATAAAATAGTTTGATACACTTTGAACTTATAAGTTGTTATTATAAATAACTAGCTTTCCCCCACGGCTTCGCCCGCATGGCTCCTCGGCTTTTCTGCATTTATTTTTTTCACGATTTTGCAACATTTTTCATTTATGCTCCGCTCCTATTGATCTTAGCGTGATAATATATAACCTATAGCCTTCCTCGATAAATGGGCTATCTTACACTGAAAGATTTTTTCAAATCGGACCCGTAGTTCCTGAGATTAGCGCGTTCAAGAAAACAAACAAACTCTTCCGCGTTTTAATATAAGTATAGAAGTATAGATTAACTGTTAAGCCTAGCATTAAGTACTTGTGAAGAGAAAATTAACGCTTTATATTGTTTAAAACAAAAAAAACTTTTCTTTTAATAAGTATTTTTAGAGAAAAAATACCTAGCTGAACATCGCTTCTCATAGAATGTGGTGGAAAACAACCCTTAAGCCCGGCTGAATTCAATACACTTTTACATCTAATTCAATAGTGTTCTTCCTGTCACATGGTTTGATATCAAAGTCCGTTGCCATGGCAACAGTCCTCTTTCGAGCTCAGCGGACCGAGGATAACGTTGCTCGAGGTGAGGGCAGTCTACACGCCTCTCGAGATTACATACATGTTATATTTTTTATATCATTCATTGATGGGAATTGAAACACATTAAATGTAAATGTTGATTTTGTTCTTAAAGTAACTAAGGGCCTGTTTCACATTCACTATCTGGTAAATCTGGAATTTATCTGGTAAAATTCAAAATTGTAACAGAATTTGTATGTGTAAGATAATTTATCGGGAATTTATCAGAAGGCGGTGAAACAGGCCCTTAATTATTTATTGTAATAGGTAATTAATATTAAAATCGTTGTCACTAAGTCCCTAAGAAATGGAAATAAATATTTTTATCCTCTTTATATATTGAAATTGCCTCCTTAGTCTAGAACGTGAGCTTGTGAACGTGGCTGGTACACTAGAAGTCCTGAGTTCGTTTCCAAGGTCGAGTAAAGTAGTTTTTGATATGAAATACTCAGTAGCATAATATCATCATCATAATAAATATCTGACGGCGATGTGATGGGTGATTGGGCAAAAATGCAGGTAATAAAAACCTAAAAAAAAACATGTTTATGAAACTGTGTCCTATTTTCCTTTTTTTTAGTACTTAATTAAATAAAATTGAATGTATGTTTATAACACTTACCATCTTTCTATTAATGTCAATTACTTAATGCAATATAATAATTTATTAATGAATTTTACTTAACGATTTTTACTTGACGTGATACCTGACTGTACCACCAGTCTAGCTGGCTGCGCACAGCGTAATGAAATGCGCTCGCGAGAATTATAGTGCATTGATTATAATGGCCTACCTCGCCAAGAACAGGTTTTGTTGAGAGACAAACCGAGTTGGCAACTGAACCGTCCGTCTTACACACATACCATTAGGTAGGTAACTACCTGATGGGTCAATATTTATTATTTACGTATTACTTATATTTTATTTACATATTACATACCACTGATTTACATATATTGTTTTATTATAATTATATTTATTAGCTCTCGTATTTTCTTGTATTATTATGTATTTATTTATTATTCACATGCAATTCTGCGTTATGAAACTGGTTTGCATCCGTGACACGCACTTGGTTTCCAGGTCCAGTTGAAAACCAGCGCCAGGCAGCTTACCAGTTGTCTGGCTTTTAGCTGAACTGGGCCACTTGGCACAGCCGTGGGGCACACAATGATTTTGTTTATTGTCTATCTTTTTTTTTTGTATATACTCTTTAATTTGTGTTTTTTTTTTTTAAGTTATTGTGTGCATTGTCCGTGACTGTGTCAATAAATATTATTTTCTTTCTTTCTTTCTATTTTTCTAGCAAGTTAAAGTTTGGATTTATGCCCGGTTAATGACGATAAGTTTGCCCCCTATACAAGGCACCTAAACATGCGAACTGTGGGGGTACAGTGGGTTATAGCTGTTACCTGACCCACCCTAGGTGGGACTGTAGGGTTTCGGTGGGTCAGGTAACAGCTATAATCCACTGTACATTAGTACATCTTAGCTAAATCTTTCGGTGAATACAGGTGTGATGGTATGTTGGTTTTATTATTTTTAATAATTACGCTGCGTTTGTCACGGTTAGCGATTTATACTACAAAGTTTAGATTACTCAACGATGTGGACAGCCATTGAGTAATAATAACCATCGGCTCAACGTAGGATTTTGGGAGAACAATGACGTAGTTAGCACGCTGAGTGGAGCCGTTGTTGATAGCGTCTAATCAATGCGAGTTGCAGTTTGTGCCAACCCACCAGTGTCGACAGTTACCACGCCTGAACTGCCTCAAGTAACATGCTCTTAGTTAAGTTAACATTAGTATGGTATAGAGTAGGTATATTACTTATAATAAATAATATGTTCCAATAATAAATTTACATGATAAACCATGTCATCAAGGTTGTATTTTCCGAAGTGTTAAACACAGGTCACCAATAGGTAAGAATACCTGTAGCCCGATTCACGTAATTAAAACCATAGCGATGTCGCAGCGACTTAATCGTTGAAACAGTTTTCCACTGTTATGTGAATACTGTGAAGCCAACGTTTTACAACGATTCTCGCCCAACTAACATGTGTGAATACGGTTCAACTATTTTTCAATAGAACGACTTCTAAATCGGTTCGATCGACGAATATGAATAGGAAAACTGTTTCAACGATTAAGTCGCTGCGACATCGCTACAGTTTTAATTACGTGAATCGGGCTATTGGACTGAAACTGAATTTCCTGATAGATAGAATAATTATTTTGCTCGAACTTTGAATCAATCCTAGGATTTAAGACTACCAGACGGTTAAGATTTTTCAGTAAGTCTACAGGGCTTATTTGTGCCATCGCTTTATGAAACAGGGTGTAGTGTTCCTAACAGGTCACCAATAACAACGGTTCACGCCGCGATAGAAAAACTAAAACGTTTTGTCTGAACTGGGAATTGAAACTATGACTTCAGGTTTAACGCCCTGACTAACAGTCACCAGCCCAATGAAGCTGTAGGTAAATATCCATAACTAACTCTATTAAAATATTATTTTCATGAAAATCTATCGGTAGATATATCCAATCTCTTTTGCTTATAGCTTAAACTGCAAATTGAAATGTGATGCAAGTTGCTCGTATCTTGCCGCGTCATCTTCTGATAAAATTATAATAACTTATCTATATAAATTCTGTCGTATTTACCTATATCTATCAAGCTGATGAGTTTGTCTATTTGAATGCGTTTATTTTTTGAACTACCAGTCGGATTAGAAAGAATATTTTTGCATTTCATAGCCCAATTTTTGAGTAAGGTTATTTAACATCACGCTACGATCATTAGGAGGTGGACAAAGCGGGTGAAACCGCGGTACACAGTTGTCTGTACATGTGAAGATGTTAATAAAATAAAATGGCGGGAGTATATAAGCGTCACTAAAAAAGTAATTTTGATATTGCTGTCTATTTGTCAATGGTTTGAGAAAAACTACTAAATAGATTTTAATTTTGTTTAAAAAAATAGGTCTTGACCTTTCTGTCATATACAGACCTATGGAAGCAGGAGATCATCTTTTGGTTGTTGAATAAATTAAATCCTAAGGAAAATAAATACTTTTTTGAGGCCCGGAAATTGTGATATGTGCAGGTATTTGAGGTAAATATTGAAATTTAACACATGGAAATATAGGTAATGTTAGGTTAGAGTGATTATTAGGCTAATCTCCCTTAATCTGAAGGATGCCTTCGCATATAGGATTCAGGTTGAAATCCTACCTGCGATCTAATTTTATGTGAAGCATGCGTTATTGTCAAATATAATGAAAAATAACAAGTAAAATAAATTTATTTGAAAATAATGGTATATTGTCCTGAACGTCAGAATTTGATTACATCAATGTAACGCGATAAAATTATAAAAAGTAGTTTTATTTCCATACTAGCTGCGCTCCGCGGTCTCACCTTCTTTGCTCTGCTCCTAATAGTCGTAGTGCATTGTTAAATAGCCTATAACCTTCTTCATAAATGTGGCTATCATATACAAAAAATAATTGTTCAAATCCGACGGGAAGTTCCGGAGATTAGCGCGTTCAAACGAAGAAACTCTTCAGCTTTATTCTATTATTACAGATTATCCTCCATTTTGTAATCGCTCTTGCTTATAACTCGGGCGGGTACAACCCGAGTGCGGTGCGGTTATGACCCGCTGCGTCATCACACTGTATGACGTCACGCCACACATGAGTTCATTGAATGCGTTGTGAGGATGCGCAAATAACGACCTGTGACGTAGACGTTTTAAACCTACAGATAATTGTATAATCAATCTAATCAGATAACTAATGGATTGGATAAGAATATGAGAAAATCATAAGAAGCCTGATAGAAATAACTTTTATAAGAATTTCGATAAACCAGACAGTGGTCTCGGTAGCATAGTGGCTAAAGCATCTGCTGTACTTAATCGGAGGGTCGCACGTTCGACTGCTGTCGTATTTTACTTTCAAAGAAGTTTTTTTCTTTGTTAAGCACATGTACCATGTTTGTGATTTTCACCATGTTAAAATAGGGTCGTATTATATTAGTATATCGACATTTCCTTCCGTCATTATAAATACTACATTGAAACAAAATACCTGTAAGTAATATTCAGAGCTCAGTATAAGCACACATGAATATCGCAAAACATTTTTAATAATGTTTACTGCACATGAATGTACAAAAAGAACAGAAGTACCACTTTATTTTGTTTTTTATTTTCTTTTTATGAGATAATTCGTTAACGAGCAGGCGAGCTACCTGATGGTAAGTAGTCATCGCCGCCCATAGACATCTGCAAAACCGAAGGAGTTGCAGATGCGTTGTCGAGCCTAATTAAGGAAAAGGGAGGGGAAAGAAACAAGGAGAAGGAGGCCCCCTAATACATGGGACCGAAACCCTTTTTGAAAAAAATACCTTTTCGAAGAAAAAAAACATACCAGCGAAATGTGGGTGTAAATTAGTACACCACTGCCTAAACCTTCGTGGAATACAGGGGTTATGTTTATAAAAATATATAATGTAATTGAATGTAAAACTGAGCTTTTGTACCACTATTTTGGTAAATGCATATTTTTGTCTTTATTAACCTGATCCTGGTGTATACGAGTTGGTATTCTGCATTCATTATTCTGTGGCGTAAGCGAGGTGAAACTAACAAGTGGTTCGTAGGCGTGGTGAGAGGTAAATTGCATTTTTTTACATATAAACATTGGCCCCAAACAGGATTTACTCCTGCATCGTGGGTGAATTTACAATTGAAATTTATACTTATATAATAAAGCTGGAGAGCTTTTTTTCTAACGTGCCATCTTGTTAACCCCTGGTACTAAGCTAAATGCTTGTATTGCGAGTGAGTTCACGTCGGTAGTGCAATGGGTGAGTTTTGAACCGGCAACCACATGATCGCAAGTCCGACGCCCTAGCCATTAGGCTACCGTCGGTTCTCTGGGACTACCAGTCGTATTTGAAAAAATCTTTTGCACTTGCCAATTGTACTTTTTTTGTATTAAGTTTATGTCGTGTAATTCTATGTGGTGTATAATAAATAATATATAAATAAATACATAAAATAGGCCATTCCTTGAGGAAGGTTATTTTACATTAAGACTCTTAGGGGTGGGAAACCGCGGGAAATAGTAGTCTTATAATAATATCCAAACCAGAAACAACTTTGTACGCCTTCAAGGGTATACATGTAGTGCAATGTATTTTTAACACGATTGCATGCATTGCATGCAAGTGCAGTGATAGCCTAGTGATATGACCATTGAACTGCCGAGTCAAAGGTCTTGAGTTCGAATCCAAGGCACGCACCTCTGACTTTTCGAAGCCATGTGCGTATTAATAATTAGTTATCACGCGCTTAAACGGTGAAGGAAAACATCGCGGGGAAACTGCATGCCTGAGAGATTTTCTTGACGGCGTGTGAAGTCTGCCAACCCGCAGTAGGCTAGCGTGGCAGACTGTAGCCTAATTCCTCTCGTACTGAGTGGAGATCCGTGCCCAGCAGTGGGCAATGTAATGGGTTGATGATGCATGCATGTCATTTGTATTTTAATTTACGTTACAGATAGGTAAATATATCTTATCTTAACTCTCTGTGGTTGTATTCTACGCCGTACTGGCTAAACGTGACTGTCTAAATTTTTATTATCATCCTATGCGTGGGTGTGTATGCTCATTGTTTGTACAAAATAAATCTAATCGGGCTTACAAATGGGGGGGGGGGGGGTAGGGTAGCAGCACAATATTATTTTATGCCAGTGTGGTTTAATAATGCCTAATAAACGCCTATGTTAGTTGTATTTTGATAAAAACACTGAAACATATTGAAAAAAAAAAAAAACACTTTACGACAAACTTGTAGAGAACAACGGGTATTTTTAGGAACACTGAGAAACTTATTGTCTGATGAGCAAATCTACTCTGATTTTAGTTTATTTCTTGAACAATTCCTTTCCTTCAAGGGATGTGGAGGCATTGTTTACAATCTGCTATCCCTTTTACGCTTAAAAGGGTAGAATGATCCAATTTAGAGATTAATCACAGAGTGATATGGTTGGGTGCGGGTGGGTAACAGTAACGCCTAATTAAGTCACAATACAACGCCGTATACGGGATGAAGATTTAATCACCTTAATCCACAAAAAAACCTTAGAAAATCCATAAATTTTCAATAATAGCCCGTTTGGATTGTGCCCGGTTTATGGCTATAGGCTTGCCCTCTACTATATGGGACCTAAACATACCTACGGCATGAGGGTGAGCATTATATAAAAAAATATTGAATTAATCTTTATTTACAACTAGCTGTCCCGGCAGACCTTGTTCTGCCCTATTTATTTAAAACAAAATGACAACCAAGCAAATGCTACGCACCGAGGAAGTAATGATGACACGTACATTAGAAATAGAAATGAAATGCAACCTCTAATCAACTTGAAGGCATACTAAAGATAATCCTAACGCGCCTTTGTTTTGTTTTGATTGACAAAGAAAAGGGCTGTTTTTAGGGTTTTTCCGGCAATTATTCGAATTTTTCGAATAATTGCTCGAATTTTAAAAACCATCTTTGAACTTCAACGAACATTTAAAAAAAAGAATTGGCCAAATTGGTCCAGGCGTTGTTGAGTTATGCGCTTACCAACATATTTTGCGATTCCGTTTTTATATTATGGATAAGTATTGGTACACTTCGGTCTTAATTAAATACTTAGGTCCAAAACACTAAGTCATAGTGGTGACATGCAAATATTAAGTTACATGTTATCATTTAAAAAAATCCGATTTGGCAAATAAGATGCTCTTTGTGTCCATAAACACTAAATAATCGTTGGTTTTCTATTTAACTGGAGAAACCGACTTATTGAGCGCCTATTTTAGTAACAGCGCTAGTCGCCTGCCCTAGCGACTATTTTAGTAACTTAAAATGTGTAAGTTTTATGCAACGAAGGCTTACTTATAGTTAAGGTAAATTCGCACTAGATATCTGGTAAAAAATACACGCAAACTTCGACCCATAATTGCTTTATTTGACAGTTGCTATGAGTAAAATTACACGTGCTCTTCTGTGAGCTCTTACGTTAAAATGTATACGTGAAAAAGGGATGCCGTGTATTGCTATAGCAATAGCAACTGTCAGGTGTTTTCATACGCAATAACCCCGCTGATCAGTAACCACACATTATTAAAATATTCTCAACACGTCCTCGCAGCGAACACTTGTTCGACATGTTCGCTCCATAATAAATGGCTGTTCAAACAAGGTGCTTCGTTTGTACAGTCTCCACGTAAATTAACTTGTTACTGTGCGTTGTGACACCAACTTGTCAACTTGGCTAATTATTTTAGTTTGAGGTAAGGGTGGGTGCAGACCGTGATAGTAGCTACTTTGTTCTAATACGTTTGGTACAGCTGAATTAGTGACTTTATGACGGAGTTATGACTCAAAACAAACGAATTTAAATAATGTGATCCTAGAGGAAAATATTTATAAAGGAAAAAAAAAGATCTGGAAACAAAAATATTATTTCCGGATTTTTATTTCGTTATAATAATAATATCAATAAACCACGATAATATGTCTATTATTTCGTTTGGTCGTATATTTCGTCAAAATTGGTTCCAAACAACAACCTAAAATAACTTGTCGTAAAATTTTATGGTTGGGTGCAATCTTGCAATTTATGCCATAGCATTAAGATGTTAAATGCTCAAAGGCTCTGTAAAAAGTTTATTTTCTCCACTGACCCTTGAAAAATCCACTCTTTTACTGACTAATCGAGTAGTTCTACTTCAACTAAAAACAAACACAGGTGCGCAAATCCTCTCTCATTTCTTCGCTCAATCACTTGCCGCGTCTGAACAAATCCTTATCTTAAAACTATTTATAGCGAAATTTGGTTCCTCAAAGTTGCCTTCGTGATTGGCTTTCAAATTGTCTAACGGTAAACGATTTAATATATGATAGTATAACACAGCAGTCACCTCTAAGGTATTCAACACAATCTAATTTTATTTATGAAACCGTCACATTAATATTATAACATAATTACTGTGAAAGGTTAAATGTTATAACCTATATTATCATTATACCTATTGTCCCACTGCTGGGTATGGGTCTCCTCCCAGAGTGAGATGGATTAGGTCCACCACGATGGCCTTTGATAGCCTGGCTATATACCATTCGATTGCCAAGTCGATCGACATTTGGCTTTGCGAAATCATGTGCATATTAATAATAATTTATTAGGCGCTTAAACGTTAAATGAAAATCATTTATCGTAAGGAAAACTTGCATGCTTGACAGATTTTCTTAATGGCGTGTGTAGTCAATTTTTAGTAAAAGAAAGCCTTAAACTACTAAAGGAGCTGTTGCAGATGCGATGCCGAGCCTTTTAAGGAAGGAGACGGAGAATAGGGAAACTAATGGGACGGAGAAAAGGAGAAGGAAGGGAAATGAGGGAGGAATTGGGACTCCGGCGCTCCGCACTTATCGGACGAAACGCCGTAACAGTATGCAATATGCATACTGCCACTTCAAGTCGATATTCTATGGAAGGGTAGTACTTCCCCGGTCGTGTCGACCCATTCATGATGGCCACGTAGACATGCCAGCGCGACGCTACTACTACTTCTTACTCTCAGTAACCAAATGGGGATTTAATTTGAGCTTGGTTTATGGCACTTAAACATACCGTTGAGCTGTGTTTTGTACACGCGTTTGTACTGCGGAATACTGGCGTGAACCTATATATATTTTTAACCCCCGACGCAAAAACGACAGGGTATTATAAGTTTGACGTGTCTCTGTGTGTGTGTGTCTGTCTGTCTGTGGCATCGTAGCTCCCGAACGGATAAACCGATTTTGATTTAGTTTTTTTTTTGAGAGGTGAATTTGTCGGGAGCGTTCTTAGCTATGTTTGATGAAAATCGGTCGAGATGTAATGGAATTGTCGGGGGTTTTTAAATTTTAAATTTTGTATGATAAGACTAAGTAATACGTAACATTTTGTTGGAGTTGTCCTTAATAACAAAAGTTACCGTCTACGCCACATTTATAGTTCACCAGTTAGAGAATGTTTCTTAGAAATAAATTATCTGAGTTCTCATGTTTCAGGTTCGAAGAAGTAAAGTAACATCTTCATCGATTACAGTTTCTAAACTCAATATCGAAGTTTGTAACCAAGATATAACTTGTCTTAGTTGTTAAGTACGAAAATAATGAAATAAGAGTACCGAATATAGGTGGGTATTATTGTCAATAATGTGTAATATTGCTTCTACTTGTATGATAAACCACAACAGTAACACACTTCATGATATTCATGAAGTGTGTAACTTTATTCACTATCTTGTTATTTTCATCATCATCATCATCATCAACCCATTACATTGTCCCACTGCTGCTGGGCACGGGTCTCCTCTCAGTACGAGAGGGATAAGCTATAGTCCGCCATAGAGATGAGTCGTACTAGGTAAATTTCGTACTAGGTGTACCTATTCCTATTCCGAATAAATACTCGATCCAAATACCTGTTCCACCTAGTATGAAGTACGCGTACGGCTGCGGATGCAGTACGTAATGAATTGGAATCTTCTCTTCATACTTTACACAGGCTTAGGACTGTTGACGTTAAATAGGTACGATGTAGTACCTAGCTACATCGTACCGTATATTAAAATTCATTTTTCATAGTAATCTATACTAAAAAAATGGTAATCTGCCGGCATCCAACAAGATTACCCAACAAATACTAGTCCGTACTCGATACTCTGTATTGTATCGGATCGTATAGTCTCGAGTATTTACAAAGTACCTAGTGTATAAAGTCCGTCGAGTATGCCTAGTATTTGGTTCGTATCGAGTATTGCTTCAAAAAAACAGAGTATATTTACTTTTATCAGGATTGAAATAAGGTTCAAATTGAAATGACTGACACACGAATGATTTGGTAAACACGAGTGCGCGTCGCGTCATCTTAATGCTCATAAAAATAAGGTTCAAATTCAAATTATTGACACACCAATAATTTGGTAAACACGAGTGCGCGTCGCGTCATTTTAATGCTCATAGAAATAAGGTTCAAATTCAAATTTGTACGCGTAGGTACAGTAATACTAGGTGGATCGAGTATTTCAAAATTTTACGAGTATTTTATTGACTAGTATTGAGTGTTGGTTAATAGACAGAGTATATTTACCTTTAACTAGATTGAAATAAGGTTCAAATTCAAATTTATACGTGCAGGCACAGTGATACTAGTTGGATCGAGTATTTTATTAGTTGGAATAGGTATCAGCTAGTATCGTGAAATACCTGTTCCTTGGATCTGTTCTAGTATATACGCTTCACCTCTAGTCCGCCACGCTAGCCTACTGCGGGTTGGCAGACTTCACACGCCGTCAAGAAAATCTCTCAGGCGTGCAGGTTTCCTCACGATGTTTTCCTTCCCCGTTTAAGCGAGTGATAATTAATTATTAATACGCACATGACTTCGAAAAGTCAGAGATGCGTGCCTTGGATTCGAACTCGAGACCTTTGACTTGGCAGTCCAATGGTCATATCACTAGGCTATCACTACATTTCTACACTTATTTTAATTCATATCAAATTAAATTATTTCATGATGTATACTCAAATCAAATAAAAAGTTAAGATGGAACGTTGCGAACAAAGAAGTGAGGCCGCCTAAAACTGTATCAATCAATCATTGTTTTTATTACAAATAAGCTTTAACAAGCGTTTATGAGACGCTATTGATTATAGTTGCAAGGTTCCAAAAAGTTGATCCTATGGAGAAGAAACCGGCAATAAACTCTATGGACACTCTTTGTAAATAAAAGATTTTATATTATTCACTATTACATTATGGCGATAACAGGTGAGGGCATTGGAGGTTTGTCATAATTAGCCTGAAGTCGGGATAAAAATTAAGAAAAGGTTCTCAGCGTCTGAGAACTCACTGTCATCGTGCATAGCCCCGAAAGGTTAGGCAGTGGTGTACTAATGTACACCCACGATTCACCGTTATGTTTAGGTCTCATGTAATAGGGGCGAGCCTATTGCCATTAACCGGGCACGAATCCAGACCAGCTGCTACAGTTTTTTTATAGAGAAGCTCAATAACAGTGCTCGACCTGGGAATCAAACCCAGGACCTCTAGCTAATGACCACTAGACTAACGAGGCAGTCTAATACTTATCTTTACCAAACAAGCAGAAAATAACATTGGATACCATAATCGTAGCTTATATTAAAAACCGATAAAACTGTGCCTGATCGAAAGAATAGCGCCCGAGGGTGATTCTAAAAAGAATATAAATTATATAAGGTGTCAATTGACCGACCTTTATTCAATGTACCCACTTATTTTGTAACACCTTTGAACCCTACGACAAAGGAGATTTGTGACTTTGGGTACCTTAGCACAATCATGATCGTCCACATATTATAATATACCATCACGCATGTAATCCTGAAGGGTTGGGCAGACTTGAACTGGTATTAACACAGTTTGCCAGTAATGTTTAGGTTTCATATAATAATAATATTGCCTATTGTCATTAACTGGCAACAAATTCAAACTAAGAAACGCTACTTAGAAAAACCCAATAACACTCTATTCGACCTCTATTCGAACCCCTCTCACTAGACGAATGAAGCAGTCTACACACATACATACATACCATCACGCCTGTATTCCCCGAAGGGTTAGGCAGAGGCACATTTCGCCGGTATGTTTGGGTCCCATGTAATAGGGGGCGAGCCTATTGCCATTCACCGGGCACAAATCCAGACTCCGAGCTGCTACTGAGAATTTCATAGAAAAACTCAATAACAACTGCCTCGTTAGTCTAATGGTCCCAAGCGCGACTGCTACGCTAGAGGTCCTGGGTTCGATTCCCAGGTCGAGCAAAGTGTTATTGGGTTTTTCTATGAAATTCCCAGTAGCAGCTCGGAGTCTGGATTTGTGCCCGGTTAATGGCAATAGGCTCGCCCCCTATTACATGGGACCTAAACATACCGGCGAAATGTGGGTGTACATTAGTACACCTCTGCCTAACCCTTCGGGGAATACAGGCGTGATGGTATGTTAACTCAATAACACTGCTCGACCTGGGGATCGAACCCAAGACCTCTAGCGTAGCAGTCGCGATTGGGACCACTAGACCAACGAGGCAGTCGGCAGTCTAGCAAGTTAAATAACCATAATCGGGCAATAACATTCCCACTGTTGGGACACAGGCCTCCTCTCGGTGAGACGAAGAGGGTCGTTATCCACTACGCGAGACCAGTGCGGGTTTTCTTGGTTGTAGGACATGCCGGTCTCCTTGACTGTTTTGGAGCAGTGATGATGAAACAACGAGTTTAAGCGTCGGTAGCCTAATGGCTAGGGCGTCGGACTTGCGATGATATGGTAGCCGGTTCGAACCCCACCCATTGCACTACCGACGTGAACCCACTCGTAACGCAAGCATTTAGCTTAGCACGAGGGGTTAACAAGAATACTAGTAATGTGTGACCCACATTGCAGTAAGTAAGCTTTAGCTTTTTTTGAAAAAAAAAATAAAAAAAAAAATTAAAGTGCCTGTCGAGGTTCAAACCTACGACCTACAATGCGTAAGTCGCAGACGATACCATTGGGATACCACCGCTGCAGTTAAATAATAGTTCGTAAAGAGGTATTAACGCAATAATCGCAAGCAATAACATTGGCACAGTGGTCTGTTTGTGTTCAAACCACGGCTGCACGGGATCGAATCTAATTTGTGTGGCTTATCCGCACCACCGTGCACCGTGCTTACCAATACGCGCGCTTTAATGAAAATCTAAATTTAGACGTGCTGTTTTTCTAATTTCGAAAGGTTTCTCAAATTCGAATAAGTATTTACCTCATCGCCTATTTACCTAAACCATGATAATACTAATAGGTACTTAAGTATGATTGATGCTTTTTAATTTAATGTTTCTCTTTAAGGAGGTTATAGGACTCACGATTAAGTATAAATTATTGGTAGTAGTGGATTGGCACGCCCGGTGAAGTGACGTAATATCTACTACTCCTATCCCTCTCTCTTTCTAAAAGAGTTCTATACTAAAAATCCTACTGCCTGACGTAAAAATAAGGAAAAAAAAACTTACATAAATCGCCAACCAATTTCAGTTATTTCTACCTAAAAAAGCGTGTTTATTCGTACGTGTAATTTTTACAACATAAAAACCGCAAAAATCTCCCAATAAAACCCACAAAAGTACAAAAACCAACAATTTAGGGTGACATTACGCGGTCTTAAAACTTAATTGTGACGTGAGGTTCGCGCCGATTGCTATCAAGCCCCCTGTCACGATCAAAAGAGCTCAAACCGCACAGCGCCCTCTACCGGGCAATGTGAAGTGTGCCAGGTGCGTCACAGTGGCCCACAAAATCGGGTCCGACCTCGGGATTAAATTTTGGAACGGTTGGTGGTGCAAGACTTCGACTGAGGCGATACACATTTTAGCCTATCAAGGAATTACTGGTAGAACAGAAGAAAACATATATTTATAAAAAGACTTCTTTTTTATAAGTTTTATGGTAGTATCAATAGTTAGATAAGACCCTCTGAAGGGTTTCAGTTCTTGAATGAATTAATACCTACTTAAACTGACGCTCTGCTACAGAATACAACTACAGAACAGAGGGAGCGAATTTTGTGTGTTTGTTTCACTGTTCACTAGACTAATGAGGCAGTTTCTTTTTAAAATTTCGGTAAAATAATTATGCTGCTCAAATTTTGTGGTCTACGCGAGCAAAGAAGTGGACGCACAGCCATGTTTGGATACGCTGCAATGTACAGTCGCTAGCACATCAGGTAATACAAAACTGTCAAATTTATCCAAATGATTTTAAACCTTAAATCAATGATTATTAAGTTCAAAATCATTTTGTGGTAACTTGATGTGCCACCGTACCACCAGAACTCGAAAAAGCTAAACAGTCAAAACCGTGTTGTCAACGCAGGCGAATCTGCGGGCGGATAGCTAGTACTTAATTACATATTGAACCCAAATAGAGAATAGGGTTGCCCCTATTACAAGAGACCACAGCCTAATACTTAGGGCTTGTGGGTGTGTTATGTTTGTTTCTATATTTCATTTCTAATTATTGAATGTCATTAACGCTTAAAGTTGCTACTTTGAACCATATTACCGTGAATCATGCCTCTGACACGATCGGTCGCGTATCGATCCCCTTCTCAATTGTTACAAAAATGATTAGCAAGTTTGCACCTTATTTACGACTTTTTAAGGTGTAGATGTGCAATTTGATTTTATGTGGATAGTGTTGTAGTTCTTTTGAGTAGCAATACAAGCTATCCCATTTACTATCCCGCTGCTTGGAACTAATCTCCTCTCAGGGTGAGTGGGTTTAGGATAGCCTAACCACAACTCCTCAAAAATATTGCAGTAGGCTAGCATGGTAGAATACAGAGTCTTTTCTTTCTCATTATTTATGAATAAATATTATTTAGCTCGCTTAGATCTAGAACTTCATAGAAAACTCCAATAATTCGACGCTTAGCACCCGCAATTAGGACCACTAGACTTAGGTTCTAAAATCCCTCAAAATAGCGTTACATAAATGTCCCGAGAACGCAATTTCCCATCACATCATATTAATACGCCCACAAGCCGTACCTTACATATAATAGAACTTATTAATTCAATTTTCGCCTTAATTGCCATTAGAACTTCAACACATTGACCTGAGCGGCATGTTAAACCACGTACATCCGTCCTATTCACTCATATATGCGCCATCTCGTTCTACTCGTAGGAAGTTGATCGAAACTTTTTAATTGCCTGTTCAAATTTTATTTGTGACAGCACATAACAATGTTTTACGAATTTATATTAATGTGGGATGATTTTGTAATAACATGTTGTTTACTATGACGGATTTTAAATTAGGTTTCAGTTACGGAAGGATAATTAGTTTGTGGAGGAATGACAGCTCGCCCCCCAGCAAAAAGTGGTGAGGCGGAACAATCGTATGGACGTAGCAGCCCGGTTTCTGCCTAGCCTTCCAAAGAATATAGTCGTAATGATGTATTATTTATTAATAGATAATTCGACAAACAATTTTACTAACTACACAATCTAGACGGCACCATGCTACGGCAGCGTAGCACGCTACGCCGTATCATTCGTAGCGGACTTAACAAGTTTTTATAAATTTACCACAAATTTATTTTATGAGCATTCTAGGAACTATCTTTTTGTATTTTTTAGGCATTTTCCATGCAAAGATTATTAAGTTAGTTTAGTGAAGGAAAAATACGAAACCAACACAGTAGCGGTGAAGTGTGGCGTGCTCTTTTTATGAAACTACTTATGAAACTGATTATTAGAAAACTATAAACTAACCATTCCCTGTTACGACAGCGGTAAACAAGTACAACAAAAACAAATTATCATAAATAAAAGTTCACTCCCTTTATCCCTCACAAACTTTTTATAACATGTCTTTATTCAGTTTGTAAGGAATAAAGGAAGTGAAATTTTGTTTATGATTAGTGATTATTGAAAATATATGCCAAAAACGAAAATGATCAAACAAATATCCTAAAGAAAAATTCAAATTAATCTGCGTCAATATACTGTAGCGGATTGAAACAACATTTCGAAACTGAAATGTTTATTTATTTATTGCATTATGTAAACATATATTATTAAATACTAATGATTACATAACCCTGGTAGGGTGTAGCAAATAACAGGGTACATTACATTAATTTCAATGAGACAATTACAAAAAGGATCATTTGGTAAAGTTGTTACTTATAATGAGTAGGTAACATAATATACCATCACGCCTGTATCCCTCGAAAAGTTAGGCAGTGGTGTTTAGGTCCTATGTAATAAGAGGCGAGCTTATTGCCATTAACTGGACCGGACACTAGTATAAACCCCGAGCGGATATTGAGAATTTCCTAGAAAAACCCAATAACACTTTACTCGACTTCGGAAATCGAATACAGGTCCTCTAGCGTAGCATTCGCGCTGAGGACGACTAGACTTATGAGGCAATATAATGAAAACATGATTGTAAATAAGGATTTTACACGAATTACCAGTCAGTTTGTGTCATATATTCAAGCATTTAGATTAGTACGAAGGGTTAACAAGAATACTAGTAATGTGCGACCCACATTGCTACTAAGCTTTTTTAAAACAAAAAAAAAAACATCAGACCATAAATACGTTTGGATATCTGATAAAATCTTTACCATACGTCACAAGGCTATTTCAAAATATAATAACCAAAAAAATATAGCCCATTAAGGCAATTATGCAAATATTCGCCGATAAAATAGATGGTATCGGTGTCGTGCGATCGAATCGTGCGATTTTATTGTCATATAAGCGCGAAATGATATTAATGGACACATTTACATTTAAGGGGTAGTTTGGAGGGGTTGTCCTGGGTGTTTTATGGGGTCGCGGTCGAGTACTTTTGGCAGATCAATGGCGGATCTGGTATTTCAACATTTTTGTAAATTGGTTTATGGTAATCTTGATGGTCGGTTACTTTAAAAAGAATAATGGGTCTTTGGCGCTTATGGAATTGCTCGATGGCAAAAAAATGCTAAAAATCTATTATGTACGTAATAGATAGGTTCCAATATATGTTTTTGTCTAGTCATGTTTTTCATAAAACATAACATCCTAAGCCTGTATTCACCGAAGGCTTAGGCAGAGGTGTACCTACTTAATTGTACACCTACAGTTCGCTAGTATATTTAGATCCTATGTTATAGAGGGCGAGCCTATTGCTATTTACTGGGCACATATCCAAACTGCTACTGGATTTAGAATTGGGATTAATTGAGAATTTTATAGAAAAACCCGATAACACTTTAATGCTTAACCTGGGAATCCGAGTCCTGAAGTAGGTATAGCAGTCGTTAATAAAACATATTTATATATTTTTCTGTTCATAAAAATACGACTACTAACATAATTTATTGCCAATAATGAGCCTTAACTCGATCAAGTACCGGTCACATTGATATCACCCAGTTAATGAACAATTTCACACGGTCCTTCGTTATATTACATTTCGTAACTTAATTATTGTAAAGTGAAATACGTCCCGCTCAAATAAGGGTTGTGTCGAACTCATAATGTATGGCAATCGATTGTTATTACGAATACCGATGTACCGATTAAATGTAATGAGTGTGCCATAATTTTTTATGGTTTGAATTCAGTTTGTGAATTTATTGTTTGTGGTCATTGTTATTGAAAATTTGGCGCTAACATAATTAATGTTGGTGACAGTTTTAAGTGAATGTTATTAGCAGAAGTAGTGTCTCGCTGGCAGGTCTCCGAGCCAGCACAAATGGGTCGGCACGACCGGGGAAGTCCAAAAAAACATTGACCTCAAGTAGCAATATGCATACTGTTGCGTTTCGTACGGTGAGTGTGGAGCGCCGAATGCCCAATGCCTCCCTCAGACCCCTTCCTTTTCCTTTTTTCCTAGCCCTCCCTTTTCCTTTTAAGTCTCGGTGTAGGCAGCTAGTTCTCAATAAGTCACAGATAATCCTCTATGCAGAGTCTGTTTGGGGACAAATAGACAGCGGCCAACGTGCTTCTGCCTTATCCTGGTAGGGATGCTATATACAGGGCGAAGTTCGGTAAACCGAGCACTCTTGACGGCCTTTTTGGAAGGAGTTGGGGTGGTTGGAAACAACGAACATCTCCAAACACGCAAATCTATGTCATACCAGACCATTTTCACTACACCACACACATCAGACCACATCACTCATACCACACACATCACACCACATCACACTCACACATACACACACACGCTACACCATACTTACCTACACACTTTACTAAAACAACAACAAAAAGAATTGTATTATTTTGTTCTTAATATTTTATTGTCTGTTTGGTACTTATTTAATTTCATGGTAGATCTCTGTCTATCTTTTAATTTTAGGTTTATTTTAAAATCTCCGAACCAAAAACTGACTCCAGCTTCCACGAGACAGGCTCGACCTAGTGTGGAAGCTACAGGAAACTATCTCCGTAAAATACACTTGTAAAACCAATAATAATGTTACCTAAATGTCTGGAAATGTAATTATTTTTGAGTAATAAATTTATTATTTATTCTATTCTTCTTATCATATCGTACCAATAATAAGTCTTGGTTTAGATATTATGTAGTTGTTAACTAAAATTTTCCTCAAATATTATTGACGACATATTATTTTAATTCCATGTGGACGTAATTGAAAAAAAAATGCGGCGACTTTTTCGAACATGGAAAAACCTTTATTTATTATAATTCGATGACGTAATAAATTGGGAAACAGTTACTCATTTTGAGTAATGACGTCAGAAATGTAGCAGAACGGAAATAACGTTTCAATCATTAATATGTAGTACATTAAATGATTCATTGCGAAAGGGACGTGCGTAGTGATAAGCGGATCGGTAAGCGGGTGGGAATATAATATTAAGTAGATTTATTTAATTTTAATTTTGTTATGCACAAATATTATACTTTAAGAAATAATGTATTTATTATATACCTATATAGAAAATTATATTAAACTAGCTTCCCGCACGCGGCTTTGCCCGGGTAGTCTATACGATTCTTTGCATTTTACGAGATAATATATAGCCTATGCCATTCAGGAATAATGTAACTTACTATTGGTGAAATAATTTTCAAAATCATTTCAGTAGATCCAGATATTAACCCCTACAACCTCACAAACTCTCACAAACAAACGTTAACTATTTATAATATAAGGATAGATTTTAAATTTAGTTTTTAAAGTGTATAGTGACGCAGACAAAATATGTAAGATTTATTTTCTTTCTAACTTTTCTTCTTTATACTGGTTTCTAACAGTTACGCGAGTGTTAGACATTGAAATAAAACTACTTTTTACTGATCTTATTGCGTTATATTGATATTTTTAAATTCCCGACGTTTCGGATCCTTTACAGCATCCAGTTATTTTATAAATGAAGGATCTAAGCATGGAAAAAATACAAAAAGATAGTTTTCATGTTTAGATTTGAAGAGTTATTTAGCCTACAGAAATTAATGAACAAATAAGACAGCTGAAATGAGATTGCATGGTGTTGCTAGCTTTTATAACCTACTGCAGCTATAACTGCTAGTTGCCATAACACTTACCGTTTCCTGCTCTGAATGTTCATAAATCGCTCACCCGTTAATCGTTATGCCAGTTTCACATGATCCCTGAATTCATTCACTCATCGTTCAATTATCGCTGTGACAATTACAAAGTGCATTGAGAAATATTGAAAATAAAATATGAGCGATTTCAAAATAAATGATGAATTGAAAGCTGCCATTTCAAACAAAAATGATGATGATTATTGCTTGATTGATTGGCATTTAAATTACCTTTTTATTAAACTCTGAATTATTTTTGACATTATCTCGGTAAAAGCTGTTAATACTTTTAATTATCACATTGAAGAGGCTATTTATTTTACTTTGAAGGGAAGAACCTTGGGACTGTGTCATGCTTACCAGGAATTATAATTAATACTCTCTCGTTTTGAAAACAACACAAAAATCCGTGCTAATGAATTAAAAAGAAAGGTTTTTTAAAGGTTAATAGCAATAGAGTCTTCCTCTATTACATGAACATAAACATATCGGTGAACTGTCAGTGGGCGCAAACTGTGGGTGGTTTCTTTTTTATATTTAAAAAAAAAGCTTACTAGCAATGTGGATTACACATTACTAGTATTCTTGTTAATCCCTCGTACTAAGCTAAATGCTTGTGTTACGAGTGGGTTCACGTCGGTAGTGCAATGGGTGGGGTTCGAACCGGCAACCATACGATCGCAAGTCCGACGCCCTATCCATTAGGCTACCGACGCTTCGATTACTACACCTCTGCTTCCTTTCGGGAAATTCAGGCGTGATGGTATACCTATGTTATGTATCGTAACTAAAATAGTATTTTTGGGATGCGAGTGACATCACGGGCATAAACTAGTTCCAATATATTTAAGCAAAAAAAGGCTACTTATTTTTAAATGAAATCATAAAGCTATTAAGACTACTACTTGATATATTAAAAAAGCAAAACAAAAACTGACCTTATAGAAAGTAGTTTCAATTTGTTTTATATTTTCTGTATCAAAGACAATTTAATTACTTTTTAAATTGAATATAAAAGCAACCTTTGAAAAAATATCTAATTATAAATGAAAATTGAAAACAATTTATAGAGCGCCGTAAGTACTTTTATTTTGTTTTTTACCCCCGACGTTCTTTTAAGGGTTGTTATAAATTTTTATACACACTACAAACTTATAATACCCTTCTTTTTTCGTCTATTCTGTGTCTGTCTATGGCATCTTCGCTTCTGAACGGATAAACGGATTTTGATTAAAGTTTTTTTATGGAATAACTCAGAAACTAACAGGCAAGCTATAATAAAATAAATACTGTAAAAAAGGGCTTCTCATCTAGAATTTTAATAAAAATAATAAGCATTTTCGCCATCATTGTACGGTATAAGCAAAGGACGTATCCTTTGCTTATACCGTAATTTGGTTGGGTAATTCATCTGTACCCCACAAGGGTACAGTCGGGTAGGGTGGGTAACTTAACTTCCCCTTAGAGCAAACCACTCTGTCAAGCTAAGGAAATAATAAATAAAAGTAATTTACACAGGTTATTATTCCTTGAAAAAATTTTGTATATTGTTAACCTTTTATACTGTTTTGTTAATTAAATTAAACAGATTGTTTTTTGTTTAAATTATATTTGTTTTTTTTTTTATGTTTACTAGCAATGTGGGTCGCATTTCACTTGTATTCTTGTTAACCCCTCGTACTAAGTAGGTACTGTAGGGTCCCACGTGTACCCTAGTGCGATGGGTGGGTTTCGAACCAGCAACCATAATTATACCGTCGCCCTAGCCATTAGGCTACCGCCACTTTCTTTCTTAATTATGTTGGTATAATATTTCAATTGTAATGGTGAAAATCACGTCAACACACAACAACAAATAACAACAACAAATAATTGTGTCAGGATGGATTGCCAGTCATCAATTTTATTGTTCTTATTATGAGAAAATTAATTGATGCGAAATTCTGAACAAGGAAATAAAATTTGAATGAATTTGTATTCCAAACAGTTGAAACTAATTAATAAAGTTGCCAGTAAGAAAAATTTGGACAAACAGCGTAACAATCAAAATATTTTTTTTTTTTCTAAATCTAGCAACCGTAACTAACAAATTTACAAAATGACGCAGAAAATTTCCCTTTGAATAAATTTCATTTCTAAGCAAAGCATAATCCTGGTCTTGTTAAAGATAAGGAGCGGCATTAATTTGAATTCATCTCATTACGGTGTTCCCACCGACCACTTGTTCCGAATAAATTATGAAAGACACGCGAAAATGGTTTATTATCCCTGCCAGAGTTCTGTCTCGTTCTTTTTCTGGGATTTCGTGTGAGTGTGAATGGGAAAGATAGCGTTGAAGTGGTTTGGATGCATGTGCTTTTGATGAGTGTATTTTTTTTGGTGGCTTTGATGAGATTCGCAAGCTAGTACTAGCGTTGTAATTAAAACAAAAATTGTGAACATTAAACATTATAATTAACATTGTGAATGCATTATTAGTCTAGTGGTCTTAAGAGCGAATGCTACGCTGGAGTTCCTGGGTTCGATTTCAAAACGAGCAGTGTTATTGGATTTTTCTATGAAATTCTCAGTAGCAGCTCGGAGTTTGGGACTGTGTCCGGTTGCTGGCGATAAGCTCACCCCCTATCACATGGGACCTAAACATAATGCTGAACTGTGATGCAGTAAGTACACCCCTGTTTAACTCTTCGGGGAATACAGGCGTGAAGGTATATTCTCAAAATGTTAAATTAATTACATTGTCGAGGTCACTGTTTCACCCTTTGCTCAAACTACCGACGAGTATTAATTCAGAGTATTCAAACAAGTCGATTCGTATTCCTAGATGCTGGCAAATTCAATTTCCGGTGGGTCCCTTACTTATTTGTACATAGCTCTTATATAAAAGGGTTCGTCTATTAAAACAAAATTAATTTTGGCAGCTTTCATTATTTTAATGGATTTATTGTTTAGGAGTGCGGTGGAGGCCCAGCGTTAAGGGCCGCGACTTACGAGTTGTAGGTCTTATGTTCGAACCCAGATAGGCACTTTACTTTGTGTAAATTATATCATCACCACTGCTCCCAAATTGGTGAAGGAAAACATCGTGAGGAAACCAGCATGTCCTTGAACTAAAAAATAGAAAATATGTGACATCTACCAACCCGCACTGGGCTCGCGTGGCCGGCCCATTCCCTCCCACTGAGAGGAGGCCGGTGTCCCAGTGGGCAGTGACAGGTGGCAGTGGGAACATCATGGGCTGATTATGCTATGCTATAGTGGTCGTAAGTGCGCCTGCTGGGTCTGATACTGGATCGATTTACGGGTCAAGCAGTTATTGGAGTTTTACTATAAATTCCCAGTAGTAGTATTGAGTTTGGATTTAAGATTGGTTAATGGCAATAGATTTGCCCTCTATTACTCCCTTGATAGTAAATATGTCACTTTATGTTTTATTAAGTCTGATAAGTGCAAGTATGATAAATGTGTCGTTAATTCACTGCATAGTTTGTCTCGAACAAGAATTTCTTCCAATAATTTAAATACAAATATGTCTTATGGTAGTAGGTAGTGCTTAGTATGCAAATTTCAAAGTTGTATAAAAGTCTGTTGTTTCGAGACAATTTATGGCTTAGCATAAATTGTTTTGAGACGAAGAAGAAACGTTTACGTTACTTAGGAGTGATAAACATAATAAAATCTTGAACAAACCCATCATTCTCGCTATTTACATGAGGCGGCCACCGCTACTGTATTGTTTTTCAATCGGCCCCCTTGTCTTCGAGGGAGGGATGACGTCATCGAAAACAATATGGCCGCCGCTCGAGAATGTTTTTGCAGAATTACGCTTACACGGTAACATTTTAGAGATTAACCCAGAATGAAACGATGATGTAACGGTTTTTGTAGATTTTTAATTAGATTTTAATTTTAGCGTGTTATTTCTTTGCTTAGGTAGTAACTTTCTGCTCATATGTTATTAATTAAGATAAATGCTTATCTTTAGAATTGAGAGATGAATAGAAGACACTTATCAGTATATCTAAAGTACCTTTTATGAGACGAGTATGAATGTTATGTTTAATTGGATTGCTGTCGTTTTACATAAAGTAGAATAAATAAATAATTTTAATATAAGTATTAGCTCCTAAATACAGAAGAGAAAATTATTTCACATTCAAATTGCTTGAAGAAACTCGGCAAGGTAATTTTGGGACAATCATTAAAATAAGACCGGCAATACACCAAGACAGTAAACATTACTTGAGAAAACGGTACATATTCAACAATAATTTCAAACAAAATTAATATTCAATTAGTAGAAACAGTAATTAGTATGTGATTCTGTTTACTATATGACCTAATCAAAAGCGTTCTGTGTGTCGCAGCCGCCCGCCTGTGTCGACCTCATACCGTTCCAATTTGAGCCCCAAATTCTAAGCCCTCCGTGTTCTGCACAGACTCGGGGCGAACTCGTCTAGATTGCATCGTGGTGCAAAGCATAAGCGGAGCGATTTTTAAAATATACCGAATCAATTTACGGATTGGGCATCTGATGGTGATGCAAGAAATGCTCTAAAAAAATCTATTATTTAAATATTACTTCAAAAAGGATTGAAAAAGTAATACCGTCATTCTAATAACCTTTCCATAAACAGTTTTTTTATATTATGATATTTTTTGACACAAATTAAGTAGATAAGCACATATTTTGTTAAAAAAATACTACCTCCCGAGTTCAATACGCAGGCTTTAGAACGAGATAACACTATAAATTACTAGCTTATGATAGACTCAAATATATTTATTATTTGTATTACAAGCTTGTTAGATTAAGATATACTGCCCGCCATCCACCAATAACTTGTACCCAAAACATTACCACGTCCGCCGGCTTACGACAACTTCATTAAAAGTGCCTTATAAATAAATTGCAACGCCTGCAACGAACAACGTTCCGCATGCAAAAACATTAGCTTTAAATATTGTGTAATTACTATTTTGTTGCCGTGTACAAACATTCAAAACACTCTCCTATATTCAAGTGACACGCTCCACGTTTATAACTTGTTTTGAGAACCTGCGCAACATCATTAAAAGGCACAAATAAAATATAAGGTGGCTCAGTGTGAACAAATTTTATAAGTTCTTAGAATCAGACCTCGTTAATGTTTCAGTATACTTATTAAGAGCATAATATGGCTTTATTTAGACGAGTGCTTCTAACACAATTCAGTCAGCTCTCTTGAGAATACAGGTAGGCCTTGACGAAGCTGGCATATGGCCTAACGTGGACTGATGATAATAAGGTGATATAAAAAAGGGGGGACGTCTCAGAAATAACACATTTATGATATACGCTGGGAATAACCCACAGTCGTGGTCTATAAGGCCGGAGAAGGCAAATGCAGTTTTTAGTCCTTAGGTGGCAAACAAAGGAGAACAAAACCCAGCAAGCTTGGCTGGAGGATCCAACGGCAATATTTTGAGTAATATGTACTATTCTAATATATAGGACCAGCCCAAACTACTTTTGACTGGTCAAGAGTTTTGACTGCAACATATACCTATAAGTGACAGACCACGAAACAGTATTAACTTGAATTGCGTGCTTCAACCTGACCCTGCGTGTGCTTTTAATCACGGCAGAGGGTCAAAAGCAAAAAAATCGGACTCAACACGCTATCGAAGTTATTTAATAAAGAAATATTACTCTAGCGCTATCTTTAACACCATTTCAAGATCCTTTCACGCTGCAAGAGATACAGAGCCATATAATTAAATCATCCTCCTCCTGTCATTGCTTCCAGCTTGTCTCGCGAATCGAGACAACTTCATTAAAAACGACGCGCAAACAAAACGCGGCGCAACACGCTGGCGAAGTCTTTGTTTGTCAATCAAAATTTTTGTTACTTACACAGCACCAAATAAAAAAAAACTTTATTCAGAGTATTTGAATAAACATGCATCATAGATGAAGGTAGCGAAATAATTATTACCTTGTAATAAGCGGTCTCCTTATTGATTGTTTTGACCATGGGGTATAACTATGTCAATTACAGAGGGATAACCAATGAGAAAGCATTTGATCTTTTACACATTTGTTTGCTTATTCACTACTTTATCAAATTACTTGACACTGTGAAAAATGATGGCTCTCATTTTAATAATAATCTATTCTGAGTTGACAAACTATATACACCTACCACGAACAGTGTTTTATGCAAAATAATATTAACATAAGCATCTGTCACATTCTTGGCCAAAGTGAACTTCATGAACTTCAACAGCGTGACAAATTAAATTTATAGACGTACGTCTAAATACGTATAGAATTGGAGGTAAATTTATAGACGTACGTCTATAAATTTACCTCTAATTCTACAGCGTGACAAGCATAAGTTATTAGTGTTGTGTCCACCACAACATCTAAGGACGCCTGTGACTTGTCCCGCTCATAAAATGTCCACCCATCGCTACGCTCGACAACTTCATTAAAAGCTGTGCACAAACAAAACACAGTTGCAACACGCTCGCGACACTCTTTGTGTGCCAATCAACATTTTTGCAACATGTTGAAAATACTGGCTCAGTGATTTTCAGTGTTAACCGTAGTATGTTATTTGTAGATGTGGCTTATCTTGGTCATAACGATGTGCTATGCCTTTGTCATAAGGTTCTTTGGTCGTGCGGTTTGTGCTACAAAACGATAAAGTTTCACTTGAGGGTCTTTGAGATTACATTTACTTTTTTATTTATTTCTACTTTCAACCTAATTAATGTTACTCTTGTAAATGTTTAATTTTAATACTGTAGCCTGTAAGCCAATTGTTTCTGTCTGTTGATGAGGTATTTAAAATGTTTTACTCATTTCATGTTGCTTTCGTGAATTCCCAGTCCAATTTGAATAATTTTAGTGATTATTTCGCCTTTATTTGCCTTAATTCATTACATTTTAAGAGCTGACATATTTTTAATTTATTAACTCTCAACTACTGTATAACATGACAGGTTAAATGAACAGCAATACAACCAAAAACATAAAACAACACATTGATAAACAACTAACAACACAACTGCAGAAACAACGGGGCAACCCTCGACATGTCCACAAACATTTTCATTTTGAAATGTAAATTTAAAAATGGAAAACGAACATATTTAAGCGGCACCGCATTAATCACTGGTTGGACGTGTTGAATATCTAACAGGACAAAGCGGAACATTGGAAGCTGTAAACAATTGCGGAAAAATGACGTAATGGACATTACACAGACGCACCTATGAGGACGTAGGGCTGTCATTTCTCTTACGTCATTTATTAGGCTTTTTCTTAACACCAAGTTTTCTGTTTGACGGTTTTGAAACGGGTTATAAATAACTGCATTTATCATTTTAATTTAAGTTTGAGTTGCACATTTTCATATTTTTTTATAAGTATATTTTGGAAGTTTTATCAATGCGGGCTTAAAATAGAAATATGATATTTTCGACATATTATTTTATTCGGAAAAGCTTTAATAAACATCGATGATCAAATTTAATTAACTTTAGAAACGGTTTATTATTTTCCTCCATAAGTTTATTCATTTAATTTTTTTTGAAGCTGAAGAGTTTGTTTGTTTGCTTGAACGCCTTAATCTCAGGAAGTACGGGTCCGATTTGTAAAATTCTTTCAGTGTTAGATAGCCCATTTATCGACGAAGGCTATAGGATATATATCATCACGCTAAGACCAATAGGAGCGGAGCATAAATGAAAAATGTTGCAAAAACGGGAAAAAATTAAATGCAGAAAAGCCGAGAAACCACGCGGGCGAAGCCGTGGACGGAAAGCTAGTATTTTATAAGCAGGAATAATAATCCTTGTGACGGAAATAACACGGCGTCAAATGTCATAATCTGCAACGTAGCATACCTCTCCTAATAAGGCAAAATTTTAAGGGCTGTCACAGACACAAGTTACATAAATATTTTTGTGTTAATTACGTCCTTGGCCGTTGGATAGGAGTTTTTAAAAGACGAAAAATGTCCTTAACAAATTTATTATACTAATTTGATTTACAATTAGAACTTAAAGTTAATTAATCTAACGACACAACCTCCAGCTACAGCGATTTAGCGAGATTAGTACTCCTTCACTGTCTTACTGTCCCACGGTAGCCCACTTTTGCTACCGTCAGCGATTCACGCGTTCTCACGGTTGGTCACGTCACTTCACTATAACTGTCAGGTAGGTTTCTACTTGTATATATTTATACAAGTACATATGGGCAGATGTCCATAGGTAACACCTCCCCTCCCGGATGAGCGATTATTTGCGCAGGTTTAACGCAAATATTGCGGCTTGATGATTCTGCAGATCCTCTTCTTGAAGATGGTCTGAAGATGACGAATGAAGTCCAGTAGGTCCTTCTATTCCAGGCTCAGGCTGTAGAGATGACTGCTTTTTCGTTATGATATGACAGCGGCGGCGGCGACGCAACGCGTACGCGATGATTAGTGCAGCTGCACTTAATAACACTATTCCATATAGAGGTAATGTAGTGTGGTAAATTGTATTGAGGTCTATAGTGTTTAATTTTGAAAGGTTTTCTGTTAGTACTTGGTGCTGGATGTCGTGCAGTTTATCCAGATCGATTGTTGTCAAATTGTAACGAGGAGATTCTGTCTCTAAACTTGAAGGTGAAATTTGCGGGATTGACATCAACTCAACGGCGTTTCCGAGTATTCTATCATTGGTATTAACAACAGTAAATTCCGTAGTCTTCATAGTGCAATCTCGAGGTATTGTAGCGAGGTAACTGCCGTTTAATAAACGATGTTTTTCCTGTCCACATATGATTTGAACTTTTGTGGGTTTCGGGAATGTTATAATGTAGTGCTGACTGTCCAATTCCAGGAGTGCTTCTTTCATGAGTGAAACGGTGGTAGAACGGCATAGATTTTCCGTTTCTTGCTGATGTAGTAGGTGAAAGATACAATCTCGATGTGTACGCCTTTGATGAGATACTTTTTGTTGGCAGATATACCAGGTGTCGATCTTCGGGCATTCAGCCTCCATGTACGCAAACTCCTTGGAGTCAGTTGCTATGTAAGGGAATGTTGGTAGGATAACTTGGGAATATTTGTTAGGAACGGGACAAAGTCTATAGAGGTTATAGATGGTTGGTGATAAGATTGGGAACTTAAGAATAATAACTATTTTATCATTAGTGTAATATGAACCTAAACTAATTAGATTATAGTAATACCTTATATCTATCTCTAATATTTTATCCGAATCGTATAAAGTTTGCAATTTGCTTAACATAGTGTTCAAGTGCTGAACGCTAATAATAGAATGGTGCATAGAATTAGTGCGACTAAAAGCTAAAATATTCTCTCATCTAATTATTTCTAGATAAAGGTTCTGGATGTTATTGCCTATTACGTTAAAAAGTTGGAACAAGCGAATGTATTGGATAACGTGATTGTCGCTTGTAACATTAAGTAGGTATGTAATAGTTTTTGAAAGTTGTTGCTGGTTAGTGCTTAAACTATCTAATAAACGCGTTTGTTGAACCGTCATATCTTTGAATAGACTTATGTGTTTGTTTAAGCTGTCTGACAATGCATTGTCGTTTTTTTGTAAAATTTTGATCGCATTTTCGAATCGCAGAGCGTCCGTATGGTCAAGGTTGCCTGTAACGCTTTTTATCAAAGATCCCAAGGGGTCGATGAGGCCTCTTTTGATTCTATTAGGTTCAAATGTTTCTAAGCGGGATGTAATTTCGTCTAGTGTTCGAGATAGATAGAAAACTTGATATTTAAACATAGATGCATTTTGCTTGGAGATATTAACAGTTGATTCGCTAAGCTGAGTTCTGAGTACATTAATTTGGTGTTGTATTTCATTGATATTTATTTCTTGTAAGAAGATATGGTCATGATAAATTATTCTGGTTTTTCCTAAATTAAATGGCAATATTCCAGGTCCGTCAGATAAGTCGTCAAGTCGGATAGTTTTGCTTGTCGGGCTGTCGGCTAGTGCTCGGTCCAGGGTCATGATGAGGGTCATTATCCTGTAACAATGTCGGTTTCTTGGTTAATTTAGATCTTTTTATTCTAGTTTTAGCGACAGGTCCGGATTTTTTAGACGTATATATGTGTATAGGTAGGTTTGAAGTGACTTTATCTTGAGTGTAACGAGAGACGAGCTTTTGTCTTTGCGCTATCGGGTTTCTAACGTACACGACCTGACCTTGCTTATAATCTACTTCAGGTTCTCGGTCAAGGTTACGTCGAGTCATTATAGCCTTTCGTTCAGAGTAGGATGAGTCATGTATTATCTTATATACTATGTCCATTCTGTCACGGTGGTCCTGCAAATATTGTTGGAATATCTGTTGCGTAAAGTCTAAGTCTGTAGGGTCTCTGGGATCGAAATGTCCAGTAATGACGTCAAGGGGCCTGCATTTTGTTATGCTATGTATTGAACTATTGTATGCAATTAGTGCGTAAGGAACTAGATTTTGCGCGGCTTCATTCCTGTGCTGCAATTTTAGTAGACGTAAGTGTTCTAATAATGTGCTATGAAAACGTTCGATCATGCCGTTTTCATGCGGCGCATCAGCTGCAATTAAATGATGCTGAATTTTATGTAATTTAAGAAATTCAGATACTACTTGGTTTGTGAATTCAGTTCCTCTGTCAGTTGTTAAAGTTAAAGGGAATCCGTGGTGTGTACCAAAGTTCAATAGACACTTTACTACGTTTGGGGCCGTACAATCAGGCATACGATATGCCTGAGCATATTTGGAGAATGCGTCGATTATAGTTAGATATTTTTCCTGTTCTATTGTTAGGACGTCGGCATGTGCAAGAGCAAAAGGTTTTGATGGCGGTGGAACAATTTGAAATTCAGTACGTGGGGGAACACGATCATATTTAGCGCGATTGCAAATTGTGCATTCGTTAATAAAATAAGTTATATTTTCCTTAAGTTTCGGCCAGAAGTACCTTTGTGAGAGACACAAGTAGGTTTCATTGATGCCTCTATGATTTGTTTTTCCGGTATGATATTTCGATATTATATCTTGTTGCTCAAGGTAGTCCGAAACATTTTGAAGGTCACGTTTTACTAAAATTATATTAATTGAGGTATTTTTGAGATTTTGCTGAAGAATAGGGACGATGGTATACATTTTGTCAAGTGGTTGTACTAAGATAGCAGTACGGAACTTGGGGTCAATGAATTTTTGAACAATCGATATAATTCCTTGTTCCAAATTGTTTTCAGAAATTTCAACGATTGTTTTCCTGAAAGTTTCAAATGGGGCTGTAATTTTTGGTTTAACGCTCAAGGGCCCGTTGATGCATTTAATAACTAGTTGTCGCTTGAATTTATTTAAGGATTCGTGATATAGGAATTTCTAGGATAGGATTTTCATGTGATGTATGTATTGTATCAGTGTCATGTGGGTCTAGTTCAGGAGTTGGGCTGCTTAATGCTCTTATTGTATGTGCAGTGTCAGTTGAAGAGTCACTGATGATGGGTCTCTCGTCAGGTGCTGTTACTGTCGACTCTGAGTCAGATATATTAACAATCATTGATGGTACTTCTTCGTTATAGATTTCTATTCGCGATAGAGCGTCGGCATTGGTGTTGGCTTTTCCTTTCTTATAAATTACTTTATAGTTGTATTCTGATAATTTAAGTTGCCATCTAGTAAGGCGTGAACTTGGTTCTTTCAGGTTCACGAGCCATTGAAGTGGCTTGTGATCGGTAACTAGAAAATTTCCTGCCAAATAGGTAAGGTCTAAAATATTTGACAGCCCAAACGATGGCTAAAAGTTCTTTTTCGACTGTTGAATAATTGATTTCGCTGTCGTTTAATGTTCTTGAGGCATAAGCGATCGGTCTATCGGAACCTATTTCACCTTGAGACAGAATAGCTCCTAGCGCAAAGTTAGAGGCGTCTGTCGTGAGTACAAAGTCTTTGGAAAAGTCTGGGTATTGCAAAATAGGGTCGTTAGTTAGTAAAGTCTTACAGTGTTCAAAGCATTTAATATAGTCGGGGGTGAGATTAATTTTTGCACCTTTCTTTAAGCATGAGGTTAATGGCTTCGGTACGCGTGCAAAATTTGGTATAAAACGTCTATAATATCCAATTAGACCTAGAAATCCTTTTATTTGCTTTTGAGTTTTAGGAATAGGATATTTTAATATAGCTGAAATTTTGTCGGGGTTTGGTTTGACTCCCTCCGTTGTAATTATGTGGCCAAGATAAGGGGTTTCTCGTTTTAAAAATTCCGATTTATCGAGTTGTAACTTAAAGTTCGATTCCCTAAGTCTGTTAAAAATTTTGCGCAAATTAACTATGTGTTCTTGAAGAGATGTTGAAAAGCATAAAATATCATCTTGGTACACGATGCAGATCTCATGTTGCAAGCCTCTCAAGATGTTGTCCATGACACGTTGGAACGTGGCTGGACTGTTTTTGAGACCCATGGGCATTCGTAAAAACTCATAGTGACCGTTTCCGTCAGCTACACTAAATCCTGTTTTATGAATATCAGCGGGATCCAGCTCTACCTGATAAAAGCCGCTGGCCAGGTCCAAGGTCGTGAAGTACTGGCAACGTCCTAATTTGTCTAAAATGTCTGTGATATTTGGGATGGGGTATTTGTCGTCTATTGTTTTTTCATTTAGCTTACGGAAGTCAATAACTAGCCTCCATTTAGTTTTACCTGATGCGTCGGATTTTTTGGGGACTATCCAAATAGGTGCGCTCCATGCTGACGTGGAAGGTCTAATAATGCCTTGTTCTAACATTTTTTTTATCTGGTCTTGGACTTCCTGCCTATGTATGTAGGGATATCGGTATGTTTTAGAATGAACTGGATTCTCGTCAGTGGTATTAATTTTGTGTTTGATTTGATTTGTAAAGGTCAGAGGCTCGTTTTCCAAATAAAAAATGTCCGAAAATTCTTTACATACTGAAATTAAATTTTCTTTTTCCTCAAGGTTAAGGTGGTCTGTTCGTAGACGTGATAAGATTTCTTGGAACCTTACGTTTTCGGAAGTATTGGTGGGTACGAACTGTTCGTTAAATATTTCGGCACATATTGGTTTTTCCAAACTAAAAATAATATCATTATGAGTGGGGTTAGAAATTTCTACATGGCACCTGCTATTTTGGGCAGTGGAAAGACACTCTGTTATGTTACAGCTATTAATAGATTGCTGGCTAATAATAACGTCACCTTGAGAAACATTAATGGGTACCTTAATTAGATGAGTGGACTGTGCAGGAATAATTGTTTCTAACAAGTTTAAGGTTTTAGAGTCATACATTTGAATTTTGTTGCAAGTTAAGTTTGTATTTAATGTACGTGTTTGAAGGTCTATTTTTGCTCTCCAATGTTCTAATAGATTCCATCCGATTAAACCATCAAAGTAGTTATGAAACTTATAAACGAAAAATTTTATTGGATCATGTCCTTGAAATTCTGAAAAACATGGAATTATTATAGAGTATTCATTTCTGGTAGATGCATGAATATTCGACACAATGAATGGATCTTCACATACAGGTAAGTGGGAAAAGTACTTATCAACTATGTCAGGGCTAATAAACGATTGATTAGCGCCAGTGTCAATGAGTAATTTTAATGGTGGATTTTTAATTTGAATGTACGGAAGTTGTCTTTTACCTTGTAAATTTAACTCTATTCTGGGGAATTCGAGTCCTGATCCTCCTGAAAATTTCCGTCATTGTTTGGTTGTGCATTTTCAGTTACGTCGTAAGGTGTACAGTCATCCGGTAAGTATTGAGAATTGTCAATGTCATAAGATTCAAGGTCATAGTTATAATAGTTGTCCATTTCGTTAACATTAACCTGTCTGCGGTCAAGCTGTCCTGTTAGAGGTAAATTACGAGCTACGGGGTGACTGACGCCACTCATAGGTACAGGTAAGTTCGGTCGACCTTGCTGAAAATTACCACGAGGCGGGATTTTAAAGCCAGTGGACATGTCTGAACGAGGTAACGCTCTCATGGCCTGTTGAGTCCTTGAAGGTCCTTGAAATTGGGGTCTGAACATAGATGAGGTTTGTGGTGCAAAGTTTGTACTGTAAGGATTTTGATTAGGATATGGGGTGTTGTTAATATTTAAATTAGGATTATAATTAGGGAAGTTAGTCCTAATTTGATTGTTCGGTGGCACAAAGAAATTTCTTTGTGGTGCGTTATTGAACCTTTGATAATAGGCATGATGACGGTAAGCAAGAATTACAAAAATAATATGTTCATATACTGAAATATAATTAATATGTTTAGAAAAGGATATTTATTTTTATTTATAAGACGGGATTATTAATTTATTTGATAAAATAAAACTACAAAATACACAAGTCCGCCATGTTCAATGGAACACCAATCAGATTCAATTACGTCACATCTATGTTGAACTGTCGCTGTCACGTAAATTTCGTACGAATTTCGACGATCTCCGCGCTTAAAATTGTTTATTATGTATTTCCTAGTTGTATATTACTTAGCTTTTGTCCTACAACTTGTGTAAGAACTTATTAAGTAATGGAACAAGGGTTTACCAAGGCAAACAGCTCTAATTTGCCCAGAGTTGATTTGTTAATGCTGGGGCAGTTCCTGGTATTAAACAAAGACTTCTGTTCAGCAGAATTTAGAAATGTTAAAACTACAATGTAAGTATTATTTATTATTATTTGTATTATACTTACTATAATTAAAAAAATAAATTCACTTTTAAAAAGCACAGTTTCGTATGTTTAGTTTTAATAATGTTTTGATTTTATAAATAAGCTTTCCTATCGATTTCGTTGTTTTAGATCCTCCATCTTATGGGGACAACGCGATTAGCTACGTTCAGTTAAAACGCGATGGAAGTCTATGTACTTATATTATTATTATTATGAGCCTGTAGTGTCCCACTGCAGGGCAAAGGCCTCCCCACTCTTCTTCCACTTCTCTCTGTCTGTTGCCGTAGACGACCAATCTTTATGTACTTATAGTTAAATCAAAAATCTGCCCAGAACACAAGGTCCACGCGAAGTTATATGCAGTGACGTTAATAGTTGACGAAGTAAAGGAAGAAGTTATATCGGTAGAATGCCATGACTGTGTTGCCTCACAAGGAGGCTGCAAACATGCCATTGCATTTCTCATGTGGGTCCATCGTAGGAGTGAAGAACCGATTATTCAAGTAGGTGTCTCGCCTCGTAACTTACTTGAATAATTGATTAAAAATTTAATGTAATAAAGAAAATCTATCGGGTAAAATCTCTCGAGCTATCTATGAACTTTATTTTAGTAAATAAAACATGATGTCAAATCATTTTCGGTTTTATTATTTTAAGAATAAAACCGAAAATGGAAGATAAAATTACAAAATAAGAGGTATCTTTGTGAATTTATTCTATCGAGCCAACTTTATCAAATCGTGTTTCCCTTGTATGTGTTCCCTAGAATATATACTCAACAATATAAATTTATTTTCTCAGATTTTAATTTTACTATTTACTACTTAAAAAAATAGTTTTTAAAACATTTTTATGTGGGGTTTGCAGTACCACCCGGCCTTAATCTCCTATTGTATACGATGTCAAAACATAGAAGTGACGTCATAAGGAGACGCCATGACACCAGGGACCGTTTTCGCGCTAATTTAAAAACATTGAATTAAAATCGCATTTTTGTATCAAAAACCTTTTTTAATTGCAGAAAAAAAATATTTTTCGGATATAGTATATACATAAGAATATTTTAGATCAGTTTTTGAAAATCAGTCATCATGCCTATTGGCAGGTACATGAGGCATGTGTCTAGAATTACCTAACTGAGTGTTCTTATTTTGTAAGTATGCTACGTTTATTTCTTCTTGTGCAAATTCAAGGGCCTTTTCTAAAGTTTCAGGGCGCATGCACCTAACGCGCGATCCAATTGGTTCCTGTAGCCCTCGCATAAAGGTTTTTAATGCTAGTTTATTATACAATTGTCTTTTAGCTTCTACGGTAGTGGATACTGAGTCATGCAATTGAACATAAGCCATGATTATACTAAGCATGTTCTGTACTCGCTCATAAAACACGTTAGCCGTATCGATACCTTGGGTAAGTTGAGATAAATCTGTATAAAGAGAACTTTCATCTCTGTGATCCGAAAAGCTGTTGACTAATGCGTTACGTATTCCTTTCCAATTGTCTGGGATACCATTCGTAGCTAAAGTTCGGGCAGCTTTTCCGGTTATTTTATTAATTATACCGTTCAATAAAGCTGAGCTGACTAATTGATTGTCGGGCCGCACATATTCTAACACTAGGTTATCACAAATGTGTAAAAATCTTACTAGAACATGCGAGTTTCCGTCAAATTCCGGTACTAACCTAAGGGCTTTCCAAATTCTATCTATCTTATTACTATTTTCGGCTTGAGCCATTTCAGTTTCCTGCTGCATTTCGGATATGCTAATTAATCTTAACCTATCTACTACAATATGCCGCTGATTCGGCTTAATATCTTTCCTTTTCTCTGGGGAAAAAATCTTGATAACTAATTACTAAACTAAAGGATAGAGGATCATCTATTACCAGGATCGGAAATAGCAACTGATAGGAATATAACGTAACTTAATTACTCACAGTAGATTCTGCATTTGAAGTCTCATCGAAGCTTGGATGAAGTAGACTCCGTCAACGGCACTGTTCGTAGGTTTCGTAGCGATAGTCGACCCGTCGGCGATACGACCACCAGGCGCGAATCGAAGTTGGACTGCACGCACTGACTCGACTATCCTACCGACTGCGCCAATTACGTCCTTGGCCGTTGGATAGGAGTTTTTAAAAGACGAAAAATGTCCTTAACAAATTTATTATACTAATTTGATTTACAATTAGAACTTAAAGTTAATTAATCTAACGACACAACCTCCAGCTACAGCGATTTAGCGAGATTAGTACTCCTTCACTGTCTTACTGTCCCACGGTAGCCCACTTTTGCTACCGTCAGCGATTCACGCGTTCTCACGGTTGGTCACGTCACTTCACTATAACTGTCAGGTAGGTTTCTACTTGTATATATTTATACAAGTACATATGGGCAGATGTCCATAGGTAACATGTTAAACGGAAAATAGTAATGACAACACGGAATAATTGGTGCAGGTGTTCTACTAGGCTAAGATGCAGTTAAATGTTAACGTAGCTAAACATATAAGTAATGGACACCCATCTAAAATATGACCGCGGCTAGTGCAGGTTAATCTCATACATAGCCGCAACTTCTGAGCCGCGAAAAAATACCGTATGAAAAAAAATACCTGTGTATGTAGATTCAGAAGTGGGTCAAAAGATTGGTAGGTGTGTATAAATTTCTTTGGAGTAGAATCCCTTTGGGCCAGTAGTATGTAAATATTTTACATATTTCCATATTGATTTGGGTAACAAATTCGATGGTAGGGATATGGAAATGAATTGACAAGGAAAAAGTACCGCTGTTTGTTATTCCGCATAGAGATTTGAGGAGTTGAGGGTCAGTAGGCATGTATAGGTTGAACGGAATGGACTAATCGGCTTGTAAGCTAATATTTCTTCGTCACCCTCCTGCCCTTTTAATAAGGCATTTCAGGATTTTGTTATTTTTTTATTCTTAAATTTAATATTAATTGTGGGCATTTATTGCACAGAACTGGAACGGAGAACGGTTAACCGAAAATGCGGCAGACCACGGAGGAGATAGCGGGATGACCTGGATGCCATGCCTTTCTTGAGAATTGGAAAGAAGTGACACAACACCGAGAAAAGTGGAATAAATGAATTCCTTTGCTCAGGAGTGGGTCAATACAGGCTAATAAAAAATAAATAAATCATATTCGTAGCAATAAAGCCACGTAGCATCGTAGACGCGTAGCGCTATAGCTACGTAGCAGCGTAGCACCCTAAATTCTCGTAGATAATAACCTATAGTTCAAATATTTTACATCAATGTCATTTATTTATGTATGAATTGTTATACATAATGTATTATATGCTTGTCCTTTAAGTAGCTGATCATTACTCTAACCTTTTACTTCCGACTCCTGCCCACAATTACCTATTTATCTGGCACGCGCTCCCTAATAATATGAATTTTGCAATAGGAAAACTCTTTCAGAATTACAAACAGCTTATCTATAAACGAAAGAAATCCAACTATTCCCAACTCGTAATAGCGATTCTTTGAATGACTTCGCGGATCTTGCCTCCTTTTCTAATGTGGAGATTTTATGTAATCCTATCTCTTTCTCTCATGGCGGTATCCATAAGTTCTCATCATGGCCGTCCTTTTATATTTCATTTATGGTGTTGGTTCAAACTGTTTTTGAAGTTTTCCCCAGAGTTGTAACAATTTGTTAGCGTTTTGTAGCGGCCGGGTTTCGTTCCGATTGGTGTATTTATTTTCAACAAATTGGGAGCTTTTTTCAGTTTTTTTTTTATTTGTCTGTTTGATTCTTAGTATAGGGTTCGGTATAAATAAGTGTGTTGTTCGACGAGTCGTTTTTTACAATTTGCGGAGGCTAGGAGTTTTATTGTTAGTTTGGAAAAGTTTCTAAAGACTTTATGATCATATCTAAGAAGTTGGTAACAATTTAGTTGAGTGAGCTTGTATTAACAAATAAAATGTCGTAACAGAAACTTTCTTACTATTTGCTTTTGGCAAAAAAAATGCTTCCCAAGTAACACATAAAAGCTGTATAACGGCAGACTTACAGCATTTTTGTATCCTTTTAGCATTTTGAGTTAGTTCTTTAAGAGCATTATAAACGTTTATACGGCTACTGTAAGTCTTATTTGGGCACAAATTATACAGCTTTAGATCCTAAATAGGGTCACAACATTTGTTTAATCGCATCACAGGCGCGTTATATTAGCATTATTGTGATTAATGATGTTGCCGATCGCATTACAGAAGCATGCTTACGGTCACGGAAGTTGCCGATCGCATTACAAAAGCATTATACTGGAAATATTATTGATAATCAAGATGTTTATTGCAATATAAAAGCATTAGAAAGTATTAAAAGCGTTATTGGAGCTATTTAAGTGTTCACATGTTAGAACTTAAACGAAACCTTCCATCATTGCAAAAACATCTCTAATGGCATAGTACAAATGTTATAATCCAATTAATGTAGTAATTTCACTACTTTGTCTCGATATAATATGGACGAATAGTCGGTCAAAATTGAGTGAGAGATACCATAACTGTTTACAAAATTAATCTGGGTACCTAAGTTAATTGACTTTTGTTCTGTCATGCCTTCAAATATTACTGCGCAATCTAGTTTACTGTAAATGTCCATATGAGTTTCATTGAAAATTTTCACGCGCCTTCGATATATTGTGGTTTTGATATAAAACATTATAAAAAAGTATGTGTGAAGTAGCCAAAAAAAAATTTGTATTCCTAATATAGAACGAATTTAGCAAAATTAACATAATAATATTGGTTGAGTAGCATTAAATTAAGTTATATCATTATAATACAGGTCTTTTGCTTTTATAGATAGGTCCGAATGATAATATTTTTAGGTTATAACATATTTACAAAATGGTGTCGGTACATAGCAGCCCGGTCAGCCTTTAAAAAAGATAATTAATGCAGCAGGAGATATAAATACTCACACCTGAACAATTATTAAGCCACAAGTCCGAGAGAATATGTTTGGTAAACCACTGTAGTGCCATTGTCTATATAGTAGTTCTATATGGGTTCACCGGTATCCTAAAAGAATCGATGTAGTCTGAAATAGTGTCATTACTTGAACGCAATTTTGGGGATCCTTGGGCAAAATCATAAATGAATCAACCCATACATCATTTTCGCGAGATCTTTTAACGCTATTTGATTAATATTCCTTTCAATGGCCCACCTTCATAAATTTTCTCAAATGAAGAACATTTTACATACTTATTAATCAATATCACTATCATCTTCACTTTTGTTGGAGCTCTCAGGTCTTACATTTTCAGCATCAAACGGGTAGTCCGTTTTTAAATAAACAAGTTTTTGTTGAATATTCTCATTACCTAATGGCAATAAAATATTTTTTGAAACGCAAGGTTTCCATATCCATCGTATTTCTCATGTTGACAGGTCCTACTTGATTTTGGTGACCTACGGAACCTTCTTTAATATCCTATTTTAATATCCTCAATATGGCCGACAAAAGGTTTAACAAATACAGTAAAATGAATTTATATACAGCTTTAGGCATTACAATAACTCACGTATTTAATTAAAGAGCTGTTAGTTTTACAAGAGAACTCAGTTCACCTTTAAAAATGCAGGCATTACATTGAGTCACATTTATGCTGTTCAGCAGCACTAGGCATTAACTTACCACTTATAAGTGCTACTACACAACAAAGTGCACTAAGAACAACTCAAAGCTGTATAACGGATTAACGGTGCATTATAGTGGTAAAAGTTGATGCTAGTTAGCAGCATTAGGCATTATCTTACTACTTAAAAATGCTATTGTAGATCCAAATGCACTAAAAACAGCTGAAAGCTGTACAGCTGCGTTGTGGTTTGCTGCACTAAAACTAAAGGCTTTACAAAAGCATTTTGGTATGCCATTATCCAACCGTTTTACAGTGTAAAGCATCATAATGGTTTTGAAATGCTAATATAAAGCGTCAAGATGCTCCGTGAACTTACATAAGAGTTTATACGGACCTTAAGTTCTACATAAGTTTACTATTCGTTTCTTAAAATGCTTCCTGTGTTACTTGGGTTTGTTCGTAGATTATAATTTCCGAACAATGTATTTTCTAACTAACGTACTTACATTGTTTAGTTTATTGTACATAAATTGTTTACCATAAAAACATCGCTAAAATAACTTTTAACGCACAGTGTAACAAAATAACATTTGCTGTGGACAAAAATCTAATAGGTATCTAAGACTTACGTGTTAAGCTCAAGATCCAGCCGGAACTTGTGGTTGAAAGCTTTGATGAGAAGTGAAGTTCTATGAAAGTGTTTGCCAGTCTGAAAAGAAAAAATAAACAATATGAAACATTTTTAAAACAATTTTGGAACGTTTTTTTATAGGTTATCTCGGCAAACGAACAGGCGAGCCACTTGAAGGGAAGTAGTCATCGCCGTCCATGGACATCTGACGAGATGTACTAAGGAGTTGCAAATGCATTGCCGAGCCTATTAAACAAAAAGCAGGGGAAGGAGAAAAGGAGAAGGAAGGGGACTGAGGGAGAAATTGGGTCTGCTGGTTGAATTGTCGTTTATATTTATTTCACAAGCAGATTGCCACAATATTCTGGTGGAATAAGGATTGCTTATAGTAGAAGTCTTTATAGAAATTAGATCTAGGAGCAATATGGCACTGCAGGCACTATTAATCAGGAATTCAGCTATTTATTTTGTCTTAATTATTTGACAACAACTTATGACTTTTACTACTTCTATCCTTTATGTCTGTTGAGCAGTGTTTATTGTGTGAACAGGCAGTGTTGCGTTTTGGACTCGTGGGGCAAGTACTTGCGCAAGATACTGTGCAACGTATACAACAGGATTTAATCACGGGGTTATTCACAGTAAAACATGGGGTGGTCTTATATTATTTAATTTCTATTAAATGTTTATGTGTATAGGTAACTTTCAAGAAACAAGATTGAGTTCAGTGTTAGTTTTCAATTCAATTTCAATACAATTCATTAATCAAAACAGTTAACTTTAGTCCACAAATTTTAATTAAATCGCATACTTATCTATACAAACAAAAAAAGTTACTACATACCATCACGCCTGCACTCCCCGAAGGGTTAGGCAGAGGTGCACTTAATGTACACCCACAGTTCGCCGGTATGTTTAGGTCCCATGTAATAGGGGGCGAGCCTATTGCCATTCACCGGGCACAAATCCGCACTCCGAGCTGCTACTGAGAATTTCATAGAACCCAATAACACTTTGCTCGACCTGGGGATCGACCTCTAGCGTAGCAGTCGTGAATGGGACCACAAGACTAACGAGGCAGTCAAAAAAAAAGTAATTATTTATAGATAATAGTTACCGGGACGGTTTGCGCTCTTTGGGGGAGGCCTATGTTCAGCAGTGGACGGCAATAGGCTGATATGATGATGATGAATAGTTTATAAACTGTATCTAGTTTTTAAATGATTTATTTCAATTATAATAAATCGTTTTAATAGTCTCTTTCGTCTTACTGAATAAAGTAAATGAATGTAAAATACTTACGTACTTATTTTCGAAGAACATTCATGAGAAAAAGCGTATAAATTTAGGTCCTAAATTTCAGCCTAAAATTGCGATCTTGAAGCCGTTATAAGCACTTACACTGGCATATGAACATTTTTGACTACCTCGAATTTTCCCCAAAATGACTGCTTGAAATAATTCATTCACATCACCATATTCTATATAATAGGTAGGTATTATTTGAAATTTCATTTTTTGCATAAATATTTTTTGCCATTTTTGCTTTATCTTATCTAAAGTAAATTAACTGTGCATAGTTTTGTGGAAAGTATATAAATATTGACATTCAGTTTATACAACAAGAATGATACATTTCTTTTCACATTTTGAATAAAGAAAAAACTTTAGAAAACATGTAAATTGAATAGCTTTAATTACATTATAAAACCCACCGTATGTTTTAAAATGAATTTAATTTCTTTTAACAATATTCTTATTAACATAATTACTGCTGTGATGTCACGCAGCAAATTGAGTTATCTTCGAGTCACAAATTCTGTCTAATTAGAAGCACCGCGCTTGTAACGAATTATGTCTTAGATCAAACTGATTCTTTCCCTCAGTGATATAAACACAATACATTAGCACGAAAACACCTTTGAAATTTGATCTCGTTAATGGTTTCTAAGGAGTCCTTCGCAATTAAGAAAGAAAGAAAGATTTATTTAGCCAACAGCACGGCAAACAGTACATACGAATACATTTTTAATTAATGTATGAGTTACAGATAATTAATAATAGTCGTTCGAAAAGGCATGATCGACCTATAATGTTTCCACTGCTGGGACATAATGGCATGGCACTTCCTCTCGGTGATAGGGAGTGGGCCTTAATCCGCCACGCGGGCCCAGTGTGGGTTAGTAGATGTCACAGGATCGCACCCTATTATAATGGGACCTAAACATACTGGCAACTTAAGGGTGTACATTAATACACCTCTACCTAAATCTCAGTTCGGAATTTCAGTTCTGTTTAGAAGCAATAAAATAATTTTCAGTTTTTCATAATTCGTTTTCTACCTACTATTCCAATTAATTTATAACCTACTTTAGAAAACTACATTAATCTTCGTATTTCTTCGTTTTGAGTTTTCTGAAAACTTGGTATATTTATTGTTTGTGTATTTATTACTTATTTGGTTTTTGGACATTTGAGAAAAATATTTTTCTTGTAGTAAATTGACTAGAAATAAGATGAGATTCCTAGATGGAAATCTGACTTATTATACTTTATGATCTGACTTATTATATTATACTTTATACTTGATATACTTTATACCAGCCCACATTCATTCTGGATATACGCCTCCCAGCTAGCGACACAAAGCCGACCATCAGCAAGTTCGGCTTGCCTCATCCCTGATATTCGACTTATCATCCAGTCACAGTCAGCCAGTCCGACACGTATCTAGAAGTCATTTCATGTCGTCACTCTACCTGGAATAAGCTATAGCTTATACTCATCAAACATGGTATAGTACTGCAGGTCATTTTCTGCAAGTCCATGACAAAGTGCGTTTTTATGGTTGGCGATGGTTTTTTTTGTAAATAAACGTGTCCATTTTCTGTTTTAATAAATTTAAATTAAAAATCTTGGTTATTGTGGCACTTTTCACATCTTCAATATTTCTCAACCGATTTGATTGCTTTTTTTTATTTATAAAGTAAAATTCATTGGTTGCTCTTTTATACTTTTTCTAAAATAAAACAAAAGGGTATTCTACCGCATTGACGTTTCATACGACACTTCCCTAAAGGAATATCGCCAAAGAGGTGTAACAAATGGGTCATTCTTTAGGAAAAATAAGTTGTGACGAGTCAATGAACCGGACATCTATATCAGTTGGCTGTGACGTCACCATTCCGGCAGAAAAAACAAGGAGGCAAACATAATTATATAAGGTTGAGTTCGTGATTGAATTTGCCAGTCCGATTGGCGTGATTTCCATTCCTTTTTATGTTATATACTAGATTCTTCTTGAGATCTTTTCAAGTATGTCAGGACTCTGGAATCTTATCTTCACATTGTATAGAACAAAGTCACTCCAGCTGTTTGTCGCATAGATCCTTAATACGCCACGGATTTCAATGCAGTTTTCAGCAATAGATAGAGTAATTTGAGAGAAAGTTTTACATATAGGATACATAGAGAAAAACCAAACGAATTTCCAAAATATACTAATAGACCATTAAGGCAGTATGAAAGGTATAAAGGTATATAAGTATAAAAAGAAATCCATGCAAAAACAAAAACAAAAATCTAGACGAAAATTACCAGAAAAAAATCCACAAGTTTCTAATAACAAAAAAAACGCTATTCTAAAACCTGAGTTTTTCTTAAACTATATTATCTTGTAATAAGGTGACTACTGATTAATTTCGAAATAAAACAACAATAAAAACCTGACCATTGTCTTAATTTACCTCTATAAATAAAAATATTTTGTGCAAAGATAACGCCAAAATCCGAGTAACCTAAATCTTTCGCAATCAAATGACAATTACGAACATGAAACTGTGACAAACGGAATTCTGAATAACGGTCCCTAATGAGGGATTTTTATATGTGTCTGTAAGCTCTTTGTGCTAAAACAAAGGCCGCTGTTCAAGCTACAAAAGAAAGGATAACAACACTTTATTATCAAATATGTACGCCGTAATAGAAGCTTTATGAGGACAATATCCTACTTAAGCACTTTAAATGCTTTGCATATACCATTTTCTAAATCTAAACTGGAAATAAAAAAGCCGTAATAAGGGATCAAAGAATTTTTGTCCAAGAAAAAACATCGTCGGAGCACTGTGCGCGTACTAATCGTTTTTCTTCAAGTGTTTTGTACATATTAATTTATTGTTGTGGGCGTACAGATTTTCCTTGTAATTTTCCTCAAATTATTTAATAAAGCGTGGATTTTATTGAATTTTCTTTGGTACTCATAAAAATATACTTAATTAAAGTAGGCTTTTGTTGTTTGAGACTATTGTATTTTAGCCTGCGGGCAAGAATTCCAGTATTTTAATAGCTTTTTATTGATTATTTATAAAATACCATCAAAATCCATTACGTGAAATGTGTATTGTTTATCCACACACATAGTTTAATCTCATATATTTTGCGTTCCTTTGCAGTAGGTAGGCAAAGTAGTAGTAGTGCAGTGATAGCCTAGTGATATGACCATTGGACTGCTAAGTCAAAGGTCTGGAGTTCGAATCCAAGGCCTCTAAAGTTAATTGTCACGCGCTTAAATGGTGAAGGAAAACATCGTGAGGAAACCTGCATGCCTGAGAGATTTTCTTGAGGGCGTGTGAAGTCTGCCAACCCGCAGTAGGCTAGCGTGGCGGACTATAGCCTAATCCCTCTCGTAATGAGAGGAGACCCGTGCCCAGCAGTGGGACAATGTAATGGGTTGATGATGATGATGATGAGGTAGGCAAATATAGTATACTTGCTGACTCGTGCCCACTTTGTTAGGTGCTATAGCCTATGACACTAACAAAAACGTGACTTTCTATTGGTAAAAGAATTTTCAAAATCGGTTCTGTAGTTCCAGAGATTACCCCCTACAACCTCACAAACTTTACCTCTTTATAATCCCTACTTAATATTATAAATGCGAAAGTAACTCTGTCTGTCTGTTACGCTTTCACGCCTAAACCACCCAACCGATTTTGATGAAATTTGGTACTGGGATAGACTAAAGATTGAGAAAGGATATAGGCTACCTTTTATTCCAAAAAATAGTTTTGAAGGGGTTGAAATGGGGGGTGAAAGTTCGTTTAGAAGTCCAAATAAAGTCACGCTTTGAACCTAACCTCGGAACCGATTTTGATGAAATTTGGAAAAAAAATAGACTAGACCTTCGGAAAGGATATAAGCTACGTTTTGTTGTAAAAAAGGGGTTGTAATAAGGGATGAAAAATTGTATGGGAGTTTGTCATTGTTGCAGATAAACGCTGAAACTATGTGTTTAGGCACTTGATAAGAAATAAATTAGTATTTGATATGGGCTTTTTGAAATTTCAAACTGTGTGGGGATGAAATAGGGGATGAAAGTCCGTTTGGGTTTTCACGAAATTTGGTACAAAAATAGACTAGACCTTGGGGAAGGATATAAGCTGCTTTTATATTTCGATAAATAATAAAGTTGGGCAAATTTTGTGGTCTACCCGAGCAAAGAAGTGGATGGAAAGATATGCAAGGATAATTTGCAATTTCCCGCCAGAATTTGAAAAACTAAACAGTCAAAATCGTGTTGACCACGCGGGCGAAGCTGCGGGCGGAAAGCTACTATTAGTATACGAGTACATGGCAACACCTTCGTTATTAATGTACCTATTATCAAAAATATGGTTTTCCCAGTGACCCCAGGTCAAAAGAGACCGCCACGGGGACCGATGCATCGGATTATTGCAAGCCACGGCTGAAATTTAATAAAGCCTCGCTTCAGGCATCTCCCAGCGCGTCATTTTCATGAAAAATAAACGTGACTGAAAATTCACTAGCGAGCGGTCGAAAATGTTTTTTAATAATTTTACGACAACGTGTTTTCTAGTTAACGTTACTGGAATGTTTCTAGTTCAGTAAAAGAAGATAATATTTTGCTCGTTTTTTAAATACGGCTAGCAACATTCAGTGCACTGCCTCATTATGACCACTGGGTCCTAAGCGCGACTGCTACGCTAGAGGTTCTGGTTTCGATTGCCAGGTCGAGACAAGTGTTACTGAGTTTTTCTATATAATGGTTAATAGCCCCCCCCCCCCATTGAATAGGGACAAAGATACTTTTTTATTTTTTAGATTTCGGAAGATTAACAGACAAATATAAATACCGTAGAACTATGGACGTACATAAGTAAACTTCTGCCTAACCCTTTGGGGAATACAGGCGTGATGGTCTGTCATGTTATGTTAATCGAATTTCGCAAGTATGTACAAATAAAAATTGTATTCGATTCAGAAGTCAATAGACTTGAAATTGAAAGGAGTTATTCCTTTTTTTGAGAAAAACAGATGGAATTTGGAATGATATTTGGATGGAATTTTTAGTTTAATAAGCGGCGATAGCCTAATGGCTAGGGTGTCGGACTTGTGATCATGCGGTTGTCGGTTCGAACCCCACCCATTGCACTACCGACGTGAACCCACACTAGCTAGCCACTAACTAGTACCTCGTACTAAGGTAACACAAGGATTTAGCTTAGTACGAGGGGTTAACAAGATTACTAGTAATGTGTGACCTACATGGCTAGTAAGCATTTAAAAAGAAAAAAAAAGAGAGTACATATACCTAAGTTATATAGATTCTTAAATTGTGGCTTTACCTAAGTTATACGACATAAAAGTATATTTTTCCTGAAAATCTAGTATCACCCCTCACAAAGGCATAATACACTAAGAAGATGAACTGAGTCGCAAGTTTCAACAAATTGCACAAACTTTCCAGTTATTCACTTGATACTACGAGTTGTACTTCGATAAGAGTGTTTGGGCGTGAAAACAGTTAATAATTCTACTAAATTGGATTTTAGATTGCATTATTTAATTCAACTATTTTTGTTTTTAATTTAGCATTATACTATAATGCGAAATTGCATGCCCGCAATGACGGTGAAATATATGTTCTTTGCAAAACTTAATTTAACATCTTCATCACCATATTTTAGGCAAGTAAATTATTTTATTTTATTTGAAATATTCAAAATTAAATGAATTTTCTAGTGAAAGAAAAATTCCGAATAGATATTTTTTTTGTTAATGGTTTAGGAAAGTCAGTCTTCCTTAATCAGTCTGAAGCAGGAAAAGCCTAAAAACCAATATATTATTGTTTTTCAGAAATTGTATTTCGTAGATCCAATAACAGTAAAATAACACAAATAAAATAACCGTAATAATTAACACGATCTCCAACATAGTTGAAAGAAATCTCAAAAAAGCCACAAATCCCTACCCGTATATATATTTAGTTTCGACTACAATCTACTTATCTGCCAAATTAAAAATGTAGAAAGCCCCCGACAGTTGCTTTATATCTCGACCGATTTTCATCAAACATAGCTAAGAACACTCCCGACTTATTCAGCTTTCAAACAAAAAAAACTTAATCCAAATCGGTCTATCCGGTCGGGAGCTACGATACCACAGACAGACGCACACAGACACGTCAAACTTATAAGACCCCGTCGTTTTTGCGTCGGCGGTTAAAAACCTTTTGCATTGCTGTAAAACCCATAAAACGCAAATTTATCTCAATGTTTTTACATCCATAAAACTATTCTCCCTCCACCTTATACCGTAGACAGTTGGTCAAAATGGCCCAAGAAAATATTGGTCCTAAAAATCCGTGAACATAATTGGAACCTTAGTCCGTGGCTCGGAGCCGTCAATACGTTTGTCACACGCCGTCGAGAAGAGGGTTACCGAATTTAATAGACAATTAGTGAGGGGTTAATTAGTGCGTGCTGTCACCGACCCATCGACTGGCGCTGATAGATTTCAAAGTAATTGGTTTAGTAGTAGTGTGCGATTTAATTACAATTGCGAGGATAGAGATATGAGATTTAATTGAGGATGCGATTAAGATCATCCATCACACCATTACGCCTGTTTCCCCGAAGGGTTAGGCAGAATTGTACTTATGTAGGTACGGCCACATTTCAGTGGTTTGTTTTGTTTAGGTCACATGTAAAAGGAGGCGAACCAATTGCCGAATTTTATAAAAAACCCAATATCACTTTGCTCGACCTGGAAATCGAACTCAGGGCCTCTATCGTAACAATCGCGCTTAGAACCACTAGACTATGGAGGCAGTTTTCATCCAGTAAAATCATCCATTTTAGTTTTTTTATAACCGGGCACACCAATCATCTAGGTTGTATATAAAAAAACACAATATTTAACACTTTGTTCACCACAATTTAAAATCAATCTGATTTCAATAATTTTACACTACTGTATACCATTGGAATAACCCTATACTTAATTACAATTTCAAACTGCACACGATCAACAATCTACGAGGCACAAATTATTACCGAAAGTAATTAATTTTGCAATTACAATTCATCTCTAAGTGTTTACTTGGCCATAATTCCACTATACATCACAGCTTTATCTTGCTAAAGATCTCGTGTCATTCTCGGATATTTATATACCCTGTATTGTACAGGGTGCTTAAGTAGAATTTTGTAGAGATTTTTAGAGCCTATAAAGGGCTCATTTAATCAAATTTATTATGTCATCTGGCAAAATACTTACCATACTTTTTAAGGTATCGTAAAAGTTTTGTTTTTTATTTGTGTCCTTTTTGTTGTCCTTGACTGCCTCATTAGTCTATTAGTTCTTAGCGCAACAGCTATGCTAGAGGTCCTAGATTCGATTCCTAGATCAAGCAAAATGTTGATGGATTTCTAAAAAAAATTCAATAGCGTTCGTGAATGAACTTGACTTGACTACCTCATTAGTCTTGTGGTCCTAAGCGCAACTGTGATGCTAGAGGTCCTAGATTCGATTCCCAGATTAAGCAAAATGCTATTGGATATTTCTAAGAAATTTTCATTACCAGCTCGGAGTCTGGACTTGAGCCTGCTCTCTGTAAGTTTTTTTTATTGTTTTATTGTGTTTGTCTTGATACCATAATAATTGATGCTTTTTAAGATGACATTAATTTGCTGTCCTTAATAAGCTCTAAAAATCGCTACATAATTGTTCTTTATATCCTATTGTAGTATGTTGTACTAATACTATTACTACTATACACATACGTACTGTAGGTATATTAGGGCTTTCTGTCCAGGTCGCCAAATCTGCTATTATTTACGTAGGTACGCCTTCTTTAAATGCCACTTTAACGTCGTCCTTTGCAAACGCTACCCTTTCGACAAGAGATCAGGGTGATGGTTGGAAATTAAGTGCATGATTCGCTCTTTCTGCGGAATTGAACGCTTGTGAGCGAAGATGGAGGATATTGTAAAGAGAAAATCTTAGATATAGCTAATAAAAATAACTAGGTAAGCGCTTAGGATCAAGCATAAATCGATACTGGTGTTTTGACAATTTTATTGCGAAGATGAGGCCTTATCAATTAATAGATAACATAACATACCATCACGCCTGTATTTCCCGAAGGGTTATGCAGAGGTGTACTAATGTACACCCACATTTCGCCGGTATGTTTTTAGGTCCCATGTAATAGGGGGCGAGCCTATTGCCATTAACCGGGCACAAATCCAGACTCTGAGCTGCGACTGGGCATTTCTTAGAAAAACCCAATAACACTTTGCTCGACCTGAGGATCGAACTCAGGACCTCTAGCGTAGCAGTCCCGCTTAGGAGACTAATAAAGACTAATAAAGCAGTCAATTAATAGATATCAGAGATGATTTTTAACGATGATGTCAAGAATTATAAACCATTTTACGATACTTAAATATTTGAATTTTATTGTCCGTGAAATACTTTTTAAAGGCACAACAAATTTTAATTCACGCACCAATAATCGCTAATCGTGTTCAATAGGACCGAAGTTTCGGCCACAAATAGAGCCTGAAGACCCCAATCCGGGCTTTAGAAAAAATGTGAAACAAGGGGAAATAAAGTTACTGATTTCGGGTCCGGGACCTTTTTCTGAGGATTAGAAAGAGCTTAACGCGGCCGAGTTTAGGCATAGTAAATAACTTCTTCGGAATGGATAAGCAAAGTTGTAAATTTAAAGGAATTTCTGCTTATATTGACAAGAAATGAGTTCTGATGTGGTTTTGAGTAAGAGGCTTTGGACTCTTTTATGCAAATCTCGATTTGTTTTTCTTTTTGAGCGACGTTGCTCTTTCATAATGGGGATAAAGATAATTTGGGAAAGTTAAAAAGTTTTTAAGTTAAAACAATATGAAGTTCCTATGGTCTTACTTCTCGTTACTGATACTATTTTTGTTATATTATGTTTCTGTATATACACATTTATGTTATTTGCATTACGATCAATTTTTTTTAGAAATTGTACTTTAAATGTTTTATATTTACAGATTTTTTGCTGTTTTGTGGCTGTAATGTCACTGCGACCGCAGTCGGTCTATTGTGATCGCCATGCATGTAGTTTATATGAGTAGATGTGTTCTGAGTCGTGTAAAAGATAACAACCAAACCAAAATTTGACCCTGTCCAAAGAATTCAACCGCATTTAACTCAAAACATAGTGAAATATCTGCATCAATTCAAACTTTGGGTCCCTAGTGCGTAATTCTAAATTCTACTTCTTCAATATTTTGTATAACTACGGATAGAATTCGCACGGAATTTCAAAATTATTGTTAGAAAACCGCGCAGTAAGTAGATAGGAATGAATAAAATAGAATTTTCTCCGCATATCTACTCTTTAGCAGGTCCTAAAGATAGTTTTTCTGATGTTTATAATTATTAATTAGGTACCTCTTTGAGTAATTGTCAAATTTCATATCAGGTTATATGAAATTTGACAATTACTCAAAGAGGAATCCAGTTGTTCCTCCTGCAATTTTCAATTGAGTCTCCTGCGTCGTCTAATACATTGTAGTTTAAGAATTGGGCAACAAACCCAACACCACGAGGAGTGGAAGGAGAGTTGGGAGACCTATCCTACAGTAAGACCAACCGGACCCATAATAATAAATATGAAAATACACCAACAAATTCTACTTCGACGCCTGCAAAACACTGAAGTAGAATTTCTAAATACGCGTCCCGGTTCGGATCACTACAATCCAGAGCCGTGGTGATTTAAGTAGGGTTCTCCGTACGATCTTTTTAATTAGCAAAGAGCCTATGTATCAAGTCCTGGTATTTTTCTTGCGATGTGTTGAGGGTATATTTGTTCAAGTAATGTATGGCTTCAAAGTTTGTTTGAATATATTCTCTGGTAGCTTTTTCTTCGTTTTAAAGCTGTACTTTTGATCGTCAGAGGAAAATTGGCTTTACGTAAGAAAACTGATGTTTTCTTTAGTTAAAATCTTTCAGACAATATGCCATCACGCCGGAATTCCCCGAAAGGTTATGCAGAGGTGTACACATGTCTCATTGATACACATAAATGCAGACACCGAGCTGCTATTGAGAAGTTCCTAGAAAATTTAATAACACTGCTCGACGGAGGAATCGTACCTAGGACCTGTAAGGTAGCAGTCGCGCTAAGGACCACTACACTACTGAGTCATAAATAAATCTAACAGCTTAAAATCTTGAAACAATAATAAAGATATACAATTACAAAGACAATTAATCACCATATTTGAACAAACAATAAACTAAAAGTGCTTTTAAATAAATCTTTCGTAAGCGCACGAAAACAATTTCCGAATGAGCATACATTGCGTGTATCGTACGAGCTAGCGGTAAATAGTTAAATCCTGGCGAGAGTACAGTCAGCGATGTAACAAACACTTAGCGATAATATATTGCCGTTCTGCTAATGCATAGTGTAGTGGCCGAGATAATGTTGCTCTCTTTGTTGGGGTGAATTCACTTAAATATCTCTGCGTTGTTTTTAGTTCACGAAGTGTACAGGTGTGAGAAAATACTGTCTTGTCCGTAAAATATTATTATAAACCTGCGCTTCCACAGAAGACAAAACATGTTGCAAACATCTAACTGTATCTAATTCTCAAAAAGTGAGTGGGATAGCCTTGTGGTATGACCATTGGACTGCCAAGTCACAGGGAAACTCGAGAGAGTTCGAATCTAAGGCACGCACCTCTGACTTTTCGAAGTTATGTGCGTATTAATAAATATTAATTATCACGCGTTTAAACGGAGGAGGAAAACATCGTGAAGAAACCTGCACGCCTGAGAGATTTTCTTGACGGTGTGTGAAGTTTGCCAACCCGCAGTAGGCTAGCGTGGCGGACTATAGCCTAAGCCCTCTATTACTGAGAGGACACCCGTGCCCAGCAGTGGGACAATGGGATAGGTGTGAGTGGAAATGCGGGGTAATATATACAATAATAAGGCAGTTGACTGAAAAATATGATTAAATATAATGCGTCAACTGAAACAACATTTAAATCAATCAATAAAGTTCTAAGTTACAAGCGTTTAAAGTTTTGGTGGAACTTAGATACCGACATTATTTCCTTTATACCTACACTATCATGCCTGCCAGCCTGAATTCCCTGGAGCGTTACATTTCGCCAATATGTTTATAGGAAGCGAGGCTTTTGCCATTAACCAGGCACAAATCCGAACTACTGAGTAGCTACTGAGAATTTTAATAAACATTTATCGTAGCAGTCACGCTTAAACCCGTTAGACTAATGAGGCAGTTATTTTCTACATAAGTATCAATAAATATAATTTAACTGCGTCGGATTTATCGAAGTGTAGTTCATTATTTAGTATAGAAAAATCATAACGCAATGAAGCTTTATTTATATCAATATTAAGACACGATATTAATGAAGAAACAACGGATATGCTTTATAGAAGAAAAACACCTACGCTTATGTTCGTGTATTGGACAAAATAATTAGCGTTAATAATTAAGGAAAACATTATTAATTACGAGATTATACGTCAAAGATCGAAGGTGAAAATTAGGTAGCTGGATACTTGGCAAGACAAATTTTTAGGTGAATAAAACTGTTACTAACACAGACCTCCTCTGGGTGAGAGGGAGTGGATCATAATCAACCACGAAGGCCCAGTGCGGGTTGGTAGATGTCACATGTCTTCACATTCGAATTTTTCGGTTCTAGGACATACCGGTTTCTTCACGATGTTTTCCTTCAACGTTTTGGTATCATTGGTGATGAACAAATTTATATAAAGTGCCTGTCTGCGTTGGAACGTACGTCCTACGAACCTACCTATGAGCGGTGGTTGACTATTAGACTGACTATCGGATATTGCGGTGATATTCACAATCTATCGACAGTTTGTAATCTCGCGAGATAGATTATAATCTTACGGTATTTACAATTTTACGGTGAAATTTCTATACTAACATTTATTTAGGGTTCGCTGATATTTGTGTTGACATATCTTTTGTTCACAAAGCCGTAATTGGCAAAGTAAACAAAACAACAAACCCGTATTATTTATTTTATTTTCTCTGAAAAATACATCAAACAAAAATACCTTTATCAAAACTAAAATATATCTCTCCGCTTTGTAGCTAAAACTCACAAATCATATTTGTGTTTCTAAAAAACAACGCACTAACAATTTGTCCCCGTCGACGTCTGCGCGGTTATAACTCAAACATTGCAACTAAATTGCAATATCTTCAAGTGATAAATCATCAAGATATCGTATGAGAACAGAAACAATAAACGTCCTCCCAGAGTGTTGTCACGCGTACCAGAAATGTGGTACGAATTTTAGGAATGCAAGACCAGTACGCGTTCTGCGTTTACATGTTTGTTGTATATGATAGTGGTCGCCCGATGGTTGATATTCATATCATCACGCCTGTATTCCCCGAAAGTTTATGCAGAGGTATACTTATGTACACCCACACTTCGCCGGTATATTTAGGTCCCATGTAATAGGGAGCCTATTGCCATTAACCGGGCACAAATCCAGACTTCGAGCTGCTACTGCGAATTTCATAGCAAAACCCAATAACACTTTGCTCGATCTAAGACCTGGTGCCGTATTACCACGTATTAATGCCATAATTTTTACGTTGTGAAAGAGGGACGCCACTATTTAACCTGTAGAGCGGCATCCCTCTCTCACAACCTAAAAATGATGGCATTAATACGTGGTAATACGGCCCCTGACCTTTGATCGAAACCAGGACCTCTAGCGTGGCAGTCGGAAAAACATCTTTTTTTACTTAATATGTAGTTGTGCCTTCAATCTGATATTACACGTATTAGTATTTTTTATCACTCTTCTATCAATACATCATATTTTTGCTGGAGCTCAAACTACTCTAAGGTTTTGAGCTTGTAAAATAAATGAGTATGTAAGTATTTTTCAATTAAAAATAAAAACATCAAAGTTAAGAACAATAATCCCACCACTATTAAGCCGTTGGTATTTTCGTTGGCCTCAAGTGTAACGCAAACTGTTTACGTGTTTATACGTAAAATGGGTTGAATGTCCATCTCGAGTGAGATTCCGCCCCCAAGTAATGCATCTTTTGGGAACAGTGAGCGTATTTTTTCGTCCAACGGTGCGGCAGAAATTTGAGTGTTTTCATCCACATTTTCCGTGTTCCTTGCAACACGGGTGTGATTATATATTTTTTTAAATTGTTTCGTTTTAGCTCTCTGAGTTAAAATTCCCGTGTTGTTGCAAATAGGATTATAATAATTTATATATTTATAGTTTGTTGTAGAATTTATTTGTTGTGTTGTAGATTCAATATAAAATGAATTGGCTAGTATACCAGGTGACTGCCTCATTAGTCTAGCAGTCCTAAGCGTGATTGCGATGCTAGAGATCTTGGGTTTGATTCCCAGGTCAAGCAGTGTTAGATTTTTTCTATGAAATTGTCAGCAGCAACTCGGAGTTTGGATGTTTCCGGTGAATGGCTATAGGCTCGCCCGTTACGTGGGACCTAAACATATCTGCGAAGTGTGCGTGTATATTAAGTACACTTCTGCCTTACCTTTCGGGGAATATGGGCCTGATGGTACGTTTATGTTTTTATTGTAGCAAGAAAAAATAAAGTTACATGACATGACATGTGAAATCTAACAACCCGAACTAGGCTCGCGTGGTGGATTACAGCTCACTCCAACTTACCGAGAGGAGGCCTGTGTCCCAGCGTTGGGAAAATTATAGGCCGATTATGCTTATAATAATATGCGTATGCTAATCTCGATCCTTTAGTTCCTAGAAAGGATCTATAGGTCGTAATGCTTTAAGCTTTCTTATCCATTACGACATAATACGTATAATAAATTAAACAAATTTATATTTTCGAAGACATACAGAACAACACACCAACTATCGCCGGTGTTAACTTGAAGTATTAAACTCAGTCGCCATATAAACTGGGTTTAATGTAATCCTCCGCAAAGGTTTATTTATGAGAGCGCAACTACCCGCGAATAGTTTAAACAATTTTACTATCAACAGAGAGCAATAAAAATTTGGTGTTGTGTTATTTTGATGTGGTTATACAATTTTACTAAAACGCAGTTTAAGGTTTGAGATTTTAAATCAAATTGATAATATTGTAAAATATATTGGTTAACTTTTTGGGAAAAAGTTTTTTTACTTTAAAGACAAGGAGCCGATCGCCTTCCGTTCACAAGAGTCCGCCAAAAGAAGACATCGCCGTTCTCAAACACCGCCGTTCCAGGAAGTCAGGTGTTTGTGAAAATACACTTGACAAGGCCCAGATTTGATAAACCACAAGTCCTTGCAAAAGCTAAAAGCTCTAAAGCACAAGCTGCGAGACCGAAGGATACGGTGAGCTCATTCTGCGTGACCAGATTATATAATAAATAACAAAATGTAGGGTAGCTGTTGATAATTTTGACATAAGAACGACCAACACCTCAGTCCACCCGTGAGCATGGATGCTGTAAAGGATGTGAAACGTTAGGAATTAAATAATATCATTACAACGACAATACGATTACAATATCACGACAAGCAGTGATAGCCTTGTGATATGACCATTGGACTGCCAAGTCAAAGGTCTCGAGTTCGAATCCAGGGCACGCACCACTGTCTTTTTGAAGTCATGTGCGTATTAATAATTAATTATCACGCGCTTAAACGGTGAAGGAAAACATCGTGACGAAACCTGCATGCCTGAGAGATTTCTTGACGGCATGTGAAGTCTGCCAACCCGCAGTAGGCTAGCGTTGTGGACTATAGCCTAATCCCTCTCGTTCTGAGAGGAGACCCGTGCCCAGCAGTGGGACAATGTAATGGGTTGATGATGATGATGATGATTACAACGCGATAAAATCCGTAAAAAGTAGTTTTATTTCAATGTCTAATATTGAAACCAGAATATATCTTAAAACTAAGATGTTGGTGTTACCAACAATTATGAATTCGCACATGGCTTGGAAAAGTTAGAGGTGCGTGCCTTGGCTATGCACTTGAGACCTTTGACTCGGCAGTCCAATAAGGCCGTGTCACTGAGCCATCACTGCACATACATCTACTATAATGCATTTCACATCTCGCAGGGATATCTTCAATTCAGCATAAAAATAAAATAAACGACTGCATTCTACGAACGTCGATACCAATCAGGGATTTCGATTCACCGAGCGAGTACGAGCGCATTCTCATTGCTCGCTTCGTACCGAATATTGTTACCGATTTACAAAATAGGGATGCGCTTTGGAAATGCTTCTGGGATTATCGATGCATTTCGTTGCGGATAATGATATTCGATATTGTGTTCTGTAATGTTGAACTCGACCATTTGACCCTATAAAATATGAAAGACATCGAGGGCAAAGCATCTTATCTTATAAGATAGGGTGTATTTACTTATATCGTTCGAAATAGTTTATATCTTAGTTGGGATTGCTCAAGTCAAATCTGCTAGGGCTCTTAATTCGAAAGGCTTTAAAATACGATGACTAGTTCCTACATTCTCTTGATTAGATACTTTTTGTACACTCGGCTACAGGTCAAGCTATATAAAACCAGTTTTAGCTGATCTCGCATTGAATATGGTTTCCATACGATAAGAGGCCGGCGTAAACTGGAATTGTATAATTTGACGTGTAGCCATATGGCTATTTTAAAGTTATTGAACACATTTTCTGCGCTGATTTAAAAAGAGATTACCTAAATAACGAATTATTATTATGCCTTTGAAACTATATCAAATATAAATCCAAAAGCTAACTCGAAAAACATCATAATTAATATAAACTGAAAATTCTTACCGTCCTCTTCAAGAAAACACTCGCTGACTACCCTACTTTCAGAACTTTCCATTGTTATAATAAATACATTTATAAACAAAGATCTAATAAAATGGAAGCTGATTGACGGGTAACGAAATCTTTCGGAGTTACTTGACTAACAAAACTTTTTAATTTAAATCGTTAACTGGCCGTTTATTGATTTTTTGTTTGCCTCTACAAAGTAGGCGAATATTAATAGCGATTTTGTTTTGTTTGTACAATTTCATTTTCATTAATCATCGTCAACCAGTAAGATATATTTAATAGATAAGTTTCTTAGACGTTTCAAGATTGGTTTGGGAGAGGGTTGATAATTTAATTAAGTTTTTCAAACGATTTCAAGGAGGTTCAAAATTTATATTTTTGGATGTGGATCGAACTTAACTTTGATGTTTATAAGTCTTTTTTTTGTCATTTGTTAAGTCATTTTTATCTGATAAAGAATAGTTACAAGATGGATTATCAAAAATCAAATCCACCAAAAAATCTAGTTTTTTCAAGTTAATAACGAATGTTAATATTTCAATTTGACCGGCTTTAATCAAATATGCTTTACATTCGTCAGACAGGAAAGCCGACGCCGTAAAATTAAAAAAAAAAAAAAAAAACTTTGATTTTTAAGTGTCTTTAAGAGATCTATTTACATACATAAACATAAACATACCATCACGCCTGTATTCCCCGAAGGGTTAGGCAGAGGTGTACTTAATGTACACCCACAGTTCGCCGGTATGTTTGGGTCCCATGTAATAGGGGGCGAGCCTATTGCCATTCACCGGGCACAAATCCAGACTCCGAGCTGCTACTGAGAATTTCATAGAAAAACTCAATAACACTTTGCTCGACCTGGGGATCGAACCCAAGACCTCTAGCGTAGCAGTCGCGATTGGGACCACTAGACCAACGAGGCAGTCTATTTACAGAAATAAATATAATTTATTATTCACAAGCGTGTATGCAACGTTATTCACTTTTCATGCACGGTTACAAAAAGTTAATCCTATGGTGAAGAAGAATCTGGCAAGAAACTCCACGGACATTTTTAAATTAAATGTGTTACATTTTTATTGGTACGGTGGCAAGCACATCAAGTTACCCCAAAATGTCAAATTTTCTCAGTTTATTTTGAACTTAATTATCAACATTTTAAGGTTTAAAATCATTTGGAGAAACGTTATAGTTACGAACCCAATGTGCTGGCGACTATACATTAATGCGATAACAGATAAATAAACTTGAAAATAGTTTAATTTTCTAAAAAGCTAGTCAACATTTTACAAAATTTCTCTCTCGTGTCACAAGGATCGTCGCGCTTATTACATCGCTCCCACATCGGTGAGGAAGATTATTAAACGTTTATTATACTGAATTAAACTTTACTTTACCGCTCAGTGAAGTTATGTTTAAAGCATTGCAGTGGGCAGCCGGCCACAATTTAATATGTATTTAATTTTAAATTCATTAACTGGCGGTTCCTGCGGTCGCGCCGGTCGTGGCACGAATAGTGGCCGCCATTTTTGTATACGTCATTAAATTCAAGTTCCATCGAATCAGAATGTGGAGTTTTGGTTGAATTCCATTATTGTAATTATTTGGCTATTGTTTGACTCAACTGCCTCATTAGTCTAGTGGTCCTTAGCGCGGCTGCTGTGCTAGAGGTCCTGGCTTCGCTACCCAGGTCGAGCAACGCGTTATTGCGTTTTTCAATGATATTCCCAGTAGCAGCTCGGAGTCTGGATTTGTGCCCGGTTAATGACAATAGGCTCGCCCCCTATTACATGGGTCCTAAACATACCGGCGACATAACTATATATAGTAGGTACACTTCTGTCTAACCCTTCGAGGAATACAGACGTGATGGTATGTGTTCGACTCGAATTTAATTATTATTGAGAAAAATATGTTAATGTTCTAACTTTTATCATGAGGTACCCCAAGGGGACGTTTGTGTATATTCGAAAATGAAAAATATTATATAATGGGCATGATGTCTTGTATAATTCCAATTCTAATAATATGTATCTTAAGCTGCGAAAAGCTAAAACAGTGAAAAAACTATGCCTTTGCTTTGCGTGTGTCGAGCGAAGAAACGAATTCTCTGTTACACACTTTCCAATTTCACCTTAGATCTCTAATAACGTGTGTACTGAACCGAATCCATCGAGCAACTGAACCACGAGGCTTACAGACGCACCTGTCCCTACCCCCACCCCGTGGAACATTTTTTTTTCAACTACCCTTTATTTCAAACAATTTGATATTCGAATATTGAGGACACTCGACCTTTGTAGGATTTGGGCTGTAAGTGTTTTATTGCGAATATCTGAGTGACGTAATCAAATTTTCTCTTTTTTTTCTGAGTACCTTAGTTGTAAGTTCATTCTTTGAAGTCTCTTTAGCCAATTACATTTGGCCTGTTTCATCTACTGGCTCTTGGCTGTTATATCTGAGTACAAGGACAAATTCGAGTAGTTTTTTTCCGAGGATTGGCTATTAGGATAGATATTTTATTTTTGAACGATACCATTTCCATAACAAGAAATGAAGCTCAAGAGAATAATTTATTTTACTTTTTCTGGCAGCAAATACTACTTCTATTATTTAGTTTAAAAAAGTCCAGGTAAGAAGCGTTACATGAGGACATAAAAATATAATACTCTGCCCAAGTATAACCCATTTTTCCCACGGATTCTGCCTACGGATGCCTTTAGCTACCTATTTTTCAAAAAAAAAAGTTTGTAATTACATTGAATCGCAAGTTGTTGTTAATTCAACCAAAAAGTTCCCTCAAACAAGTACCTCAGGCCACATTCCCCGCCATAAGGGCGTGTTTACACTGCACAAAGTTTGCACAGGACACGGCAAACAATATATACCTCGTAGTTACATGGGGCAATAAAGACAAGAATGGTTTTTAATAGACTATGGAAAATATTGCACGGTGACGTTTTAAGTTCCGTTTTCTTGATAATAGATGGCGGTAGTATGTTTGTATTAGTAAGATAGTTACTATTACATGCTAAGTGCGGGAAATAAGCAGGAAAATCCACGCGTAGCTAACGTTAAATGTTAGTTTTCGTCATCAAAATATTAGCGAAGAGGTTTACTAATCATTGGCGTCCCCCATAGACTTCCATGACTGTACAAATGGCGACGAATGTAGCCTGCATGTAAAAAAAAGAAAGAAAGAAAAAAATATTTTCGCCCAAAACGACGCACAATTAACCATAGGTCAAAAATACCAGGTACTACAATTACAACAAAAAAATAAAAAATAAAATACATCAAATTAATTAACGACTTCTTGCGACTCTGTGTCTGTCCATCTTGTTGTTGATCCTCCTACACTGCGTCTGGATTGTGTATCAGACTGTTACTTAAGTCTGTCGGCTCCACTCGGCCTTCTTCTTCTTTTTATTCTTGTTCTTCTTGTTCTTCTTCTACTACTTCTTATCTTATATACAAAAATCAATTTCCGTTCGTTAGTCTTGCTAAAACTCAAAAACGGCTTGGCAGATCTGAATATTTTTTTGTACGCTCTAATACAAGGAGTGGTTTAAATTTACAATTGAACCTTGTAGGTGGTACTGCTATTGACTCAGGGTAGGTCAACATCTGTAGGGTAACTAATAAAATGTTTTGCAAAATTGAACCTTATCTAACCAAACAAAGTTTACGTTACATATACTCGACAGATCTTATACATGGTTTAATATAATAATATATAGAGCTAGGCTCTATGTTTAGGTCAGCTGAAACTACGTACAAGGGAACTGAGATACTCGTATTTATATTAAAAACACAGGAAACCCTCCTGTGTTGAAGTGCTATTTGAGACAACAACCAGAGCTAGACATGATATTAACACAAACTAGGTTAAGATGTACTGTGTCTATTTAACATACCTAGCTCCAACTATTATTCCGTGTTGAATGTATTTATGTTGAGACTGCCTCATTAGTATTGTGGTCTTAAGCGCGACTGCTACGCTAGAGGTACTGAGTTAGATCCACATTAAGCAAAATGTTATTGGTTATTCCTATGAAATTCTCAGTAGCAGCACAGAGTAACTTTGGTAGCAGCTCGGTGTTTAGATTTGTGGCCGGTTATTTACAATAGGACCTAAACATACCGGCGAAACGTGGGTATACATTAGTATACCTAAGAATGGTCACCCATCTACATTCTGACCGTGTCAGGAGCAGCTTAACCTTGCAGCGCAGTGCACTGTGTATCAATTTCTATTATAAAAAAAAATCTTGTCCTCGTCGATGTTTTTCTCTTAATGAGCATGCTACGGAAATTTTAAACAAATTAATCATTTTTATTTAATCATTAAATAATTTACCTCTGTCATTCTGACAGGGGACCCGTGCAGTATTGGGTTAATGATAATAAGATCTAAGATCAGCTTATCAATTCTAAATATTCTAATACATCGTAAGGGTTAAAATTGAACAAATTGATAGTATATAATTTTTCCCTCAGAAAAAACCAAAGCCTTATATTAATCCCTATCATACTAAACGAAAGTGTAACAACCAATTATCGTTCAATCTAACGCCCGACAGGGGATAAATATCGCCAAACGCTAAATTATCGTTTGTCCGTCTATCGGTATAGGCGCGCGGATGATTTGTGCGCTTTGCCGACAATTTTTCATCCACCCTGCCAACACTAAATCACTCTGACAACTCTGGCTGGATGAACTATCCAACATCACGCGCGAATTTCAACCTTACAATGTGATTGTTACAGTTGAATTTTTGATGTCGTGTTTTAAGGTAAAGTACCCAAAGGTCGGCTCCTTATATTTGATATTTTGTTTACCGACGTATAATAAAATCCACGTGAGTTATTGCAGGTTATGTTTTGTCCCTTTTGTCTTGTTAAAAATGATGAGCGAGAGTACATTTATCTTAGCTTATTAAAACTGAGGTATGTATATATTTTGAGAAAGATATTATTTATCGCCGTTACGATTTTTCAAACTCTTTTTTTTACCTTTAAATGAACCGGTAACTACTGCTTATTTTTTAACATTAAGTACCTAATGCGAAATGTTCACAAAGATAAGAATTTTCTAATGAAAGAAAATTTCTTAGTGAAAGAAAAATTCGGCCTGAGGCAGTGTTTGAACTTGCGTCCCTCTAGTTAAGTAGTAAAGCGTCTGGTGTACTTAACCAGAGAGACGCAGGTTCAAGCCCTGCCGGTGGCCGATATTTTTCTTTCACTAAGAAATTTTCTTTCATTAGAAAATTCTTATCTTTGTGAACATTTCGCATTAGGTACTTAATGTTAAAAAATAAGCAGTAGTTTTAATTTTTTTTTTTGTCATTAGAAAATTCATATCTTTGTGAACCAGTTACTGTTTCTCTGTCACTGCGGATAGTGAGGTCCTGGATTCGATTGTTAGACAGAGCAAAGTGTTTTAGAGTTATTTTATTAGGGAATTCTCAGCTTGGAGTTCTGATTCGTGCGCAGAAAATGGCAATAGACCTATGACCTATATTATCCTAGTCTTTTCTTAACTATGTCAGGGTCAGCTTTCGGTCTAACCTGATGCGGCTAAATATCACTATTTTCCACGAATCTCCTATCACTTACATGCACCCTAAAAACATACCATAAAACTGTATATACATACACCAGTAGATACATCTCTATTTAATCCATTTGGGGATGCAGGCGTGATGGTATGTTATATTTATGTTAGCGATAAATAATAACATTTATTAAGATAAATGATAATGGAATTCTTTGGGAACTTTCGTTGTACTGTCAGCAAAAAAGTGTTATTATTATGTTTAGTATTGTACAAATGCAGCTTTGCAGTGATTTTTAGATAGTAAGTAATGGTCGGCTGTTTGGCGTCGGAGAAATAAATACAGGCATTATGCTTGGAAATAATTGCATTAGTTACACAATATTTTATAGGAGCATAACTTTGGACTTTATTCAATAAGATTTTATCTGTATCCAGTGTGTTTTAAAAGACTACTTTGACCCGTCAAGCGCTATATTGTAGACACAATTCAAAATCTATTTTTTTGCCCTCATGAGGTAACTACGTGCGTCAGTAAATTAAAAAAGAAAAAGCTAATTCGTCGTTCATCACCTTATTGCTTTGAAATATGCATGCATTATAGCGTGCATTTGAATACGCGCGATTTATTTTTTTCAATCGGAGTTCCATAAAGCAGCTTGCAGTAAGAGTTCTATTAGACATAGTCACGTACCGAAAAAGTGTTATCCCCTCGAGACGATCGGTTCCCTTCGGCGTAGTTTGAATATTATCGTTAAGCAATGCCTGCCATACTTGTTTACATTAATAATCGGGTCAGTCAATAATATGACGATTATGTGACGTAGTCTGCCCATCGTAAAAAGATGTTTTAATGCGTGTGGAACCGTTCATTTTCACAATACAGCCAGTATCTACTATAGAAAAACTGAGATAGTTTTACCTAGGACCGTTTTTTACTGTATTAAAACTAAGAAGAATGTGGCTGATTCATTGTTACCGTACTTTTTCCATCACACAATACATAACTTACAACGTTAGCCCTAATTTCTTTCATTAATATAACAGAGTATGTTTTTGCTATCCGTACTCATTCATCATCATACGACGCGACGGGGTCAATCGAAGTTCCATCAGTCAGAATAGGATATTGTTCAAGCCTATTGTTAAAGCTAACCTAACAGCCCGTAGTATTACTTCTAACACAAAATAAAACGAGATTTTCTAGTCACCGTTTTACTTTTGAGGGAGTCAAAGTACTCACGGCTACACATCAAGCTATATAAAACCAGTTTAGACTGAACCTGTATAGTGTGTATATATGTGTAGCCGTGCGGACATACTCATTATTTTAAAAGACTGATTAGCCCTAAAATATCGAAAAAATCTGTTCTTTCAAACATTTCTATCGGGTAAATAATTATAATATATGCGTTTCATTATTGTATGAATCAGTTTTTTTACTTTAGAGTCATAAAGTAAGTAATTTGTAATCATACTTTACCGGTCTGGCATGTCTGTCTGTTTGTTACGTTTTGACTCCTAAGCTACTGCACCAATTTTGATTATTTTTGCTATAGAGGTAGATTGGACTTTGGAAAAGGACATATGGTACTTTTATCTTACTTATTTTGAATAGCTTTTGTTTTACTCATTATCAACACGTACCATCCCACTGCTGGCACTGGTCGGCTCTTATAACGAGGATTCGGCTATAGTCCTCCGCGCTAATTCTACTAGAGGTCAGCAGACTTCACAAGTCATTGAGAAAATGTTCAGGCATGCAAGTTTCCTCTGTTTTCTTTTATCATTTCAAGCGAGTCATCATTAATAAGATATTAATACGCATATGAATGCAAGAATCGTAGCAAATGGCGTTATGTAATTTCTGCCCATCCCTATGGGAAATAAGCGTGAGTGTACTTATGTATTTATACATGTATGTGTACATACATACACATTATTATGTAAAGTCAGAGTTGCTTCAGACACTTGACTTAGCGGTCCAACAGTCATATCACTAGCGGTTCAACTAGTCTCAAATAATATTATGTAACAGATTCACCATTGTTGATGGAGCACATAATTAATCTTTTTTTAACTATCCAACTATATTCAGTATCCTCATTCATCACGCTAGCTGAGCGTGAGACGTGTTGGGGTCGCTAGTGGTGCCATCACTCATACGAGTGTATAAACTACTTATAATAAACTATAGTTAGCTTTGTTTACTTATACAGTTATTAGGGTTCCGCAGCCAAATGGCAAAAACGGAACCCTTATAGATTCGTCATGTCTGTCTGTCTGTCCAATCGTGTCACAGCCTTTTTTTTCGAAACTATAATAACTATGCTGTTGAAACTTGGTAAGTAGATGTATTCTATGAACCGCATTAAGATTTTCACACAAAAATGGAAAAAAAACAATGAATTTTGGGGGTTCCCCATACTTGGAACTGAAACTCAAATGTATTTTTTTCATCAAACATGGGTTTGATGAAAAAAATGGGTATCTATGGATAGGTCTTCAGAAATATTGATATTGAGGTTTCTAATATAATTTTTAGGGTTCCGTAGCCAAATGGCAAAAACGGAACCCTTATAGATTCGTCATGTCCGTCTGTCTGTCTGTCCGATCGTGTCACAGCCTTTTTTTTCGAAACTATAAGAAGTATGCTGTTGAAACTTGGTAAGCAGATGTATTCTATGAACCGCATTAAATTTTAACACAAAATTAGAAAAAAAAACAATAAATTTTGGGGGTTCCCCATACTTGGAACTGAAACTCAAATTTTTTTTTTCATCAAACCCATGTTTGATGAAAAAAAAATGATATCGAGGTTACTAATATAATTTTTTTCTAAACTGAATAGTTTGCGCGAGAAACACTTCCAAAGTGGTAAAATGTGTGTCCCCCCCCTGTAACTTCTAAAATAAGAGAACGATAAAACTGAAAAAATATATGATGTACATTATCATGTAAACTTCCACCGAAAATTGGTTTGAACGAGATCTAGTAAATATTTTATTTTTAATACGTCATAAACTGAATATTTTGCTCGAGAGACACTTTCAAAGTGGTAAAATGTGTGTCCCCCCCCCAGTAAATTCTAAAATAAGAGGACGATAAAACTAAAAAAAATATATGATGTACATTACCATGTAAACTTCCACCGAAAATTGGTTTGAACGAGATCTAGTAAATTGTTTTTTTTTAATACGTCATAAACTGAATATTTTGCTCGAGAGACACTTTCAAAGTGGTAAAATGTGTGTCCCCCCCCCCTGTAACTTCTAAAATAAGAGGACGATAAAACTAAAAATAATATATGATGTAGATTACCATGTAAACTCCCACCGAAAATTGGTTTGGACGAGATCTAGTAAATAGTTTTTTTTAACATGTCATAAATCGTAATGATACGGAACCCTCCGTGCGCGAGTCCGACTCGCACTTGGCCGGTTTTTCTCTAAACTGAATAGTTTGCGCAAGAAATACTTCCAAAGTGGTAAAATGTGTCGTCCCCCCATGTAACTTCTGTAACTTCTAAAATAAGAGGACGATAAAACTAAAAAATATATATGATGTAGATTACCATGTAAACTTCCACCGAAAATTGGTTTGGACGAGATCTAGTAAATAGTTTTTTTAATACATCATAAATCGTAACCCTCCGTGCGCGAGTCCGACTCGCACTTGGCCGGTTTTTTTTGTTTTTTTTTGCCGTGAAATCATGTTATTTTTTTTAAAGATGAACCTACCATAACGCCTATTTTTGAAGGTAAGGCAGGAGTGTAGTTATTATTGAACACTCACAGTTATGTCGCCATATCAGCCGGTATGTTTAGGTCCCAATAGTGAAGGAGAAATTCAACCTCTGTAAGGATTCTAACCTACGACCCTGGGGATTGAGTTTGCTGGATGCTTTAGCCAACTAAGCTACTGAGAGAGACAGAGACCACAGTGCACAATTTCTTTTGCACAGTCTACGTTTTAAGGTGCCGTCAACGACATTTATTGAAGACATATTACAAAAAATCATCGTCACAGGCAGCGGTCTCGATAGATTAGTTGGCTTAAACAGGCAGCGTATTTAGCCGGAAGGCCATAGGTAGTTTCTATATTATCGTTAATGGGATAGGGGGGCAAATGAGCAGACGCATCGCCTGATGGTAAGTACATACCGCCGCCTATAGACACCCGCCACTTAGCCAGACAATGAAGCAGTTAAGAACTATAATACTTACTATAAAAATATTTTCACCAAAAGTCTAATGTTGTATTTCAATTAGTCCTCTAAACTAGGGACTATTAAAAAGGCAATACCTAGTTGCTTGGTTTCAAAAAGTAGTTCTTATGGGGCAAGGCAAGAAACTCCATAGAAACCCCATTAGAAAAACATGATTACATTTTTTTTTAATTTTAGTTCAGTAAGAATTTGTAGCTTAATCGATATCCAACGCTTGAACAGCATTGTTGAATAGTCAATTAAGCACTATAATGTTACCACTTCAGAATAGAATTCTCTCTTACAGATTACTGAGGTCTTGCAACCCCAATCTATAAGAGGCTTAACAACTGCAAGCACAAAGAAAGACATTAATTACGCCCAGAGCCTGGCTTCTTTGGCGAACAGTATTCAATTATAAATAACTCCAATATTACGTACAGTTAATAAGGTTTGAATAGTATTTAGAGGTCCTACATTACTTTGTATGAAACAATTTTAATTGACATAGTCTCCATTAAATACTCTATTACGTACTCCGTACTATCACGCCTGTGTTCCTCGAAAGGTTAGGCAGACATGTTCTGCGGTACCTACATTCAGTTAGTATGTTTAGGTATCATGTAACAGAGGGCTGGCCTTTTGCCCATATCTTAAGAATAGAGCCCAGTAAATCTAGGTCTAGGTTAATTTGTGATTCTCACCGACACCAAAAGAGCACTATGATTCTAAATATCTTGACGCTTTGATAAAAAAATATTTCAATATTCACGTAAGGATAATTGGAAAGAGTCAAAACAATTTTTTGAAATATTATACATAATCTTGAATCCTAAAGCCGAGTACACACGAATTCTTAGAGACATTATACGCAATCTTGAATTCTAAAGCCGAACACACACGACAGTTAGCACATCCAATTACATGAACTAACGGAGCGCGTGCGAGGCGTCCGAGCTTCATTAAGCGGCCCGTGGCGCCCTCAAGTGTAATCTTGCAGAAAATGACATTGACGTGATCTGACATATCTGACGTGACAGACGAACGTGTTTACAAGCCTTAGAGCGTGAGATGCACTTGACGAAGAGTGCAACAGCGATGAATTTAACACAATATGTACAGTACACTCCGGCAAGATGGAGTGATGATTTGCGAAAGGTTGCTGGCAGAAGCTGGATGTGAGGTATTCCATGAAGCACACCCAAACGAAGCACACCCAGATGAAGCACACCTAAAGTATTCCACTTAGCACACCCGTAGGTGGGTTTCAAATAAAAATTTAAAATAATTAATTTCCTATTCCACGAAGCATACCTACGAATATCACTCTCATAGTGCGGAGACAAAGAAATAAAAATGTCGATAAAAGAAAATATTTATTATTTAAAAGACTAACTTAAATATCTAACATCTTTCAGTTTCATTATAATAATGTGATACAATACTTGTCATTTTCATAATGTTCATATATAAATCCCATAGATAAGACGTATCACGTGCTAAGTGGAATACTTTAGGTGTGCTTCGTCTGGGTGTGCTTCGTTTGGGTGTGCTTCATGGAATACCTCCAAAAAGCGGTGAACAAGGTGAATTGACCTACACTAGGGAAGGCCTACGTCCAGCAGTATACTAGTTTAGCCTGATAATTATGTACACGATGTCAATATAGATATAGGTTTATGAATGGATATGAGGCTTGGCCGTTCACATCCCAATATATCTGGATGCCTTAACCTTTTGAACGCCATTGTCACATATATGTGACAAACGAAATCTTACCCTGAACGCCAACGTCACAAATATATGACAAAATATACGTCGCCTGTATTCCCCGAAAGGTTAGGCAGAGGTGTACTTAATGTACACCCACATTTCGCCGGTATGTTTGGGTCCCATGTAATAGGGGGCGAGCCTATTGCCATTCACCGGGCACAAATCCAGACTCCGAGCTGCTACTGAGAATTTCATAGAAAAACTCAATAACACTTGGCTCGACCTGGGGATCGAACCCAAGACCTCTAGCGTAGCAGTCGCGATTGGGACCACTAGACCAACGAGGCAGTCGTACTTCGCACCATATTATGAAATAAACGATTTATTCATTACTTTAGTGTGTTTTCACTACCTTGTGTAATTTGACAGAAAATTTGCCTGGCGTCAGGGGTACGGCGATACGTTTATACTCTGGCGTTCAAAAGGTTAATGGGCTTTTATAAATGTCACTATACAAGGTATCTGTGAAAACATCTGCTTAAATAATATACCATCACGCTTGTATTCTCTGAAGGGTTAAGTACAGATGTACATTCACACTTTGCTACTTATTTCCCGAGCTGATATTGAAGAATTTTATAGAAAAATGCGCTTCGCTTAAATCAAATATTTTATTTAAATTAGAAATTATTATAGGTACTTTTAATTGTCAAAAAATTATTGCACGTTTCTAAATAGTACTGGGTCTTATCGAGAAGATCCGGCAAGAAACTCCATTGATACTCTCTATATACCTGGAACCAGGCTCAACCGATCGAATCGAACCCCCTCTAGCATAGCACCCGGGTTCGGCGTTTGGTTTTGGCGAGATGTTAAATATCTTAAAGGTGTCTTCAAAAATTGGGCTATCAGATGCATAAAGAACTTTTCAAATCCGTGTTAGTTCAAGAGATTATATCTTTATTATACCTTCAATATATTATAATTATATATGACTGCCTCATTAGTCTAGTGGTCCTGAGCGCGACTGCTACGCTAGAGGTCCTGGGTTCGATCCCCAGGTCGAACAAAGTGTTATTGGGTTTTTCTACGAAATTCCCAGTAGCAGCTCGGAATCTGGACTTGTGCCCGGATAATGGCAATCGGCTCGCCCCCTATTACATGGGACCTAAACATACCGGCAAAATGTGGGTGTACTTCAGTACACCTCTGCCTAACCCTTCGGGGAATACAGGCGTGATGGTATGTATATTATTATTCAATAGCTTATACCTTCAATATATTAGTAAAGATATAAGATATTTCTTTGCTTATTGAAATAACTGAGTAACTATCGTGTAAACATCTAGGATATCTCAAAAATCTTACGACAATATCAAATATTTGAATTCCAATGCTGCCCCAACAAATTTCAATCTCGAGAAATATTGAAAAAACACCGCAGTGAACAGCGAGCTAGTCGATTGCAATCAGCGATCGGATATCTGAGATAAGGTCGAGACTTCATTCCCCGACACAATGGATATTGAAAACTGATACCGTTCGCCTTTTGTTTGTCTTTTAAATATTTTCGTGGAAATAGTGAGTAGATGACGTCACAAGTGTTTGAAATTTTGGAGGATACTTGCCTCAGTCACAGGTCTTAATATTAAACAGAAGAAAATAAAAGAATTAACATTTTATGGTCTATAAAAAAAGCGACGGCAAAAAAAGAATTTTGAGCGCATATTTGGTGTAGCGGTTAAAGTTCGAGTTGCATTCATGACCGTGATGTGTGTGTATATAAACACATATATGACACAGGGTATTTTTCTACAAATCACACATCCATTATAGATGGTATTTTTTCATAAAGAAAACCTATAAATCTTTTCTTAACCTGGGAATCGAATACAGGACCCCTCACGACAACTAGACTAGTGAGCATCAAGTTTAGAAACAAGAAACTTAAACTTCTTTACAAAACTATCACTGTGCAAAAGAGTTCCATCAATAAAGTATATCATTATCATCAACATCATCGGGATCACAAGCAAAACAAAATCACACTATTCATAATTAAATTAAGCAAATGACTAGAACTATATCCCCCAAAATATTGCCGTGAAAAGGCGAAGAAATTCCATATAATTAAGATACTGCATTTATGTTTAAATTCAACGCAGTACCTATGTGCTCTAGAACTTTCGACACGTTTCTACCATTCATAAGATCCTTACATTGTCTGGCAAAGCCATGAAGGTAATATGGATGTCAACGTGTGGTCTTTATTAAAGCCTGTTATTACCGGCTTCAAACTGGGGAGGTTTTGTGTTTTTCTTACTATATTTAAGCCATGTATTTAAAAAAAAATGATTAATTTTCGGTCTTTATATTGTAGGACCACGCATCATACTTAAAAAAGAAACGTTAAAATAATGATGACTTTAAGCAAAAATTTCTGCAATAGGGTAAAAGATCTGTCACGGGGGACTTAGTAAATACTCACAATAATTTATGAGATATTAAATTAAAATAAAAAAAACCCCGACAATTGCTTTATATCTCGACCGATTTTTATAAAACATAGCTAAAAAAACTCCCGACTAATTCACCTTTCAAACAAAAAAAAAACTAAATCCAAATCGGTATATCCGTTCGGGAGTTACGATGCCACAGACAGACACACACACACGTGTGTGTGTGTGTGTCACACACACAGACCCGTCAAAGTTATAACACCCCCTCGTTTTTGCGTCGGGGGTTAAAAAGAGCGCTTAGAATTGAATACAATACGTCCCACAAATATGTCTCTCAATCGAGAATTCAAATCACGACTCTCAGCACAACGGTAATGGTAAAGTTAACACTTTAACCACTACGAAAAATATGCAGTCAATTTGAGAGTAATTATAGCAAAGAATTGACTATGATTTTCTTACAATTATTGTAAGCTAGAAGGAAAAAGTAATTATGATTACATAAAACTATCGACTACGATGCTACGACGCGCGTAGCGGTCGTAGGCTCCAGCTACGGCGTAGCCACGTAGGCCTTATCCCTACAGTACATTATATCAAGATATTATTACATAGAATAACAACCCTACTAATTTATTTTAGAAGGCAAATGGCACTAAATTAATGTGTCATCTTTGTTATTTATTTCCAACACCTCAGTTATATAACATTTTCGCGTACGCTGAGAAAAACATATGATATTGTAGAAAAGAAAAAAAACAATACAGAGATTTATTGAAGAAAAAGTAACATAACATAACATACCATCACGCTTGTATTCTCCGAAGAGTTAGGCAGAGGTGTACTAATGTACACCCACGTTTCGCCGGTATGTTTAGGTCCCATGTACTGGCACAAATCCAGACTCCGAGGTGCTACTGAAAATTTCATAGAAAACCCCCAATAACACTTTGCTGGACCTGGGGATCGAACCCAGGACTTGTAGCGTAGCAGTCACGATCAAGACCTCTAAGCTAATGAGATAGTTATACAGATACGGTTGAGAAGATATATTTTTCTGAGAAGATATATTTTTCACAAAATGACTACTATAACTGAATGAATACTATAATACGACCTTCGCAACTTAGTTGCTGGGTAATTATACAACCTAAGGATAAACTGATTGTTAAGTTTCCCATGATTCTTACTACCACTTATGAAGTTTGTCTTGCCTCGTTGGTCTAGTGGTCCCAATCGCGACTGCTACGCTAGAGGTCCTGGGTTCGATCCCCAGGTCGAGCAAAGTGTTATTGGGTTTTTCTATGAAATTCCCAGTAGCAGCTCGGAGTCTGGATTTGTGCCCGGTTAATGGAAATAGGCTCGCCCCCTATTACATGGGACCTAAACATACCGGCGAATACCGGCGAAATGTGAGTGTATTTACATAAGTACACCTCTGCCTAACCCTTCGGGGAATACAGGCGTGATGGTATGTATGTACTAATGAAGTTGGTACCAGTCAAGATAACTACTATATTACACTGTAACCATGACTACCATTTAAAAATTATAAACGATCAGCTTTTAAGAAAACTTAATAAAACCTTTAACCTAATAAAAAAACTAAATCCCACTCACTCAGACTCACTTAATATTCTTATAAAAAATATATACATTATTATGGAAGCCAAGTATAAAGATAATTATTTCGGAAGATTGCTTTAGGGATTTGTCGACTAGCTAAAGATAATATTATATATATTGTAATCTTAGATAGTCAGGTACTTATAGGGTTACGTTGAAGGAAAAGATTACGGCGATAAAAAGAATATAAAAGTATTTTTGCCTATAAAAATAATCAGAAATTGCTTTTTCTAAGGATTTGGCAGAGGTATACCAATATACACCTACACTTCGCCGGGTTTGTATAATTCTTATGTGGGCGCGAGCCTGTTTCCCTCGAATCCAGCTCCCGAGCTACTACTGAGAATTAATAGGAAAACTCAATAACACTTTTCTCAACCTGAAAATCGAACCCAGGACCACTAGCGCAGCAGTCGCGCCACTAAACTTACGATGCTGTGTATTTTCAATAATATGGAATGTGGAAGAATAAATCGACATTACGGACAGTGGTTGCAGCTTAGTAGCTGAACTGGAGGGACGCAGATTCGAACTCTGCCTTAGATCTCATTGATGCAAATTACACTCACGCCTTTCTTCCATAGGGTTAGGCAGAAACTGCAGAACACCATTTGTTACGATTCTTGCATAATTCTTTTACTTCGTCCGCATTCATATATCTTGTCATACACAATATCTTTTTCATTTAAGGCAATAACTGCGGCTTAAACTTTTAAAACATTATTAATAACAACAGAAGCTCAGAATGCCTTATTAATAAAAAGAACAGTCGCAAAGCGTGAGGGCCACGATTCTATTCCCGGGTCAAGCTGTGTTATGAAGATTTTCTATAAAGCTCTTAGTAGCAGTTCAGAGTTTTAATTAACATTTAAAATTATTAACTGGATACTAGGATTGCCACTTATGTCTCAGGATAATAATTGCTCAAATGCTTAAACCACACCATACCGATTGCCGATAACAATGCGTAGGTTAAAGAAATTGTTAATGAGTTGTCCGTCAGCAAATTTTGTTGTTAATTTGGAGTTTGATTGGTCTTTAGTTTATGGCTTATAAATAACGTAACATAACATACCATCACGCCTGTATTCCCCGAAGGGTTAGGCAGAGGTGCACTTAATGTACACCCACAGTTCGCCGGTATGTTTGGGTCCCATGTAATAGGGGGCGAGCCTATTGCAATTCACCGGGCACAGATCCAGACTCCGGGCTGCTACTGAGAATTTCATAGAAAAACTCAATAACACTTTGCTCGACCTGGGGATCGAACCCAAGACCTCTAGCGTAGCAGTCGCGATTGGGACCACTAGACCAACGAGGCAGTCTTTTATAAATATAGAAAAACAAGCGAGGTTTTGCCATCATTGCTGAATTATTTTTGAAGGCTGGCAAACACTATAAAGTAACTCTAACATTCGAGGTCCGCAGCAATTATTCTTAATAATAACACTAACATCTGGATGTTAGTGTTATTATTAAGAATAATTGTTATTTTTTTATAACAAAAAATAACATTGTTAGAAAACCCAAGGCGGAGGTGTAATTCAAATTTTCTTTTTAAAACTCTGCAAAGCGTGCAACCTTGCCAAGAAATGCTAAGTAAATTGTTCAAGCACAGCACTATATCAACTAGCAAGTAGAACTGTCTCTTCTTAGCAGGATTTTTCTGTAGTATACTACTTTAGGATATGTGTGTGTGTGTAGCCGCTGTAAGGTAAGGGTACACTAATCTTGGTGTTTAACGATGTTTTTTTCAGCAATCTAGCCTTATGTCATGTCATTTGGAGCTTTTGCAATCATACATGCAGACTGTAAACAATATTTTGTCATGCCTGTTTTTCCCGAAGGGTTAGGCAGAAGTATAGTAATGTATATCCACAGTTCACCGGACAGGGCAACTCAAAGCTGTTATGGCTCTTTCTTCAAAAGGCCTGTTCAGATTTTGCCCTACATTGTAAAACTCGCATATCTATGATATAACTATTGTCAGGGCTTTAAAAGAGACCATCATTCTCTGAGTTTGTTTCAACATTTCTTCTCAGAGGTCGTCAGATAGGAAAGGTCGGCGCCATCTATTTAAAAAAAAAAATATGTAAAAAAACTACCTTTAAAAGTGTCTTTAAAAGAACTATTTACAGAAATAAATATCATTTCATTTCATTTCACCGGTATGTTTAGGTTCCATGTAATAGGGGGCGAGTCTATTGCCATTAACTGGGCTCACACCCAAAACACCAATTTGCTGAACGTTTCATAAAAAAAACGTTATAAAATTTTGCTCGATCCGGGAGTTGAACCCAAGACTTCTAGCGTAGCAGTCGCGCTTGATATCACTAGACTAATGAGACTGTATCCAAAATATCTATAGAACACAAAAATATTTGTTTCGTGTGGGAATCGAACGATACTCGAAGTCCGACATACCCTGCCACGTCCCTAGGTAGCAGACGATCCATGAAGATTTTCTACACGCAAGAGAAGTTTCCTTTTGATGGAAATATTATGTAGATATCTTCGCATTGTTTTCTAACATATAATTAATTTCGCCACATATCTGATAATCTATGGCGGCACTAGAGCATGAAATTAAGCCATAATATGAGGATTAACTCGTCAACAAATAGATAGTATCAAGCCGAGAAATAACGAGTTTCACACACCACAAATTCATTGCTGATTAATCCCTGCTCAACCCCCAAGGGGGTATGCGTGAATATACTTTGAACGTTTCCCACACGATCATCAATGATTCACCGCGTAAAGACATCTATGATTGAAACTCCTTTTTCCCTCTCCGGGCAACATGGGGGGTTGGAATAATTACGGCCGAGGGGCTTTGACCCCAGAGGGGGACGTAATTAAGGAGGGGGGAGGCGGGATCATTTTCTCTTAGGTGTGCTTTTCTACCTTGTGTGTAGGCTTAAAATATGCTAGACTATTTGAGTCTGCGTTTTTGTGTTTGAAGCTTGATTTCGGAACGAAAATATTTTCATTATTGTTTTTTATTTCTTTGCCTTTCTTGTGTGTGGTTTTGTAAAACATTAACAAAGTAATTTTTTACTTTTTAAATAAACTGACAGTAACTAGCAAAGCAATGCGAAGAGATTTTTATTTCTTTTTCACTGCAAACCTTTTAAACATTCAGGGAGAACAGTGCAGCGGCTAACTGACTAAATAATTAAATGACTATCTTGACTGTTTACTCATGCAGATAAACAAAATATGCTTGTACGGAAAATGTGTCCTATTACATGGGACCTAAACATACCGGCGAAATGTGGGTGTACCTACACCTCTGCCTAATCTTTCGGGGAATACAGGTGTGATGGTATGTCATTAAATATCATGAAGTTATCTTTTATTAGAACTAATACTCAAAATAATTTTGGTACTAGGGGTCCCTGAAAACCATTTAGTGGTGAATGTCGTGAATCTTAAGGCCATGACTACAGGGCAAAGCCTCTTCAGGTGGCAGACGGTACATAAGGATTTTTCGTACACACGGGTACAAGTCAACTTTTGAAAAAACCAGTTTACGCTGATCTCGCATTGTATAGGCTTCTCATATAATAAGAGACCAGCGTAAACTGGTTATTTATAGCTTGATGTGTAGCCGAGCGTACTTTAAAAAACAGGTATACAATTTCACATCGTCGCCTAAGAGTTGAAACCGAATTGATATTTTTATCCCAGTTGTCAGAACAAAAAGAAAATAAATCCTCCCTGAAGAGCCCTGTCATAACTATAGCAATCTATTATGTTTAAATGTTCAGAAATTTCTTGTAATAAAAACAAACTTTTTGGGACGTTAGCCAAAACTTGTACATAGCAAACTAAAGAGATTAAATAACAGGATCAAAATAAAAACAACACTTCTATTTTTGAATGCTAAAATAACTGCCTCGTTGGCCTAGTGACTGTAAACGAGGCTCCTCAGTTTGAGGTACTAAGTTAGATTCCCAGGTGGAGAAGTCAGATAATTAGTGGCAATATAAATAGAATCCTGGCTACTACAGAAAAATAGTTCGTAGTTAAGTACCTACTACTTAACTACAAACATTTTTTTCTGTTAATGTTAATCAGTTAAAGTAATTTATTTTATTTACTTTTGTGTGCTCAAGTGTTCTTTAAAAATAAATTTAGTTTCTTTCTTTCCATAATAATTGAACGAACATAAATCTTGGAAATATATGTATGATAATACACTTCTGTCTAACCTTTCCAGAAATACAGGCTTGATAAAACGGTACAATAACCTCCCCTTTTGTTTTAATTATAAAATAAACTAATTAATATCAGTACCGGATACTATCTAAAAGCTTTCAGCGATAGAGAGAAAATAGAACCTTTTAAAAATAAAAAATCATATTGTTTCCTTCTGAGAATTTCTTAATAGAGCTTCTAACAACGGATATTCTGCTTATATACCACTCACTTCTAAAATAATATTATTATTGGAGCGAGAACGTGTTACTTTAATGTCCCATTGATACTGAAGCTACGTTGATAAATTAATGTTCGGATTTGCGATCATAATAGACCGTAGTCAGTGCGGTATTATAGAAGCAGACCTAATAATAAAAAAAAACCGGCCAAGAGCGAGTCGGACTCGCGCATGGAGGGTTCCGTACCATTACGATTTATGACTATTAAAAAAAACTACTTACTAGATCTCGTTCAAACCAATTTTCGTTAGAAGTTTACATGGTAATGTAAATCATATATTTTTTTAAGTTTTATCATTCTCTTAATTTAGAAAAACTTCACTTTGGAAGTGTCTCTCGCGCAAACTATCCAGTTTAGAAAATGATATTAGAAACTTCAATATCATTTTTGAAGACCTATCCATAGATACCCCACAAGTATGGGTTTGATGTAAAAATATTTTTTGAGTTTCAATTCTAAGTATGGGGAGCCCCCAAAATGTTTTGTTTTTTTTTTCTATTTTTGTGTGAAATTCTTAATGCGGTTCACAGAATATATCTACTTACCTAGTTTCAACAGCATAGTTTTTATAGTTTTGGAGAAAAGTGGCTGTGACATACGGACGGACAGACAGACAGACAGACATGACGAATCTATAAGGGTTCCGTTTTTTGTCATTTGGCTACGGAACGCTAAAAATATTTTTTAGGTCCCATTTAATAGGTAGAGAGCGAGCCATTTACCGGATATAAATCCACTACCTCTAAGAATTTCATAGAAAAACCCCAATAACACTTTACTTAACTTGAGAATCGAATCACGGACCTCACGCACAGCATTTGCACTTGACAATAAGAAGAACGAGACAGTTAATTTATGCACTTACTAACCATGAATTGTTGGCTTAGAAAGTACCGAATAATAGTTGTCATAATATATCAAAATAACACAGAGAAACCCAAAAACAGTACCTACTCATGCTGAGAATTAAATCCAGAACTTCACGCTCCGCTGCCACACTTGTAACTGTTAAGGCAATTCTAATCACAATATGGAATCCACAGGATACGTTGAAATTCTGTGTAATATATCCAGTTCACAGAACATAAACGGTATATAGCTTCACGGCCTCACGAGGCCACAATTAAGAAGACTTCATTAATACTGCTGTTTGCTCATATTAATGGATTATTCCCCTAAGCCATGTTTGGCTCCTGGTAATTTTAATTCAAGCTAATACGTTTAATTGTATGAACGTTGTATGGAAAAGGGTTCTTCAGTACTATGTGAGAAATTTGTATGGCTTGATACAGAATGACCTGCGGCTTATGAAATTTTTACGCTACAGGTACTGGGTTCGACTTCTAGATCAAGCAGTGTTATTGGGACTTCTAGATCAAGCAGTGTTATTGGGATTTTCTATGAAATTCTCAGTAGCAGCTCGGCAGCAGTAATAGGCTCGCCCCCCTATCTTAAAAATGCCAGCGAACTGTTGTGTGTACAATAATATGTACCCTTACTTAATACTTATACCTATCCCTTGATGGTTAGACAAATGTGACTGTATGTATGTTATTTTTTATTTAAAGACTTCATGTAATCTTCCCCCCGGTCACGTAGGTTTCAACAGCTGGGGTGGGACGGCAACAAGGCATTACCAAATATTCTTCCACTCACCAATAATGTGCCAACATTATTTTGTGTTCCGGTTCGAAGGGAAATGTAGCCCCGTATCTAAGAAAATATCATTGAAAACGGACACAAAAATACAACAGTTTAAAATGTATCAGTATATTATATATAGTCCTCCTCATCGGTTTCGATGACGGCGACCCTGAATTATTAATTATATATATTATCTTTTTTATATAAATAGTTTTTTTTTATTTTTTTATTTATTACTTTCCTAATATTTAATTTATACCTATTACAAATAATACAATTTACATTTTAATTATTTCTAGCATGAGCTCATTCATCAGTATATTACAATAGAAATGAAGCTACATATTTCCAAGCTCTGATTCGAGACCACTGTTTAATTAAGGGCCTTCACTGTCCAAGCGAGCGCACTGTGCTAGCTAATTTGTGAACCAAAATATTGTCCGAATCTTAGCATAGCATGCAAAACACGATCCGAACCCAAATTTTTGCGGAAAAATTACTTGGCTTCTCTTTGAAAATTACACGGTTTATAAACGTACAAATACAAATATTTATTGCGATCATGAGTGATACATAGGTGTTACAGAATGTAGAGGTACATACATGATACCCTGTTAGGGCGCAGCAATACAATTATAATATGACTTACAAACTATTTTATTAATCTTAGGTTATATATTTATTTATATATATTATTATATTTATATATACCTTTATTATTATGTTATTTAAAGTCTATGTATTGTTTTTTAAAGTCTGTCTCATGAGTCTATTACTTCTAAGCGTGACTGTAACGCTAGAGGTGCTGGGTTCGCTACCCAGGTCGACCAAAGTGTTATTGGGTTTTTCAATGAAATTCCCAATAGCAGCTCGGAGTCTGGATTTGTGCCCGGTTAATGGCGATAGGCTCGCCCCCTACTACATAGACTTAAACATACCAGCGAAATGTCGGTGTACATAAGTACAACTCTGCCTAACCGTTCAGGGAATATATGCTTGGTGGCATGTAAGTAGTTTTGATGGCGTCTGATTTCTATACAGACCGTCGAGGTCGTGGCGAATGTCAGGAATCTCATAGCCGTGACAATATGGTAAGGAAAGTGAGGTTTATAGCCCGATATACTCTGCCAGGTTCCCTTGTGGCATAGAATTCATAAGGATTTTCCCCACTCCAAAAAAGGTATTAAGTTAGTTCGCGAATAAATATACGTTTCTTCGTAATTACTTCGAATAGCTCCACAGGGAAATAGTTGGTGAATGTTAAGACTATTTACGCCTTTTTATTTGGCTTCCTGCATGGGATAAGTAAGTATTATTGCCCAAATTATATCTATATAGGTATAATAATAAACCCAATAAAAGTAGTTGAGTAAATATAAATCAAAATGTTTAGCCAAGGAAGCAATATTAAGTTTTCAATTAAATTTGAAGGGGCGGTAGCCTAATGGCTAGAATGTCAGACTTGCGATCATGTAGTCGCCGGTTCGTGAACCCACTTGTTACACAAGCAGTTAAATAATTTGTTTATTTATTTATCACTATTCGCAAACTAAGATTGCTTTTAGCCTGTTATTGTCATAAATAGTTAATCTAAACTTATGTATATTAAAAAGAGGAAACATTTGTGTTTTTGTATGTATGTTTGTAAAGTTTTCACACAAATACTATTGGACCGATTTCAAAAATTGTTTCACCATTAGAAAGCTGCATCTTCACTGAGTGACATAGGCTATATTACATTTTCGAAAAAAAATAGGGATCCCTAATAAAAATGCAATAATATAACCCAAGGTGTAAAACGCGGGCGAAGCTGCGGGCGGAAAGCTAGTATTAGGTATATAGTTCTGAAGTGCAGTGGGTTATAGCTGTTACCTGACCCACCCTAAGTGGGCCGGCGGCGTCTAAGTAGGTCAAGTAACAGCTATAACCCACTATACTACTTAAATATAATTATTAATTCATTCATTAAAAAATAACAGGTTAGAGATTAAAATGTTAAGTATGATATTTTACTTAAGAATTACCTAACTAACGTCACATTTCCGTTGATAACTTGTAAGAACTCAATCAAGCTTCTAGAAAAACAATAATTATAATTTGTTTACTTATAATATAAAAATTTCTTTTGTTTCCACTTACCCTAGCGCGTGACCTTGTGCCCTGTTGATAGTCGTATCCTCTGCCCTGTAACAAAAAAAAAACAATTAAAATTATATAGGTATGTATACTCAGATCAAATAAAAAGTGAAGATGGAACTTTGCGAACAAAGAAGTGAGGCCGGCTAAAACCACGCCTTGCCGTGTTCGTAAAGTTCCATCAATTTTTTTTATTTGATATGACTTTATAATGCACAATTTTCATGAAAAGAAATATGACTTCAAGCATTTTGGTACCTCCGTATTGTCAAATATTCTGTCGCTTAACACTAATGGGCTTACATTATTATGTTCTGGTTTGAAGGGTAATGCAGTCAAATTACCTGAAATAGGTATATGTAGCTTAACAACTGAGGTGTCAAGATGACAACGCGCGAGTAATATTTTATATTCCAATTGAGGTTATGTTGTCTTCGTACTTCGCCAAATTATATAATGCCTGTTTTAATTACTGCCTCGTTAATCTATTGGCCAAGCGCGACTGCTACGTTAAAGGTCCTGGGTTTCATTCCCAGTTCGAGCAAATTGTTATTGAGATTTTCTATGAAAATCTCTGTAGCAGCTCGGAGTCTGGACTTGTGCCCGGTTAATATCAATAGGCTCGCCCCCTATTACATGGGACCTAAACATATAGGCGAAATTTGGGTGTACATTAATACACCTCTGCCTAACCCTTCGGGGAATACAGTCGTGATCGTATGTTATTATATACTCCAATTTAGGTTATGTTGTCTTCGTACTCCGCAAAATTATATAATTCCGGTCTTAATTATATAGAAGATTGCCGAAAATAGAACATTAACATGGAATTGTATTTCGTAAGTAAATGTAAGAGACGACGGCAATATAAAGTACAGTTGACGAAAGAGTAAAGTATACAGGCGAACGATATCTGCGTCTTGACATAGATTAAGATAAACATGACATAAAGAGCTCCTCCTCTCTCCTACTTTTAAAAATGACACTGTGCTCGACGGGGTCTATAATTGTGGCTATCTATTAAAATAACCACCTGTATGTGTACATTATGGAATGCAATAAATATATATGAATATATGATTGCGATATAAATAAATATCCGCTAAAGTATTTGTTATGTAGGCAACTAACAAGGCCTTCATTTGTATGAGTACACAATCGTTGTCAAAATACAGACTTCTTAAACTTCGTTTTTTGTTGACTGTACACGTAAAGAATTTTGTTTTGTAAGACAACAAGAAAATACATGTCACAAACAAAGAATTTAAAGTCGTATATCACTCTTGGTAACAAAATATAACATCAAGTATCAGTAACACTTACTTTGACAACCGACAGACTTAATACTTAACAAATATTGTATTTCAAACACTCATTTACTTAAGACAAACATAATTCAATTCTCATTACCTTTGTTAAGATGTTTCTACAACTACTTAACCACTGATACCTTAAAACCAGATCTTGATATAATTATAACTTCGTAAATCTCTATTTTCTTTAAGCTGTTGTCCTACCGACCACGATTAGCGATTTGAGCAAAAATCTTGCAACGAGCCAATGAGAACAAGCGTGTATGAAATATATATGTCAAATATTGTGTATAGAAAACCAAGTTCATCAGTTGACCATTTAAAGTGCAATACAGGATTTTATTACAAAATATTTGACAAAATAATATCTATTTTTTTAATATTATATAAAATAGTCGATAGTCTAGGTGAGTCTATAGCAATAGCCAAGACAACCGTTTTATTTACTGAGCGGTTGAAAGAGAACGAAAATTAATCACACCCGTCAGTCAAGAGATTAACACAAACTAGCATTAGTGTAAATCATAAGCTGGAATATGGTCCTATCATTTCATAAGCGCTAAAATAACGCTAGTCGCTTCCTCGCTGACGGTGAGACTAAAGCCCTATACAGACACGTAATTGAAACTCCTTACTTTGGTAAGGTTATACAAACAAACTTATTACACGCGTAACTCTTCTAATCCCTAACCGAGCCTTCTAAGACGTGTGACCGAGCTACCGTGCCATCTCAATTTAAGGTTTGTTTGTCTTTACGATTATTATTGTTAGAGGAGTGAGTTAATCTCAATTATCTAGTTTACAATAATAACATACCTATGGGTCTTATAAGAAGGCTCAAAGTCACTCCGCCAGCTATGCACAGGGCTTTGCTTGCCATTTCGCTGCGCGACCAAATCAGAAATAAGGAGGTCCGTAGAAGAACCAGAGTTGCCAATATAGGTTAAGCTTTAGTGCTGCAATTCGGCGGCTAATCAACGCGATGGGTTTTCGAGTGAGTGGCTGACTAGACTATAGCTAAAACAATGAAGAGTGACGTAACTGCCGCTAACTGAACGAGTCGGTAAGACTGAAGATCTATTTTGCTGCACCAATTTAAGAAAAACAGAGATATTAAAAATAATGGTCAAACTTACTTAACAGTCGAGGATTAAAACCCTTTAGGCACTTTCGAAAACCTATACAATGAAGGACCTCAATAACAGTTGCTTAACCCCAACAAGCGGGATTATATACTTAAAAACTTAATAAAACTCCAGTTAAATTGTACAATATAAACAAGTTAAGATTGTGGTGTATGTACAAGTAGCTGTCCTTGTGAGACGGTGGCCTAATGCAATTTGCATGAAGTCGGCAACTTTTAGCCATAAACAGGGGTCCTCACCACAAGCTTTAACGTCTTTTATAAACTTTAAATTGATTCTGTATTTTACTGTTGGCTTTTTGTTTGGAAATCTGAAAATCCGGTAAGTTGGAACATTTATAGCAGGACTGTTAACTTTGATAAAGAATAAGCTGGAAAATTGTATTGTTTCTGCATATTTTAAGCTGTTCTGACATATAGCATCACACCTTTAGTCCCCGAAGGGTGAGGAAGAGGTGTACTAATATACACTTACACTTCGCCGGTAGGTCGGTAGGTTTAGGTCCTATGTAATAGGGGGCGAGCCTATTGCCATTAACCGGGCACAAATCAAGACTCCGAGCTGCTACTGTGAATTTGATAGAATAACACTGCTTAGCCTGGGGATCGAACCCAGGACCTCTAGCGTTTCGTCGCGCTTAGGACCACTTGATTAATGAAGCAGGCATATTTTTATCACGTTATGTTAATAGGCTTAATAGTATTCAATCGTAAAATGGAATTTTATTTCAATGACTTAACGCTTATCCAAAATTTTCCTAAAATTAACTTTTTATTACCAAATTCTCATCCAAAACAACAATTCCAAAGTAAATTGTTCGCAAAAATATTCACAAACTTTGATCGAATCTATTTGCGGGGGAGTCCTAAAAACACGTCTCTACGCTTTTTATGTAAAAATTAGCAAACAAGACGTCCTTTGTGTTTTAAAAAAAAAGAAATGATTGTAAATCCATGAAAATTGTCTTGGGAGGCGCAATTTATTCCTCCCTTGAGTATAGTATGGCATAATTTATAAGTGAAAACGGATTCAGTCCAATAGAGTACGTCATTTTTCAGTAAAAAAACTAGTTGTGTTGGTACCCTGGATGATATTTTATTTTTTAAATGTTACAAAACGAGTAGATGAGCTACCTAATGGTGAGTAGAAGACCGCGTCTACTAGCTTTAGGTAGCTCATCTACTCGTTTTTCGAATACGAAAAGAGAGATGGAGATAGGAATCGCTCTTTCAAATCAAATCAAATTTATTTACATCAAAAAATATAGAAGGAAACAGTTTATTCAGCCGCAGTATAGTCAAGTACATTCTTGAATGAGCGGAGAATGCAAATGGAAAATAAGCTATAAGAACAAAAAAGTAAAGAATAGCATTACGTACTATGCCCATATTGCGCCGAAAAGAATCGGTTCAGCATCAAATGATTAAGAAGATTATAAATATTATAGTGACATATCCCCCCCCCCTTAGAGTCCCCTGAGAAATGCAGACTAGAAACTGGCTCTGCCACAGAAAAGTTAGAGCATACACAGACATATAGACTAACAGACAGAGAGACAAACATAAAACATTTTGCTATCATAAAGATCCCTCATGTTTTTCTTAAATATCTTCTATGTTGGACAGTTACAAATTTATGTACCTCTTTTTGGTTTCTTGATCACAACTGTAACTGCAGAGCATGATGTCTTCAGTTAGATTCCCGGGTATGGTTAATGTATATTTACAAACATTATTAAATATGTAGAAGAAACAGTTTTTAAATTCATGTACAAAGAAAGTATAAACTATTATTTTGTAGATCACATGATTAAAAGTTTAAAATACACTACTAAATATTTATACATTATTAAAAGTTTAAAATACACTACTAAATATATATAGTATTTAAAATCGCTCCGCTTTATCTCAAGACTTGCGACCCAAGAAAAAATCGACGCATTAGTGATCCAGACATTAGGTAAACAAAATTAGTCGTCAGTAAACGAATCCCGCCATGCCTTGTTTATCTTGCGAGTGTAATTGCCAAAGCCTCTGAACTGGGATTTAGAAGAAAATGGAATACTATATATATAAATGTATCTATTTATTTGAGTCTCGTTTGGCAGTGCATAGAGATGTTATCTAAGTAGAAGCAATCAATTTGGGGAGCATTAAAAGAGAATCAATGCGTATATGAATACAGTATATAAATGATAGTACGACACATCCTAGGCAAGCTCATCCTCAAACGAGTATCATACGAGTATAAAGAACATACCCTCGCGCCTGTTGTACCTATATGTATGTATAACACAAGAAAATGTGTCTTATATATACAGTATACACAATTTAAAGCCAATGTAATTATGTATGCTTATACTATAAAACGGCATCATTATTCTAGTGATCCAAAGCGCCGAGTTAATGACAATAGGTTCGCCCCCTATTACATGGGACCGCTACCGCTGAACTGTGGGTCTCTAATAGAACACCTTTGCCTATCATCATATCAGCCAAATACGGTCCACTGCTGAACGAAAGTGGAGGCCTACAAGGGAACACGCCCGATTTCCTCGAAAAGTTAGGCAGTGTAATGTTATAGGAGGCGAGATTTTCGCAAAATTATTATAGATAGTATGGATTCATACATAGAGTTGTGGGTTCAAATTGGCATAACATCAACATCATTCGCCCCACAAAATGGCTCTGTTTTCGTACTATGTATGTTCGATTTTTGAAATCAAACAGGAAACTATTTCCATGTTCACGGATTGTGTTGCTTTTGCTTCAAAAGGCCAAACCCGACAGCTATTTGTTTTAAATGTAGTTCGTACAAACGATCCTTTGTACAAAGGATTCGGTGTGTATGTGTGTGTGTATGTACGTGTGTTGAGTGTACTCACCCAGGGTTGTACATGAATTGGCTTTTTGAGCTGTGAGCTTTGTTGAAATAAGAGATTTTCAATAAAAATTTTAGCCGCAATTTTAACTAAAAAAGGGTATTTTTAAGGCATTTTCCATGCAAAGAAGAAAAAGGAAAAATTCAACTGCGGGCAGGATTCGAACCTCCGGTCTACTCAGATCAAATTTATTTGATCTGAGGCAGTCTATATATCTTAGCGTCTATTGTACCTAACCAGAAGATGCAGGTTCGAATTATGCCCGCAGTCGAATTTTTCCTACACTAAAATTACTTTTAAAAACATTTTTATTGTCAGTTCCTACACCTATTTCGGATGTATAATACGAAAATCATCTCATGTTGAAGTCAGTTTTGAAAGTCAAGAAAAGCAACAAATAGAAGATAGAGATAAAGGCATTCTGGATTATAAGTATTACTTTTTTATTGTTGTTCAGGTCGCTATGTAAGTGGTAATACTACATAGTTGAGACAGGTATTAAAGGATTATATTCACTTATAATACTTTATTTCGGTACTGAAACCTATGCTAAACCTTATCATTAATATAATAAATCATCATCATCAACCCATTACATGGTCCCACTGCTGGGCACGGGTCTTCTCTAAGTAGGAGAGGGATTATATCTAAGTAGGAGCTATAGTCCGCCACGCTAGCCTACTGCGGGTTGGCAGACTTCACACGCCGTCAAGAAAATCTCTCAGGCATGCAGGTTTCCTCACGATGTTTTCCTTCACCGTTTAAGCGCGTGATAATTAATTATTATTACGCACATGACTTCGAAAAGTCAGAGGTGCGTGCCTTGGATTCGAACTCGAGACCTTTGACTTGTCAGTCCAATGGTCATATCACATATGACTGAACTATAAATACATGTACTAATATTATAAACAGGTAAAGTTTGTGACGTTATAGGTAATCTTTGGATCTACTGAACCGATTAAAAAAAATATCTTTCAGTAATAGCAAGCTACATAGTTCCTGGGTGACAAATTATCTCGTAAAATGATGAAATATATAGTCCACGCGGGCAAAGCCGCGGGCGGAACGTTGGTGACAAATATATATATGGAAGGCGAATGCTCCTAATAATATTTATGGTGATCACTGATCCTATTTTTTTTTTTTTAAAAAAAAAGCTTACTAGCAATGTGGGTCACACATTACTAGTATTCTTGTTAACCCCTCGTGCTAAGCTAAATGCTTGTGTTACGAGTGGGTTCACGTCGGTAGTGCAATGGGTGGGGTTCGAACCGGCAACCATATGATCGCAAGTCCGACGCCCTAGCCATTAGGCTACCGACAATTTACCGACAATTATTATAATAATAATCAGCAAAAAGACCTAAGACTTGTCACAAACATACAAATTGGTTTGAAGACCCGAAAGCATCCATACTTATATTATTATTGATGTATTTTATGTATGTCCTTCAATTGTTAGATTCTTGTTGGTCATGGAATCGTTAGGCCCCTAATATATACGCGTCTTAACATAATATCCTTCGGCAAAGGCTACTGCATTATGTATGTGGCAAAATATTGGGATAAGCAGTACTCGAGGCCAGAATATATCGTTATAGACCTTACAACATCAAAACAAGGTTTTGTTTTGATTGTCAATATCGCTTTCATGTTTTGAAGAACAAAAATAATAATTAAAGCCAATGTTTAACTAATAATATATTTCTATATTTATAGTATTTTTGTGGCATTTTGGATGTCTGGAAATAAAAATGGTCAGGGATTTTATAAAGAATCAAATATTTTTTTCACAAATTAAATTTAATGAAGGGCACTGTGTGTGCTCACAGTTTCAAATTTCTATCGAGACAAAAAAGACGCAAGAATACGTTAGAATGCCCGAGTCAATAAGGGAGCATTCAATACTTCGACTATCAAATAATTTGACACTATAGGATTGAATTTATCAATAATAACAATATTTTCCATGTATCATTGGACCCTTCACAACAAAACATTCTTAAACCTAATTGACATAACCTAAATCTGTAGTAAGCCTAATATAATATGCTCATAAATTGTTAGGTCTTATAATGCCCAGAAAACTTTTGGGCGAAGGCCTACGGGCATGTGACAAAAAGGCAAATTAAATCACCCATTATCCAGGCCGTTTGCCGTATATATTAAAGTTTCAGTACGGTTTAATCCACAAAATACTTCTGTTTGGAGTTGAAAACTTCGTTACCCAGTAGGGAAGTTGACATTTTGATAGTTAAATGTTTGTAGATATGCATAACGCTTGTAATATTTGTTTAGTTTGCGAATTAGTCGCTGTGCAAACACAAACAAAGAGACTTTTTGATATGGTTGTTTTGTTTCAACGACTTGTTCCCTATTACATACATATCATCACGTGTGTGTTCCCCGAAGGGTTAGTTAGAGGTGTACTAATGTACACCAACATTTCGCTGGTGTGTTTAGGTCCTATGTAATAGGGGGCGAGCCTATTGCCATTAACGGACACAAACCCAAATTCCGAGCTGCTACTGAGACTTTAATAGAAAAACCCAGCAACACATTGTTTGACCACTAACGGGACCTCTAACGTAGCAGTCGCGCTTGTGACCACTAAACTAAATATGTTAAAAAAATAAGATGAAAATTCTTCAAAACATAACAAAGGTCAAGGTTCCAACTTGTTTTAAACTAATTATAATAAACAAATTGACCTTAAACTTTGTAACACAATCGCCGGAAAGTTAAAGACAGACCTAAAATTTATGTAACCGTATTTAAACAATCCCAAAATTTGTTACACTCGAGTTGTCTAAGTGAAGAATTTTCTAATTTTTTCCGTCCGAAATCACGTGCTCCAAATAGCCATTCAATAAACAAAGCATAATTACTTCCAAAGCATCCCAATTTCCTCATTAATCCCACCAGTTCGCTTCTATATGGAGAGAATGTTTACATAATTACTTGGGACCTTTTAAAGGCAGAGGAAGCGATCGAACAATCTTTCTCAACTTCAAACAAGTTCTAAGAGAAGTTAAATTGGCTCCGAACGGATATTTTGTGTGCTCAACCGTATGGGGTGGAATGCTCCTTGGATGATCTTTATACCGTCGTAAAGGCGAGTAATTGAACCCAAGATACCTTAGGCCTTCGCGCCTTAAAGCTTCTAGAACGAGGGATGCCGATAAATGGCAATGTATAGTGATGTAACTACCAGGGTGTCAACTGCGTATGATCCTTAAAATGTCTGTTTATTCTGAGCATGTAGCGATTATGATAACAAGAACTATCGATGAAAAGGGATTCTAAATCCAAAAAGGCAAAAGGGTGATTAAATTTGTGACTGTTTCAATGGTTTTGTGGTCGTATTTGCAACTAAGCGTGAGGTTTGATTTCCATAAAATGGAACTTAACTATACGGAAAGACGACTGTTAAAATAAACATTCTGTTATAAGGAGTTTTATTTTAGTATCTATCCTCAGCTCCAGAATTTAGGAAATTCCGCACTAGATCAATGATGCTAGCAATGAAGCTACAAAGTTTACATTTCAAACCTTCAATAACCTATTTCCCAATAAAATAAACCTAAATTATGAACCAAGATAAGCACACATTTCCAAATTACTTCTTATCTGAAATCACTTTAAATAGGTACATAAGTAACACAACTTTGCGTCTACAAAAGTTTACGGCCCAAGAATTTGGAACAGCTAGTCAAAACTTGGTAAATGGATTAAAAGTCTGTTGGAATCACCCGCGAGCCATGTCTGGACTGTAGCTCTTCAAATTTAAGACCTATTTTAAAGTTAAGTTACGATTGATTGGCAGAGACACTGGTGAAGACAGATTTGGAAATTTAGTTACGTTTTGACAACATGCAATATTGGACTATAAGTTGGAGTATAAGTTATTTCTTATGGGATTGAATATTGCTCAATATCAACAAAGATATAAATATTCTCGTGAAAGAAAAATAAGATCTCGAGCAGTAGTTACATATATACATAGGTAATCAGTCTATAATGTTCCTACTGCTCGCACACAGGCCTCCTCTGAGAGGGAGCATGGCGTAATTCACAACGTGGGCCCAGTGCGGGTTGATAGATGCCACATGTCTTCGATTTTTTGTTCTAAGGCAAGCCTGTTTCTTCACGATGTTTTCTTTCAATGTTTTGGGAGTAGTATACATACATATCATCACGTCTGTATTCCCCGAAGGGTTAGGCAGAGGTGTACTAATGTACACCCACATTTCGCCGGTATGTTTAGGTCCCATGTAATAGGGGGAGAGCCTATTGCCATTAACCGGGCACAAATCCAAAATTCGAGCTGCTACTGGGAATTTCATAGAAAACCCCAATAACACTTTGCTCGACCTGGGGATCGAACCCAGGACCTCAAGCGTAGCAGTCGCGCTTAGGGCCACTAGACTAATGAGGCAGCCTTTTTTGGGAGTAGTGGTGATGAAATAATTTACACAAAGTAAATCGCCTATCTGGATTCAAATCTACGACCTACAACTCGTAAGCCGTGGTCGTTACCACTGGACTACTACCACTCAGGAGTTATCAGGAGTTACCATAAGACGTAATATGTGAATTACTTCAAACCAGAACTCAATTATGTTAGCACATTAATGCGTAGCGGCGGAATACTTTAAAATGCGTGCATTGTCAAGTTCCGATAATGATATCATTCTCATCACAATTCTAATTATTTTGTGTAGTAGTAATGCTTCGCTGCCAGTATGAATCGGTCGGCTCGAGCGGGGAAGTACTACCCTCCCACAGAATATCGACGTCAAATAGTATGCATACTGTTGCGTTTCGTACGGTGAGTGTAGAGCACCGGAGGCCCAATTCCTCCCTCAGGACCCTTCCTTTTACCCTTCCACTCCTTTTTCTTTAAATAGGCTCGACAACGCATCTGCAACTCCTTTGGTATTGCAAAAGTCAATGGGCGGCGATGACTACTTACCATCAGGGGGCTCGCCTGCTCGCCTGCCGAGTAATCCCATAAAAAAAACAGAACTCAATAATTGTTAGCGCATCATTACTTAGCGAAGGAATACTTTGCAATGCCCACTGCCATAATGATGATATGATGATCATACGTATCAGATTCTACCACCTGCAGATTGTCACTGCTTACCTTGGGTGTGTTGACCTCGCGCGTAGAGATGCCCATTTTCTCGTGGTGCCGCAGCTGTACCGGGTAGATGATCTGATAGTAGTGCGCGCCGATATTTCGCACCAGCTCTTGATTCTGTCGGTACTCGCGTAGCAGCCGCTCAACTTCACCTGGAGACAACAGAAAAATTGGGTGTTATTTCACAGAAATTTTAAAAAAATATCCCTTTTTCATTTTATTTTAGCCGTTACTGTCCCACAGCTGGGCAAAGACCTCCCACAATTAAGGTTATTTGGCCTGCGCCATCTCCGGGGCCGGCCTCGAAGGCGTCTTCCATCTTTGGCTATAATTATAAATTGAATTGGCCCATATAAAGAGAAATATATAATAACCTGATATTAGTATATATAATTTATGTATAGTAAAAAAAAATATTTAGTGTCTTGGTCTTAATGTAAATTACTCCCATGGGCTCTTGCTATGAAAGTCAACATAGGTAATATTATGAACTTTTTAAATAAACAACCATTGCCTCTGAAGGCACGTTAAGCCGTCGGTGCTGGTTGCCATATGCGATAGTCAGTCAGTCATGCGAAGTTTGAATAGCCCTAAAAGCCAGTCTATACATCAAATATCGGTATTGCCCTGAAATTTGATTGCGGGAGTATGATGGCAGTCGCTTTGTATCATATAGGTACTAATATTCAACCAAATCTTAGGTTATACTGAAAGCTGACCCTAAAATATGTGGGAAAAAGTCATGAGTACCATAAATGCCCTGATATTCTTATATTGCAACGCTAGAGGCAGGTTCAAAATTGTGAACAATGAAGTAACTGTAGATGTTTTTGACGTAACTGTAAGATGGGCAATATGAAAGCAGGTTTAAATCCTTCCTGACGCCGAATTTTTCTTTCATTGTTCAAATATAAATCCCAGAAAACGCAACACAGCAACGCGTATCAAGCTGCCGACTTAAATCCGGGGGCTCCATATAAAATGTCAAGTTGAACCTTCCTTGCAAGTGGCACTCATGAGGTAAATGAGTTCCAATCTAGCCGGCCGTTGTTGGGTTTAAAGCCATCATAAAACGTGAGCCTTGCGCCGCGTTTATAACCTCGATCTTAAACTTAGAATGCACGGGGCGGTTCTTTTTATTTTGGCCGCAAATTGGGTTTCTTGGTTTAGTGTCAAGTGGAGTTTTCAATTGTTTTTTTTTCTGTTTGTTCTATTTATACTTCTTGGTTAGACTATTTTGTATGCAGATCAATTTTTTTTTTCAATCATCCTTAGTACTTATTACGACGCGGGTTAATAAAAGGCTACATTAATATAGAATAGTATAGCTTTTTAATGATGAAAGCATTATTAAAATCGGATCATTAATTTGGCCTAGGGCAAGATCCGAACTTGCATCCTCCGATTTAGTACACTAGATGCTTTAGCCACTTTAGCCAAGGACTTAACTGGGGTCTCTACCCGTGATTTTGATATAAGCTTCAAACACAACAGCTTCTATTTTCCGGAGGTTTAATAGAAAATTCGACCACTAATTCATTCACCCACGTCTTTAATAAAAAGGTTTCTATAATAGCTTCCTTATTAAATCCACCTTCATCAATCTACCACCTTCAAATATATGAAATATAGTTTCCGTATCCAACTTTAGCACGGGAACTGAACTCGATCCATCATTCCTATTCGCTGTCATTTGCACTGAATAGTCGTCGAGACACTTTTGTAAAGACGTTTTTGGTTCAAAGAGAGAGGATAATGTTCCCCTGATAATGGAGGAAACCTCATTGCCTGCGGTCATGGTCACCTTTTTAAAACAAATTTTACTATATATATTTAAGGGGAAATACTTTGGAGATATTTTGTAAAATACCATAAAAATTATACTTACACATTCGTGTCAAGAACCAATGGGAAATAATTAAGACCAATTTCAACGGGTTCGGTAAACCGGAAAACAATTCAGTTTCAGGCCTTAAGTAGGTACCAGACTATGTAAAAAGTCCAGTTAGATATATTATTTTGGTTGGTTGTAATTGTTTTTAGACTGCCTCGTTAGTCTAGTGATCCCAATCGCGACTGCTACGCTAGAGGTCTTGGGTTCGATCCCCAGGTCGAGCCAAGTGTTATTGGGTTTTTCTATGAAATTCTCAGTAGCAGCTCGGAGTCTGGATTTGTGCCCGGTGAATGGCAATAGGCTCGCCCCCTATTACATGGGAGCTAAACATCCCGGTGAACTGTGGGTGTACATTAAGTACACCTCTGCCTAACCCTTCGGGGAATACAGGCGTGATTATATGTTAATTGTTTTTTGTGCGTAAAAACGTGGAAAATAACTTTCCCAGAAAAGAGATCCGATTTCACCTGCAAATTTTATCGAAATGGTTTGAGCTGATGATCTAAAAACGATCACAAACAATTGTGTAGAAAATAATAATTGTGTACAGTTTAAGAAAAGCCTAAACCCGAGCGCTCGCATCTAGAATATCTTTATCCAATACTCTGCGTCGAATATCTCGAGCGAAACTGTCGAACAAAGCCTATCATCATATTCACTTAATTAATAAAGCATGTCATGGCACCACCATAATTAATTATTTATATATGATTGGCAGTACTGGGTCCGCCTTTCATTCGCTTCTATTGAGAGTTCTCCTATGTATTGTGTGATATATATACTTGATATTTGAGTTGGGTTCCGATTGTTATGAATCAGTATATTTGGCGCAGCTATGGATGGATCGATTATTATAACAGCGTTGGTTTGCATAATATGTTTTGCATTGTTCGGTTAATGCAATCAGTTACTTAGCTTTCTGTTTTTTTAATATCGATTACCAGATGAGCAGTCAATTTACTACGCCTAGAGCAATAAAAGAGACTCTATCCATGGTCCCCTTTTTTTGTGCTTAAAATCCAAATGGCTGTTCTCTCAGGCTGTGGTACACCAATCAACTAGTCATACTTTTTTCTATTTTCCGCGAATAGTCGACATCGGCACCACTTGCCATTAAATCAACTAGTCAATCTCGTTGACTGGCTTATAATTCCATTTCTCATTCACCGTTTAATTATATAGCGAAATATATATAGTTAATGCTCCACAAACAGCATAATAATATAATTTAAAGTAATTATTAGTGGTTCAGCATTTAATTTATATGTCTTTTACCAAAATAAATTTATTATTGTAAATAAAGTGTTGTATGTGTATGTATGTCTTTCCTTTCATTTATTTATTTAGATTTTGTTTATTCTTTGTCTTCAAATGTATGAACATCATGAATTTAAGGACTAGAGTATGCCTATAAATAATTCGTACGATAGGTACCAAAACTCTTGTTCATGTTACATAGCAATAGGAAACAGGTCAAACTGTTGTATTAATTAATATTTTCCTCGCTCTTATCTTAATGGAACACCCACTTTGTGATATTTTCCTGTATTTTTTCCTTATACGGTAAACATAACTTGAAATTAAAATGTTTCGTCTGCCAATATTATTCGAAGAACGATGTTTAGGGGGCTACCCTCAGAAAAGAATTCGTGGAATTATTATTATATTATGTGTAGCTATATCTATATCATAATACATCAGATTTGGTCCAGCAGCTCAGGTGTGAAAGCGTAAAAGTAACAAAAAGATAAAATTATTAAAATACGGACGGGGTGAATGTCGCAGTGATTGAGCGATCAACTTTTGCGCTACGGGTCACGGGTTATATCGTCGCATAGAACAAAATTTGAACGACAAACATCTATATGTAAGAATTGTGTTTAAAGAAACTTATAAATATCTTTTTGTATTTTTTAGGCATTTTCCATGCAAAGATTACTAAGTTATTTTAGTGAAGGAAAAATACGACCGCGGGCAGGATTCGAACCGCTAAGCCACCGCGACACGTCGCGTCGCGATAGCTTAGCGGTCATAGCGTCTGGTGTACTTAAACAGAAGACGCAGGTTCGAATCCTGCCCGCGGTCGTATTTTTCCTTCACTAAAATAACTTATAAATGTCATTTTCTAAACAAGATGGCGCCAACATTTCCAAACTGACGACCTCTGAGAACAAACACTCAAACGTATGTTACGTTACGTTAGTGTAAGACAATATCTGGAATGGCCTTTTGTGGAACCAATACGGCTTTGAGTAAAATAGTTCCAAATGACTACACGCATACATCAGTCATTGTGTAGCTCGACCAATAACCTCAGGAGGTTAATGTACTGATGTATGTGTGCCGTCAGTTAGGACAGGTCAACTCAAAGCTACTATGGCTCTTTTTTCAAAAACAGGCCGTTCAGATTTTGCCCTACATTGTTAAACTCGCATATCTAATAATATAACTATTATCTGGACTGAGTCTCTGAGTCTCTGGATCTCTGAGTTTGTTTTGACGTTTCTTCTCAGAGGTCGTTAGATAGGAAACATCAGCGCCATCCATTAAAAAAAATGTAAAAATCTATTTACAGAACTAACCCGTCACACGAGGATACCAGATCAAGGCAACATTGCGAAGATTCCAATGAAATTTAACAAGTACAGATACTTAACAAAGCAAACGAAATAAATAAAATGTGTGTACATTTCCCGTTTTGTTTGTTTACTTTAGCGTCATAATTGGTACATTTTCTGTACACACACGACATTTTTGTTTTTGTTTTAACGTCACCGTTCAGGCTCGGCGCTTTGCTTAAAGTGAACTACTCAGTAACACAATTAGGTTGCTTTTGAGTGTTCAGATTGCACGCGGTTGTACCATATTTGTTCTTATTAAATATCATTGTTAAAATCCACTTAAATATTCAACCAGCTCATTAACCAAAAAACAATTCTGGACTCAAGCCGAAACTGAAAACACCCGAAGCACAGAACAAAAAGCGTGTTACGCCCGCAATAATCAGGGCGTGAGCCCCTCGTATCCCTATTTCGTAGTGACTGGAATACGCCGACATTGTCATACGCGAATTGGGGCGTACGCAAACGCGGCGTACTACGCCATCTTGATGTTTTGATGTGTAATTAAATTGACGCTGGCTGCTGCACCCGTGTAAGCAAAATGTTACTACATGCTGTAACGGATTATCTGCGTACGGTGGAGAGGGTTCGTAACTATTCTATATTTATTTATACCCAAATTATACTGAATCAAATATATAACATAACATACTATCCATAGGCCGATGTGTTGCCCGAAGGGCAGGCAGAGGTTTTGCCAATTGCTCTTTCAAGAACGTGCCATTAAAGTTTCGGGAAATCTACTTTAGGTGGAAGAAAATTATACTTACATACATATTTCTCTTACACCTCAAATAATTATATAACCCGAAATTTTCACCCACTAATTTAGCCGTCTGACCTAACAAACGCAACCAGCATATTGATACGCAATTTCGAGCACCTCGAATACGAAATCAGTTTCGGGATTAAAGGGGTGTAAAACAAACAAATTTTGTAAACACAACACCCTTTTACATTAAGTTCGAACTAATAGTGAAGTCGGGTAATCCTTTACTTAATTTGGAACAAACTGCGGTGAGGCCGAATGCCGAGTGCCGACTGACGTGTTTGTGTTGTAGAATGGTTTGGCTCAGCGTTGCTATTCGAAATTAAATAAGTTTTCCAGCAACTTTGATTTAGAGATTAAATGTTTCTTTTAAAAAAAGATTCCATCCTGTGACTCGAAGGACCAAATCACACCGAGAGTCGAAACAACATTGATAGCTACTATGTGAAGTTTCAAATCAATGACACACCAACGGTGGACTAGCGAAGTTGCGCTCAAGATTACATTAATAAGATGACAATTGTTTGGTTTCTACAGGCTAGTTTTGAAAGTGAAACTTCACACACACTTTTATTATAATTGGTCCTTTAGTACGAGGAAAACCTTTTTATATATTTGTTTTCACGCTTTCTTTTTCAGAGCAAATAATCAGGTACAACTTCAATAATGCCTGAAACCCAGCAAATCCGTTCTAAATTTGAAACTCCCACGTGTAAAAACCATTTAAGTTCAACATAAAGTTTATGTACCAAGGAGGATTTTCGCGTGCCTCCAATTAAGTTCTCTTAGGATTCAATTAAACTTTGAATGCGAGAATAGGCAGCTCAATCTTTTGTGACGCCGGCGCGCGTCGTCGTGATTCACCGGCGCGTACACGTGTCTTTGACGTCTTATGGAAGATTCGACGATAATGTAATTAATTTTTTAATTTATTTAGGTAACTTATAACATAGGCAGGTAACATACATTTTCCCTATACTAACACCTGTCACAAGGGAACGTTTTATTTGGAATAGATACCTATCATTTTTTTACGATCCTATCTCATTACCAAATTTATCGGGATTTGTTCAGCGTGAAAATAATATAAATTACAGGCCTGAAAGAAGAAAGGCACAGTTCACGTTAAAATTTAACTATTTATCGAAAATTCTTTGCATAAATACTTTTTAGTATTAAAAACTAAAAAGTTGCCCGCTGCTTCAGTACACTTTTGTTCATTGGGAATAATGTAGCTTTCTAATGGCCACAGAATCATTAAAATCGGTTAGTTTCAGTTTTTGTTGATTAGAAACAAACAAAAGTTTCCTCTTTATAATATTTATTGAGTAATCGAATCAGCAGTAGGTAGTATTCTTACTATTTGGGCTGAGCTATTTTTATTTAAACAAATAGAAATAGCGAGCGGGAAAACAAGAACAATTATTATTTTTGTAACTAGATATTTGAAAAAATAATAACATAGGTATCTTAATTTCCGGTCTCTCTTTTCCTGTTTCATTATTTTCCATAACATTATAATGGAGTTTTACGAATTACGTCATACTAAAACATTAGGTAGAATGTAGAAAGAAATAAATTATATTAAAGATTATGAATGGAAATATACCAAAAACATCTTCATAATAATGCACAAAGTTACCCCAAACTACATTATATTCTTACCAAAACTGTTCAAACTTCATAGCTAAAGAAGTAATATCATAATTGAAACTAAACTGAGCTCAATTAGCCTCGTATGGAAATAATTAGTGAAGACAGCGAACGTCGAGGCGAAGCAAGGCGAGGCGAGATGAGGCGAGGCGAGGCGCCAGGAAGGAGGTGAGGTGTGAGAAACGAATGTGCACTGTATCACGTGTGTTACTAATTAAAAATACTGTTAATATAGGTATCATTATTTTTTAAGTCAATAACTTCTGATCATATTACTATGATTTTAAAGTGAATAGTTATATTAGCAGAAACTTGAATATAGAATTAAAGTTTTAAATCTCTTTTAGCTATTGTTATTTTCGATACTAATTTATAAGAAAGACCAGGTACCTACATAAAAACTTAGCATTAAAATCTACTTTTAATAAAATATTTCAGTGACTAAAAACAATGTTTATTATTTTGTGTTTGAAATTGCAATTTTAATCTACTGCAAAAAAAGAAGAGAACATAATAATTATTAAATTAAGCAGTGAAAGCCTAGTGATATTAACCATTGGGCTGAAAAGTTGTAGTTCTCAAGATCCATCCAAGGCATGTACCTTTGAAATCTGCCAACCCACAGTGGGCTAGCATGGTGGACCACAGTGTAGCACGTCTCAATCTGAGAAGAGACCCGTGCCCAGCAGTGGGATGATGTTTTTAAAATTAAATTAAACGGGTGATGAAATAATAACAATTAAAAGATATAATTACACTTACGGTAAAAGTCTAAGTTGTGCTATTGGAGCTAAAATTAGATTTATACGTATCGTGACGTGACTAATAAGGTTTGTATTTATTATATAGCAAGCAATTAAAAGTAAAAACAAAGTAGGTACTACCCGAAATCCATTAACCGTGATACACAAAGTGTCTAAAAACTAACAAGCAACGACATACAACAAAAACCCCTTACGCGACTTAATTAACTTTAAACAGACGGAGCCGAAAACATGTACATTTACCCTAAATCTTTGCCGTGTAACCACCAAAACATCAAGACCTATCTAACTAGACCATGTTCTTGAATTCCTTTGCATTTTCATATGGGCGAGAGGGGAAGCGGAGTTCATGTATTATTGGTCAGTTTGTTGGTATATTCAGAAACTTAAAACGAGTATTGCTTAGTATGATGTATTGCTTAATTAAAGATAAGCGATCCAACGAATGTTATTGTGGTACTGCCATTAATCACCGCGGTTTGCCCTCTAAGGGTAAGCTGAGGTGGTGAAATTTAGGGCTCAGAATCATTGGAATTTTAAGTTTTCGCTTAGAATCATTTTTGAATCTGAATCCTATGTGATGTTATATTAATTATATTCCATCAATTAGGAGGCGGTAAGATTTTTTTAAATATGTATATGTATTTTCTTTGTGCGGCATGTCTGAGAGAGTCAGATCGACGGTGTAAAAGATTTGCTAACTCCTACTATGCGAGTTCATTCACTGTTTCCTTTTAGAATAAGAGGGATTGAGAACTGATTCCCTTCCTCCTCGAAGATCCTTTACGACAGACTTTTTTTATCACAGATAGACTTGCGCTTGACCACAACTTGCCTGATGTTAAGCAACGCAGTAGTCTACGATGGAGCGCGCTTGCCCAGAAGAAACCTATTCACTCTCGTCTTAAAGGCACCCAAATTGTATGTCTCGGGGAACAACGTATTGCCCACTAAACAGACTGCAGAGTCAGTCAAATATTGAAGTATCAGATTATCAGCATTGCCATTCAACTTGGCAATGTATTCAGCCTTCTGGGTACCCGCCCGGCTGATAGCGATCCGGAAGAGTTTTTGATGCCCTTATATTTTTTTTTATTAACATTAATAAGTCTTATTTAATTAAATAGTAATGTTGTTTTAGTTATTTAATTAGGTAAGTAATATAAATTATTAATGCGACGTTATAATATATTTGTTTTTTAAATTAGGAACTATAATTATGTTAATTAAAAAATAATTGAAGCGGGGCGGTAGCCTAATGGCTAGGGCGTCAGACTTGCAGTCATGTGGCCGCCTATTCGAAAAACTCATAATACAAGCATTAGCTTAATACAAGGTTTTAATAATATTACTAGTAATGTGCGACTAAGTCAAATATAATTATAAAAAAATATGTCCGCAAGATATGAGATGCAGCGGTAGCGCAAGACAAATAATCTTCTCTTTCAAAATCTTTAACACAAAAATAAATACAAAATATAATATGCAGCCACCCGCCATATTTCATCACATATTAATTACTGAGGCTTGCGCCACAAAATTCGCCGATGAATAGCGAGTGTACATGACGAAATAGATTTTCACGAAACCCATTATGATGTGATCAAGCGTTTTGCTACATTGTGTGGGGTACATTTTAAAAGTTAATATGTTAATGACATGCTAGAAATGATTTATAGTGCGTTGTTAGATTAATCGCTTTTCGAGTTGTTTGGCGAAGTTTTTCAGGTTAGAACTGTGTTGAACGTGTGTTTATAATGTAAGGCTTTACTACTTTTTATGGTGTAACTTTTAAAAGTGAAATTCATGTTTATAGGGTAAGAGTTACGGTTTATTTATGTTCGGTTTATCAGGGTTGCCGTGTCAAAAACAAAAGCTTTTATTTATATTGTACAATTTTTTTAAATTTTAGTTTTAAGAATTAATTAGGCATCCAACTAACCAAGCCCAGTTTATTTTTTTAACAGAAAAACAAACAAAATGTAAATAAATTAACTGCCTCATTAGTCTGGGTTAGATTAGTTAGTAGTCCTTGGTTCAATACCCAGAGTGAAGAAACTACTTAATTATTGAATTTTTCGACGAAATTCTCTGTAGTAGGTCGGAGTTTAGATTCGATCAGTGGCGATCGGCCGTTTATGTGGAACTCTTAACATACCTACCGGTGGACTGTGGATGTGCATTATACTCCTATGCCTTTTGCGGAATACAGACGTGATTATGTATTATATTTAATTTAGCATTTTATTACATGCACAAATACTTGAACACAAAATATTTCATATTCTGTAATGTAGGGTGCTTACAAATAATGACTCGTGATAGAATCAAACCTACGACTCTAAGTGCAAGTCACGAGTCACGCATCAGTTTTTAAGTTTAGCGTGTGACGTCACCGTTTAATTACTCGCCGCTCGAGTGACGCCTGAAGGGGGTGACGTCACAACATAATCACCGCACGTTTACAATGTAATGACTGTTTCGTACTTTCAGTGTTTAGCTGGTGAAATTATAATTAATCATAATGAGTTGCCGTTGACCCACTTTTTGGTAGAAAATTGTTGTTGAAAGCTCATAGAATTTTAATGTTTTTTATTTAATGTAAGGACTGGTTTAATATTTGTACACTCAACATACTAAAGAGTCTTTTCTTTTATATCTTTGTCTATTGTTTCTTCAATAATAAAGTGGTAAAATGTATGCTTAGAATCCATATAATGAGGGATCGAAGGCGAGCATATAATCGTCTAATAAGGAGCGTATACTAAGGGATAAACTATCATAGAAAAACCAAATAAGTAACACCTTGCTCAACCTGGAATCGAACTCAGGGCTACAAGTGCAGTAGTGGCGCCAACGACAACTCAAGTAAAGAGTCAGTGCTTTTCGTAGTTGTTTCGTGTAATTTCATAGACGCTGCTTGCTTGTTGGATTTTTGGAAATTTCATGGGGTAGGTACCGGGAAAATCTGTGAGTTGAATTTAAACATTGGACTAAGAATATTATATGTTATAAATATAGCTCACCAGTATAGCTGAAAACTGCATATTACCATACTTTTGACATACTTTTACCGTTTTCCATTATCGTTTCTCTCTTCACTCGCTCACTAAAGGTTTTACGCGACTGTGGCGGATGTGAAATGGGGTAATGATTTTAAATAGACACATTATACTGTCTTATATATTACTAGGATCAACTATAATGTTCATTATAGTAAACTATGAGAGAATCCAATATTATCCTCGCTTTTCTACACATATATGAGTCGGGAATTGGTATATAACAACAAAATAAAATGATACAAGGACACAGTATTCAATCAATTGGCTTGTACGCTACGGGATGTGGCGTGTTGAGGTTGTGGTTCAATTGAAAGAAATATTACATTAAAATATGAATGACCTATGTGGTTTTCTTTTGATTTAAAAAGGAACGAAAAGAATAAAGACTTATTTACCCACAGCACAGGAAATGTAGCACCTACGTATGTATAACAATCAATATTCGATTACAAGTACTGCTACTGCCTTTGATCGAATTTTTCTTCCGCTTAAATGTGTACATAGGTTTATGAAGATTTTCTTTGAGTATTGACTCGTTACTTATTGAGAAAAAGATCTCAGAGACCAAAATTCCAAACTTTGCTACTGAGATTTATTTATTGATTTTATTTATAAACAATTTACACTAATGTCTGAATGACACTTATTACAATATCACATTAAATAAATATATAAACAATAAAACACATTGGATTTGTGCCCGGTGAATGGCAATAGGCTCGCCCCCTATTACATGGGACCCAAACATACCGGCGAACAGTGGGTGTACATTAAGTACACCTCTGCCTAACCCTTCGAGGAATACAGGCGTAATGGTATGTATGTAACAATAAAACACGACTAGTTACACTTTGCTTGACCTAGAAGCGGCGACCACTAAACTAATGAGGTGTTAAAAATAAGCTAAAAATATTGTAAAAATTCAGAAGATCCACTGAAAAAATAATCTTACGCTGTTGCTGGAAATCGCAACCCATTTTCCAATCCATTTTAAACTTTCAACAACATTCACGTCTAATCGGTTAGAGTAACAGGACAGTTTGACGACATCCAGTAGGGCATTAAACCAGTAAGGCAACCATAAAACCACTAGATTGGACCAAACGCTCCAACACAAAAGCTGAGCGCATGAATCGGTGAGGTCAGTCTTGAGTTACAGCGGCATAAAGCTGCACTCATTTTATGGTCTTATCATCTACAGAAGGACGATTGGGAATTCACTGGTATATTTTTCAGTGAAAGGAGTAATGACGACGTTTATATTGGTTAGTAAAAAGATAGATTTAACCGGTTAATGTTGCCTTTGCATTAAAATGGCCATTGGCTGAGTGATCAGTCTCTGTTCTGTTTAATATCCGTACGAAACAATAATTTGTATGGCCTGCAGGTATTTTGTCCGGGTTCCTGGTATTCGTGGTTATCAGAATTTATAAGTAAATTCACTCAAGATACGGGAGAATGGAACGAGGTGGCGCAACGTTAAAAAAGGACACCACAGAACGCACCGGCAATTCTTCAGCATACGCAGATAAATATGAATAAAAAAATCAGTTCATTTTATTATGTTAGAAAATCTACTACGGAATTTGCATGAATGTGGTTTTAACATAATAGAAATAGGGTTTATTATATTTTTTTTTGTTATTTCGTCTTGTTATCTAATTTTTCCACTATGAAAAATTCTATAACCGTTAAACACCCCGCTGCAACGCGCGCTCAACCCTACAACGCCCGAAGCATCGCGCAGATGACGCGTGCATTATGCATGGGGCTGCATTTAGCGATAGGGCCTGTGGTCCCACCTACATATGTATGTATGTATATTGTTATTCATGTGAGCGTGCTCTGCGTTCGACGCAAGCATTGTAAGGTGCGAAGGAATGCAGGAATTTTGTGCTGCAGCAAAAAAATTGTTTAAATTGTTGGAAGTTTACATCTTTGTATTTATAGCAAAAAAAACTTAATGGAAGACTGACTGCTGAAGTTACCGAAGTTTTTGGTTATGATAAAAGAAGTAACAGCAAGAATCCTATCTGGTGTTAATTTTATTTTGTGGTATTTTATGACCGACAAGCGTACCGACCACCTGATGGTAGGCGGTAACGAAAGCTTATAGACGCCAGCAACACTTAAGGTATCATGCGCGCGTTCTTATCCTGAGACTTCAGTAGTGGTTAATCCATATGCCTTTTTCAAAATTCAATTCAAATGTTTTTATTTCAAATAAGCCTTTACAAGCATTTATGAAACATTATGACTCTAGTTGCACGGTTCCAAAAAGTTGATCCTATGGAGAAGAATCCGGCAAGAAACTCCATGGACACTCTTTTAAAATAAGAGTTAGATAGATAGATAGATAGATTACTCTTTATTGTACACCAAAAAGAAAATAAAAACAAAATCATAGTTACATAATTAGGTACAATTGGCGGTCTTATCGCTAATGCAATTTCTTACAGACAACCATTGGATGGACAAGAGTCGTATAGAAAGATATTGGGCTGTTGCAGGTGTACATAATAATACTCAATAAATTTGTACTTATTTAAAGTTTTTACATACTACAATTTACATACATAAATAATGTAAATATTATACTAATAATACTATAAATATATAATAATATAGATACACTATAAATATATATATATATATATATATATATATATATATATATATTCAACACTATAGTAAGTAACAATTTAAGAGCAAGCGGCCAAGTAATGCTGTTTCACCATTAATTTAAATGATGCCAAAGTTTGTGCACGTCTTATAGAAACCGGTAGCGAATTCCACAGACGAGTGGCCTGAACTATAAATGACTGGTCAAAAAAATGTGTAGTGTGCATAGGCATCTTTAGCTTTAAATTTTCTGATGAACGTAAGGATCTCAAATGTGTATCACAGACGAACTCAAAGCGAGTTTTAAGATAGGAGGGTGTTGTAGGATTAAAAAGAATACTGTAAAGTAATGAAAGAATATGAGCATTCCGACGAAGACGTATTGGGAGCCACTTGAGCTTAGCGCGAAATTCTGACACATGATCATATTTGCGTAAACCAAATATGAATCTTATACAAAAATTTTGGAGACGCTCAAGTTTATTAAGTTGGTCTTCGGTGAGATCAAGATAGCTGACATCGGCATAGTCAAGGATAGGCAAGAGAAGAGATTGTGCAAGCGCAACCTTAGTGGCTGTTGGAAGAAAGTTGCGTAATCGTCTCAAGGATCCTGCTGACGCAAACATCCGGCGGCTAGTTTCCTGCAGTTGCGGATCCCATGATAAAGTTCTATCCATGATTATTCCCAGATTTTTTACCTTATCGCTTAAGGGAATTATGACGCTATCAAAGATAAACTGAGGTAGGTGAAACCAATCAATTTTGGAAACCATTCGTGAGCTACCTATAATGATAACCTGCGTCTTAGACGGGTTAACACTAAGTCCATAGTGTTTGCTCCACCGTGATATTTCAACAAAATCTTTATTAATAATGTGAATAGCTTCAGGTAACTGCTCTAGCGGAGCTTGCGAATAAATCTGTAGATCATCTGCATACAGGTGGTAGGATGAAAGAAGTTGATTAGAAATTGAGTTAATAAATATAGCGAAAAGTAACGGGGACAAAACGCCACCCTGAGGCACGCCAGCTTCAGTATCACACCATGAAGAGAATGTATCGTCAATGCGGATACGCTGCCGGCGGCCAGTCAGTTATAACATTTTTAACTGGTACATTATGGCAATATGAGGATGTGAGAACATTGAAGGTTAATGTCTGAATTAGCTTTAAGTCAATATTAAAATCAAAAGGTTCCCAGCAACTGAGAACTTAATAATTTAGCCTAGTAATTTTACTACAGAATAATGGTAGCAGCAATAATATATTCTTAGCAGATGAATAATTGAGAAAGCAGTATCGTCCTAGAAACACTGGCTGAGCTGAGCTGAGCTGAAAAGATCTACCACCTCTACAGTGGTAGTAGAAGTAGCCTATGTCTCAAAGATTTAACTTGCATCAAACGTGAACAAAAAGTGAGCATTTTTTGAGAATGTCTGCATTTTAATATTGACATGGGAAATCATACTTACTAACTTGTAGCTTAATTTGAAATAAGGAAAGAAGATATGTAATAGAATTTAGCAATTTAGCAAATAGCAAAACCTGAAACACAATTTACTCATTGAAATGAATAAAGAATACCTTCTAATCTATATATATAAAAGGCAATATTTTATAATAACTTGTACATTTACTTAACCCAAAGAATGCAAACAAATCAATCAGGCCCACTTAAATAAAACAATCAACTATTACAACTCACTCTAAGCAACTCATTTGTAGCAACTTATAAAACATGCCAAGGGGGAGTCTGTTCGCAACGTAAAGATTAAAAAGCCAGCCGAAGTTCGTACAAGACATTGAATGGTCTCGAACTTGGTTCTACTCTATTAAAAGTTGAAATTGTTGCGTGCTTTTGACGTGACCGGTGCACACTGCATATACAGTTTAAATTAATATTAAGTGTCTTCATATTTGACTTCGTTGTTGGTTTAAGAAATTAATTTTAAGTGGATATATTTCGAAAACGATTATTTAAAAATGGTACAGTTTTAAAGGTTGATAATCCATCTATACTGAAGATGTCGACATTGGCCTGTTAAATAGTTATATTTAGCAGCCCTACTACATTGTGGTCGACTACTATGTTTGCAACTACTAACTACTATAGTTCGGAAAAAGTCTTCAAAATCTCAGAATACCGTGTGGTGTTTTTGCCTATAAGTATATAACTGTTTATGAAATCTGTGATTCTTTATTATTATTTACAGTGCTCACCAACTTAACAATAATTATATAAAGAATCCTATGCAAAATGACATGCTCTACCAGATCAATCAATTTTGGGTGGTTGCATATTAGATGGAATTTACGTCGTCGATCTTCCGTGGCGTAATTTGCTTAGACTGCAGGCGCATCTTTGACCAAATATGTAGGTAAAAAAAAACATTACATGTGTGTCCTCTGCGTTGAGTTTTTCAAGAACCAACATATCCAAGTATTCGTTTACTTTATTATCATTACACTAGCAAACAATATATATATCGTGTTCACTTTGAATTTAAAATGTTACCTGCTCGGTGTTATATGTCGCATACACTCAAATGTACAAAAAAGTCAAGCTAAAATACAAACGAAAGTTTTTTATTAACGAAAAATTCTGTTGATCCCGAAACAGCGATAAAAAGTTGGACGATATGGTCCAAAAGTCAAACTTGACTGACCTTTCGCGGAACATTTAATCTCCTGTTCGAGTAGGTACATATTTTTGAACTTATATTTTCAGTCAAATACTACTCCTACTAATTTTATTAGTATTTAAAATACTCGTGCATTGATGTGCCCGACAGGGTGGATAATGAACAACTTTATTATAAAATTTACTACTAAGTAAGCTACATTTTGGAATGCCAAATAAAAAGAACATGGTTGGAAACTCATTAGTGATTAATTTTTAAAAATTAAGTTAGTGTCGCTATTATTATTAGCCTATTTTGTCCCATAGATGGGCAAAGGCCTCCTTTCCCTCTTTCCAAGCCGTTCTATCTGAAGTTTTAGCGACCGATTTTTTTTCAAAAGAGTCGAATTCATCGCGCCACCAGTCCTTCGTCTGTTCTTCGCTCCGTGTGGGATACAATTTGTGGTAACTTTTGCCCATAGCTGATCTGACGCACAGCAAACATGTCCCGCCCAGTCCCATTACAGCTGTATGAAATTGCGCGTAACATAATAAAAAAAAAATATATAAATGTACTAACATCACTGCCTCTTTAGTTTTGGTCCTAAGCGCGACTGCTATGCTTGAGGTCCTGGGTTCAATCCCCAGGTCGAGCAAAGTGTTATTGGGTTTTTCTATGAAATTCTCAGCTCGGAGTCTGGGTTTGTGCCCGGTCAATGGCAATAGGCTCGCCCCCTATTAAATGGGACCTAAACATACCGGTGAAATGCGGATGTACATTAGTACACCTCTGCCTAACCCTTCGGGGAAAGCAGGCGTGATGGTGTATTGTTAAAAATAGTTTCACGTTTGCCATATATTGTTAAAAATAGTTTCACGTTTGCCATATATTGTTAAAAATAGTTTTACATTTTCCAAACATTCTAAACAAAATCTGCGAATGTTTCCATTACTTGATTAAAGTCATTTAACTTTAAAAAGTGGGAATACTTTTTTCCAAATTCAAATTTGCTGAATCAATCATTTATGGAATACAGGCGTGATGGTATGTTATATTTTTATATACTAAACATGTCAATAAAGTAAAAAATAGCTACAGGCCGTATAAAGGATGGGCTTCAGGAGTTTCAGTCGCTTTCAGCGCTGTAACAAAGTGAGCGGTCAAGAGCCTGGCTTTGGTCCCAACCCTTTGTGAGCCGGCTCTTATGCCGCCAAGTTATGTGGGGCAAATTAAGTGGCTTGCTTATACATATAAGTTTATGAATTCAGCTGCATGGAAATGTTTATATCGTGCTATAGCTGATGGTCAACCGAGTTTTGCCGTCGTTTTTTTAATAAAAAATCTGTTCCTTATTACATTTTTAGGAACGAAGTTTTTTAACGTAGCTTGCGGTAGGAGATTCCTGATAGAAAGTGTCAAGTAATCAAGAAGCGTTACGACCTCCCTCGAAACGTTCGGTTACATGCGACGTAGTTCGGTTATTCTCAGCAACAAATTGCCGCTATATTTGTATTTATAACATAGTCCATCCAGCCCGTATTCCGCAAAGCGTTACGCTCTGTCGTGGAATACGGTGAAATAGTAAGTACTCCCACAGTTCAGTTTCACCAATTTGTTAAGGTTTCATGTAGTAAGGGACGAGCCTATTGCCATTAACTGGGCATAAAGTCAAACTCCTAGATGTTTCTGAGAATTTTACGGAAAAACTAAAAACAGAAGTATTAATTGGTTTACAAGATTTAAAGAAGTTTTTAGAGAACCTGGTTGTCTTTGGTGCGATTCGAACCTAGGAGAATTAAGTGAATACATGTAGGTATAAAACCAAAAAATATATCCCAATTAGGACTTAACAAATAAAACGTTTACGTAACGCGTCGTGTTCCGCGTAACGCACGCGTTCGAGTTATCGTCAATTTACATGGGGAACAGTCGATGCGTTGCGAATTACAACGTTTAAATTGGTTGTGTCAAGAATATAATAACAAAATTAAGTTAATTTGAGTTAAGGTTACACTACACTTTTTTTTCAACAAGTCATTATAAATGTAGCATTTCCCAAATAGACACTCTTGCAAAACATAACAACCTATTCTTGGACAATCGGTGCAAAAGATAATTATTTTTTATCCGTTGAAATTCTACTTACGAACCATATTAATTACATAACGTTGAATGTACCTAAGTCACTCTCTCCTACGTCACCATCGTCGATGACGATTAAAAACCAACGTAATAAGGCCCTGTCATGTTCAACAAACAGCAAGATTTTCTAAAACCTACCACCGCACTTAATCAATTCGAACTTTATTCTAATGAACTTATGGTCGTTAATCGTATGTGTGTACATGACGTGGTATTAGCATCTCAATAGCGGGGAACGCGTTCACGAAATCAATAAATTCAAACGCTGCGTGATTTAGGCGGTGTAGGTACATGACATGTATGGGCTCAGTGTAGGCGGATTTTTCAGGCAGGCAGTTTATGCAAAAAGGCAGTTTTATATTCGCCTGGCAAGAAATGTCTGACGGAATTTGATCTGAAGGTACAAACTATATGCCATCCAGCAGTAGTACTATACGACAATACCAGTTGTGATCGCCAAATGTTTGATAGCAAATATTAGCTAAGTTAAAGAAAATATTATGCAAAGTCACACTTTTTTTCAACAATACCTTTGTTATAGGTACTTTTGGAAGCCAAAAATTAGGTGCACGATTTCAAATAATATTTTAGTCTCATGGAGAAGAACCTATAGCCTAATCCCTCTCGCACTGAAAGGAGACCCGTGCCCAGCAGTGGGACAATGTAATGGGTTGATGATGATGATGATGGAGAAGAACCGGCAAGAAACTCCATAGATTTGTTTTTCATTTCTGTGTAGTTTGTTTCTAATAATATGAGAAGTGATGCAGCTTGATATGCAAGATAAGTTTATTAGTCTTCATCATCAACCAATTACAATGCACGTGTCTGCTCTCAGAATGAGAGGGATCAGGCTACAACAGTCCACCACGCTACCCAACTACGGGTTGGCCGACTTCACACGGAGTCAATTATCTCAGGCAGCAGGTTTCCTCACGACGTTTTCCTTCACCATTTAAGCACGTGATAATTAATTATTAATATTAATTAAACTTTAAAAGTCAGAGGTGCGTGTTTTAAACTCGAACTCAAGACCTTTGACTCGACAGTCATGTCTCTAAGCTATCACTGCACTACACTTTGGATATGATTGTACCACCCAAACTTCGCAGGTAAAGAAACCATTACTTTTCTTACAACTGAGATGAAGCGGGCCATTACCTACTATGGACCCATTAACCGCTATCAGAGCAACCAAAACCTTACTTCCGCCATCGAATCAACATAGCCCGAAATAGATAGCCAGGAATCGGCATAGCAATAGTGTTGGGCGAAATGTATTATGTGCCTGGAACGATATCTCACACTATAAATCTTGGTAAACAACACCTGCTGATAAATTTTCAACTCAGTCCAGGTGAAATAGAGTATCATTTAGCCTGAAACGTTTTAAATGCGTCGTCTGATGGTCAATTGACAAGATTGTGGTGATATTGTCACTGGTCGGATTCGATTTGGAATGAGGGCTAGATTTTAGTGATACTGATTTTAGTAATCTGTGTCTAGATTAGACTACAATATTTTTTATTATAGTGGTGTCTAACATAACATACCATCACGCCTGTATTCCCCGAAGGGTTAGGCAGAGGTGTACTTAATGTAACACCTACAGTTCGCCGGCCCATGTTTGGGTCCCATGTAATAGGGGGCCTATTGCCATTCACCGGGCACAAATCCAGACTCCGAGCTGCTACTGAGAATTTCATAGAAAAATCCAATATCACTTTGCTCGACCTGGGAATCGAACCCAGGACCTCTAGCGTAGCAGTCGCGCTTGGGACCACTAGACTAACGAGGCAGTCATTATTCATAATTAATTAAGATCAAAATCTGTCATTTACCTACGCAACAACAACTGTCTATAATTATTATAAAACCATAGAGGACTAATGTCTGTTCATTGAAAATATATAAAAAAACAAGTGAGGTAGAGTATAAACGACTTTTTGTTAGGGTTTCTTTTGTCATCTAAACAAATAAACTCATTCTTCCACTGGAGTTAAGTCACGGGGAAAAGCTAGTATACAAATATTATAAGCATTCTAAGGAGAGTAAGATTTGATAGTGTACTCCGGTTTAGTTCACTACAGTACAGAGCGAAAACATCCAAATTCAATCTTTTCAATATGAGAATATGTTACGATAGCGCATTTTAAACAAAAGTTTTAGTACTGTTTTTTTTTTTTTTTTAAAAAAAAGCTTACTTGTAATGTGGGTCACACATAACTAGTATTCTTGTTAACCCCTCATACTAAGCTAAATACTTGTGTTACGAGTGGGTTCACGTCGGTAGTGCAATGGGTGGGGTTCGAACCGGCAACCTCATGATCACAAGTCCAACACCCTAGCCATTAGGCTACCGCCGCTTCATGTTGTGAAATGAATGAGTTGTGAATAAGCTGTAATTAATGTCGCAATTCTTGTCCCCAGAATGTGTTAAAGACATAAAACTTGCAAAAAAGTAAACAAGAAGCGATGGTTTGACTTAAATACATGATGTATCTGCGCAATCTCCATTTAATGAAACTCCTACATATATATGTGTGTGTATGTGTATATAAATATACGCCTTGCAAAGACATAGCCGGGCCAAAATGCGTGAAACCCACCCGAGCATGGCAGCTCTCTTCACGAGATTTTCCGCTACTCGGATGTTCCTCGTCTCCACTAATTTCCAAGCGGTACAGCAAAAAGGACGAATTAAGTCTTGGTACTAAGGTTTGTTGACAGTTTAAGGTAATTTGAAATTGGATTAGATAAAGATTATGTTGTTTGTTTACGTCGTTGTGTTAACTGGGTTTCCAACATTATCGAATTTAAGTTATATATATAAAACATACACCAATAATACAGTTACACAGATGATTTTGAAGTACTTTAACATAAAATATCATTGTTCTGATGATCATCTTGTTAGTCAGTGGTTTAGTAATGCACAGTTTACTGGTATGTTTATGTCCCATGTAATAGAGGGCGAGCCCATTGCCATTTACTGGGCAGAAATCCTGACTTCGAATTGTTACTGAGAATTTCATAAAAAAAACTCAATAACACTGCACGACCTGGATATAAAATTCGGGACCTCTAGCGTAGCAGTCGCGCTTCGAAATATTTGGCTAATGAGACAGTATAGTTATATAATAATAAATTTTAGGATACAATAAATTAAGTTCTTAATGATAATTTAATTCAACAAAACCCGTAAAGATCCCCGGTGTACAAGACAATAGATTTAGCAGTATGTCTTCAATTAAATACTTGAAGGGTTAAAGAAAAAAGTTGGAAAAACACCGAGAAAAGTAACTCTAAAATGAGGGAGGTCTTTTCCTGCAGGTTGATAATAATGGTTGAATATAAAAAGTATTCCTCGAAGGGTTATGCAGAGGTATTCTAAAGTACACCTACGCTTCGCTCGTATGTTTAGGTCCCATATAATAAATGGCCAGCCTATTGCCATTAACTGGGTACAAATCCAGGCTTCAAGCTGCTACTACTAGGAAGGGATATATGATTTAAAATTGGCCATTATTTCAAAATTCTATTGAAATGAGCCCCGAAGGTTTAACTTTTAATTGTTATGACAGCTTCGAGAAACAACTTTTATTAAGTATTAAATATTCATTTGATAAAATTGTAGATTTTAATTAATTCGATTAGGGTAAGTTCAAACCGTTAACCTGATATGAACTTACTTCTACAGTCGGCTTAAAGCGGCACTTATGTAAATACCTAATCAATCATTTTATTGTGAATGACACATTCAAGATTAATAGCCAGTGTTTGTAATTTAGGAAATATCTAAAATATACTGAGCAGTAGTAGCAATTGATTATTTATATTGTTGGTAAACAATTCTACTACAACGCTTCAAAAAAAAATTGAGTTCATAAAAAGGAAGAAAAAGTTCACGGAAACAACATAATTTACAAACTGCATCTCACCGATTCATATTTAAAAAACATCGGTATTCTGAAACTCGACGCACGACAGCACCTAGCGACATCGTACGCCATCTTGAACGAAAATTTACATGTCAATGCGTTCCACATGGAAATTCAAACATTCATACGCGCTACCACGCGCCGCCGGCGAACGTGACCCGTGCCCTAATCGATTTCGAATCGGCGGATCGAAGGAATGAGGACGTATTAGGTGTAAGCGATTTTTTTTTTGTAATTGTGTTACAAGTCGCTTCATTGATCTAGTACACGGTGAAGGGTGGGAAATAAACTGACATGATTTTTTTGGATTTTATTAGATTGGTGGTGCAAAATTTTAGGTTTAATAGGGCGTGCTTTTCAAATTATGTGCGTAAACATAATTATTACTCGTATTAATTAAGAAAACATCGTAGGGAAACCTGCATGCTTGAGAGATTGTGTTGCCTCAACGGCGTGTGTAATTTGCCAAATTAGCCAGCATGGTGGATTCTAGCTTAAATAGAAAATATAAAGATTATTTCTTTCTTTCTTTCTCTTATAGTTCTCTGAAACGAAGCCTTTCCCACTCTGTTCACCATAACTTTTTAGTTTCACTCACGTTTAATATTTTTTTAAACGTACCGAAGGACCAAAAAGTGAATATCAAAAGCTCAAGCTATTATAAGATATTATGCCAACAATAAACAACAATTGAGTGTATAATATTATACATTTGTATGGAAGATCCGATTCTGAGACAATCTCGTAGGTAATGCGAGACGTAATAGCTACGATAAACTCGTGCTGTTTTCAGTTTTCATAATATGTACCGCCAGTGGCTTAAGTTATGCCATCCAGCGTTTCAGGGATTTGTTTGTTTGTAAAGCGTTTATATCAAGCGGTGCAACTTATAATTTTACATTATAAATGATACGTACTAGAAACATTTTATCAATACTAGCTGCAAAATCAAGTGCTCTTCTGTATTGGCTACGGCGTAGCTGTAATTATGCTACGCGCTACGACAAGTCTGCATTCGTAGCATCTGCTACGCTACGTGCCCGAATACTAATTGAACCAAATGTGCAGTATTTTGTATTTACCCGCTAATATTATTACATTTGCAAATGGTAAAACTGATGTCGTTTTATTTCCGGTATTAGAAGTATTAATATGCGTGACTGCATTTTGAGAATTTAATATATTAGGCATTTCATAGACTGTCACATACTATACTTGAAGTGATTTGTTATTTTATGCTCAAAAGTATATACGTCAACATGTTTCGTGATTTTATAATATCATATTATTTTAAGTAAAATATCAAACAAGAATACCTATTCTCTCCAAATTGAGACTTTTCAATGTTCTTAATTTTTTTATACTGAATTCATTCCAAGTGCCACCAGCTCTTTCTGTGCCGGACATAATATTAAAACTATTAATACCAACAGTATCTAAGCTTAATACACCGTGATTACGTTCAGTCATGTCATAATGTGCAAAGCTTCATAATAGAAAGAAATAATGAGACGCTATCATAATGTGGATTGGCAAGGCAATGACGTCATTCCGCTTATAACTTGGACGCACGCTGTATTTGTCTGTGCCGTGTTCTGGCATGTCCCATCGAGGAACTGTCGCGCGCATGCAAACGACTTGATTCTCATCACACAGCGGCGGCGGGCCCCGGATCCAATCGCAGGCTCTTATTTGACTTATAAAGTAGTTACGGGACATTTGCTTTTGTTTATTAAATACAATACATGTTCCCCTTGTTACTGTGAAGGTTTAAGCAAGGTTAAATGGTTATCAGACTGTGTAAGACCGTAATTTATGGGATTGTAATGTATATAAAAAAAATGGGGCCTAAACATACCGGTGAGCTGTGGCTTTATATTAGGATACCTCTGACTTCCCCTTCCAGGAAAATCAGGCGTAATGATATGTTATGTTAGTTAAAAAGGTTTAAATGATTTGTCGAAAATTCAAAAAAAAAGCTTTGAATGTTACCATTGCTCGATAAAAGTCATTAAACTTAAAAAAGCGGGCATGATTTTTTCCAAATTAAAAAATGTCTGCATCAATCATCATAAATCTATCAATTGTCTATCAATCTGTCGATTGTGATTCAGATAACCAACATAGACAAGGCACCTGGCATCTACTCCAAAACTTGACTGACATGCGCGCTTGCGTACTTGCCAATCGTTTTTAGGTTTTGCTTAACAGAATTCGATTTCACTTTTGAAAATTAGTTATCCGATCAGCCCAGGATAATATAAACAAAAAAAGCATATAGACCATCAGACCTGTATTCCCCAAAAGGTTAAGCAGAGTTAAGAGGTGCTGCATACCTAACTTTTACTGGCACGTTCTAGGTCCCATCTAATTCAGGGCAAGCCTATTGCTAAATTCGAGCTGCTTCTACAATCTAAATCTAAATATATACATATAACTCAAAGGTGACTGACTAACTGACATAGTGATCTATCAACGCACAGCCCAAACCACTGTTAAGATGTTATGACGTAGGCATCCGCTAAGAAAGGATTTTGATTAATTCTACCCCCAAGGGGATAAAATAGGGGATGAAAGTTTGTATGAGAAAACACGTGGGCGAAGCCGTGGGCGGAAAGCTATTTTTTTTTTATAAAACACTATATTTTTTTTCAACCTGGGAATCGAATGTAGAACCAGCTATAGTAGCCGCACTTGTGATCATTAGGTTAATAATAGGTTATTAATAATGCCTTATGATATTAAGTCTATCGTTTGTATTTTTAAACAAAAGAGTTTCAATAATTATTATTATAATGAATATAATTGCCAACCCGCAGTAGGCTAGCGTGGCGGACTATAGCCTAATCCCTCTCGTACTGAGAGGAGACCCGTGCCCAGCAGTGGGACAATGTAATGGGTTGATGATGATGATGATGATGATGAATATAATTGTAAATCAATCCAATCAATCATAAGTACCTACATTAAGTCTTAGTTCGGTTCAAATAAAAGTTTTAATATAGCTTTGACTTGATCGGTCTTCAAACTTCCAACAAACTTTGGACTGACTCCAAGCTACCGACAGTTTCATAGGTACATAATACTCGCATCAAATTTCTTGGCAACTGACGTTCTACGGTTTCCTTATACACGCGCTCAAACACACAGAATATCAAACGATAAACATTTATATGAAACAAGACCATTCCCAGAACCTTTTACATAACCACAAGAAACTCTAAACAAACCATTTCTAAACGAAATAAAAGGCCCTCCGGAATATAACCACATGTTCCTAAACGCGTGAAGCTGAAGTAAATCGAAACGTAACCGCTTCAAACCAGTTCAAACTAGTTTCGCGAAATCAAAACCGCTTCGATCCGCTTTGATGTGGTAACAGAAATTTTAGTTGTATGAATTGTTTTAAATATGCCATGTGTGATTGTTACCAACGTTTTAGAGATGAATTGAATTATGAAACATCATTTTAAAGGCAAACAAAGGCCGAGAATTGTATTTGTGGATCGTTCAAGTTTACTCGGACTTTGCATCTCTGATTTTAGTAAATTTAAAATGATATTAAATAGTTTAAAATGAGGTTAACACGTCGTAGGTTTCGAAGCGTTAAGGTTTGAATCTGGGTCAATTTGTAAACGCTGTGTGACATATGTGGTTGACGGACCTATTATGCAGAAAGGTGCAATAATCGGAGTTCGGATTTGTGCGGTTAATGGCAATAAGCTTGCCGTCTATTACATGGGACCAAAACATACCGCCGAAATGTGGGTGTACATAAATACAGCTCCGCCTCACGTTTCGGGAATACGGGCATGAAGTTAGGTGTGTATATATTCTATTACAGTATACATAGTTGTTATAATAGCTTACAGTTTGCCAAAATCTAGTTTCAATGTAAATTGATAAGAAAACCAAGCAGGAATGATTACCATAATGTAAACAGCGGAAGGAAGACAGGAGAACGACAGAAAACAAGACAACAACAAACCTGTGCATATTTCCTAGACAAACAAGTTAATAAATCATTTGATGAAACAAAAAATACACATACACAAATTACAACGAACAAACAGAAATCACTTAACCGATACAGTATACGCAAAAACGGGCCATAAAAATCGTCAAAAACATTGTAGTTTAAAAGTGAAATGGTTATGGCCCAGCCCCGTACCGCCGTGATGTACGGCTGCCGCCGGATATCCGGCTGACGAGCGTTTTTACATCTCACTGCTAGTGACGGACGTGGAGCAAGTTAGCCTGTATCGATATCGACTAAGTGTGTTTTATCGATATTTATTTCATATCCTGTACGGGCAAAATTAACGTACTCAACTGGATTTGTATTACTTGATATGTAGTCGTGTATACGTTCTGAATAAACACATTATTCTAAGAGAGATTAGTGGGTTAATAAAAGTGCAGTGATAGACTAGTGATATGACCATTGGACTACCAACTTATAAGTCTTGAGTTCGAATCGTGCCTTTTAATACTTAATTGTTACGCACTGAAACGGTAAATCAACTGTAATCAATTATTTTGCAAGAATGTAACAGTACAGATGTTTAAAGAAATACACTATTTATCCTTGTAACTCTGTCACTGTTGTAATTTTTTATGCCATTCGTTGCTTATATATCTTAATATTTGTATAGTTTATATTATATTTATATTTATCTATCTATATAATTATGTATTTATATTTATGTATCTATATGTGTATAAATATTATGTGCACCATGCTCAACCCCACTTTATAGTTCAGTTCAGTTATGTCCATCCTAAGGTTGCCTGCAAGAGATTGCAGATAGCGATAAGGCCACCAATTGTATATTCTTTTATTTTCAAATGTGTTTTATATATTATTTTTTTCTGGTGTACAATAAAGTATAAATAATAATCGTGAAGAAACCTGCATGTATTTTCTTGACGGCGTTTTACAGTCTGCCAACTCACAGGCTAATGCGGTGGACTATAGTCTAATTCCTCTCTCTTTATGAGAGGAGACCCATGCCCAGCAGTGGGACTACCAAATCTTGGTTACATACATACATACACTCACGCCTTTTTCCCATAGGGGTAGGCAGAAACTACAGAACGCCATCTGCTATGATTCTTGCATACTTCTTTTGCTTCGTCCACATTCATACATCTTGTCAACAAGCGCCAGTTGCGGGTACTACGCACCTGACCTTTCTGAAGGATCTCACCAATAAGGTCGTGGTATGTCTTTCTAGGGCGTCCCCACCCGGCGACTCCACTGACTTACACTCCATCTCGGTTACACTTGTGGATATTTCAGAGATTGGTAGGTTGTTCTTAAAGAGAGTAGTCTATAATCCATAACAGTACTCTGGTATGGGTTTACAGGCCTTAAAAATCTTTAAGATCTGCGCGGGAAATACCCTCATTCATTTCTAAAGTTTCAACAAAATGCTCCGCCGGGACCAATAATCCTTAATCATTAATCAACATGTAAATGAGGGCAAAGATAGTAGCAGGACAAGGACTCTTTTTGCAATTCGATTTTTCTGATAATCTTTCTTTCTTTGTTTGACTTGCTCATTAGTCTCGTGGTCCTAAGCGGGCCTACTACGCAAGACTTATGGGTGCGATTCCCAGGTCGAGCAAAGTGTTATTGAGCTTTTCTTTGAAATCCTCAGTAGCAGCACGGAGTCTGTATTTGTACCCAGTTAATGGCATTAGGCTCGCCCAATATTACATGGGACCGAAACATACCGGCGCAGTGTGGGTGTACATTACTACACCTCTGCCTAACCCTTTAGGGAAAACAGGCGTGATGGTATTACGGTTTTTTTTTAATTACTCACCGACTGGGCTTTCCTCATTCCAAAACGAATCGTCGAGTGTGTAATCGGCTTCTGCAACAAATGAAATTCCATTTCAGTAATGTGAATTTTATAGTAATTTATGGGAAAATATGATGAATATGGTACAATTGAATTTATAAATATTGCAGTACAACATATTAATCAATTAAAGCTTGATACATATACAGGTGAATATATCAAAGGTAACATTTATAGAACAACCCGATAACACTGCTTGACGTGGGAATCGAACTATGGCCTCTAGCGTAGCAGTTGTTATCTCTACTAGACTAATTGGGCAGTTGCCTACAGAGAAAAGGTAGAAAGGGACAGCTTTAAATTTAGATACCTAAGGCTTTCAGTTTAATTTGCCATCCACATTCGTTATGTCCACATGTGGCAGTTTGAGGAATCTAAAAAAGTTAAAGAGTGACTTCGACATTTGGATTTATAATTATTGAATGCAAATATATGCCGTATGTCGAACGACTTGTGGGCTAGACTTGCTACAGAGTGGAGCCCACAAGGCGTAAGACGACGCGTGAGACACCGGGCCACGGCTTAAAGCGTTTACAGCCCAATCTCTTAAATAGGAGTCCAGTTCGTCCCGCCATCTCCGGCGGGACGAACTGGACTCCTATTTAAGAGATTGGGCTGTAAACGCTTTAAGCCGTGGCCAGTTTTACTTAACATAACATACCATCACTCCTATGTTTCCCGAAGGGTTAGGCAGACATTTCGCCGGTATGTTTAGGTCCCATATAATAGGGGGCGAGCATATTGCCACTAACCGGGCACAAATCCAGACTCCAAGCTGCTACAGGGAATTTCATATAAAAATCCAATAACACTTTGCTCGACCGTCACAGTTTTATGTATTACAATTAAATATTCATTGAATACATATATCACGCTTGAATCTCCGCAGGAATACACCGGTGTTCTGATATCTATACTAATATTATAAAGAGGTAAATTTGTGAGTTTGTGAGGTTGTTGGGGGTAATCTCTGGGTCTACTGAACCGATTTTGGAAAATCTTTCATCAATAGAAAGCTACATTATTCTTAAGAGATAAAAGCTATTTTTATTATCTGTAAAACGAACAAGAACGTAGATATAGTCCACGCGGACGATTTCGCGTGCAGAAATTTGAAATAAAATCATTATAACACGAACTAGAGGTATCAACACTTAACAGATACTTTGCTTAACCTGGAAATCGAACCCACTCAACCCATTCAGTAACCGCGCTACCAAGTACTAGAGCAAATAAGGCAGTTACAAAGAAGACAGTATAATTTGAAAAACAAAAATTGTTCTCAGCAAACGACCATGTTTCTCCCAAGTGGCGTGTTAGCATGATACTCCAAGCAATAATTTTACAAGTTTCGACGTTATCTTCTCTTGTTACAGAGTTTGTCAAATTTGAGCTCAACGCCGACGGCGAAATAATCCATCTATTATGGATTATTGGTATCTTCAAATTGAGTTTATTGAAGTCAAATCAATGATACTTTAAATCGGTTTTATTGTGTTAGCATTATTTTTCTATGAGTATACAGTGAGCAGGGTTTTTTTTAATACCAGTCAACTTTGAAAAGTATGAAGTATATGTATTCCTTCCCTTCCTTGTAATTGTAATTCCTTGAACCAACTCTCGGTTAGAGGTTTATTGATGCAAACATATAGATCAACAGTTTCTTAAGGGTCACGTGATAGAGAACAAAGAACAAAGAACACAACAAGTACTGACCTCTAAATAACCATGAACCTTTACTCACAAAATTTTACACTGGTCATATATCAAAAAGTTGCTCAAAAAAAAATCAGAAATAAATAATAACCGGTAGTGACATTGCCACAAAATAAATTATACGAGGGGGTTGTTTCAAGGGGATGGTTTTTTCGCCCATTCATTGCGGATACACCCATTGTTATTGTAATTAACTCGTTTTTCGCGGCTGAAGTTCAGACAAAAGGTATGCTGAAAAATTTATGTACCTACGTTAGGGTTGCCAGGTTCAGCTTAGGAAAGTGGATGGGATTGGTAATTTGGAGCGAAGATATTACAATGAAACCAGCCCTAAACTGAGCCATAGTCAGCAGAGCCAATATATCATCAGCATTTTTAGTGTCTAAGTATGCGAGGACCAACCCAACACGAGTGATGACGACACAGGCAACATCTGCACGTGAGGAATGATTCGCATTGAATCCGTTAAATCGGGCTATCCCGTAAGAGACTTTTCACAGTTTTAGTAACTCGAATATGTTTCTCTGAAACAGCCGAAAGATATGTACCTATACGTAAATAATTATCAATATTTGTGTTTTTATAACAAAGGTTTACAAGCAATACCTACAACTAACTACTGAATAACAAAGAACCTCACACAAGGATACCATGTGTTGTGAGGTCAGTCTCTTTCGTCATATTTTTATATTTTATTGCAATTAATTTTAAATAAATAAATAAATAAATCTTTATTTCAAACCAAGTTACAATTCCATACTTATTAAAAGATTAACAAAACGCTTATAAAATTTCTGTCCGAATAAATGTTTTCAGGATATTTGAGTCCTGTTTACTTGCAATGACCTGTAGGATGCTGTTAGTGCTAGCCCGGACTCTGCTTAGTAAGGATGCAAGCCATGGCAGCCATGCCAGCCATGGCATGGAAGCACTCTACCCTGGCCTCCACAATCATACCGGAGGCACTACAATCAAAAACAAGTTTAGAAAATATACATAATATTAAAGTGAGACTTTCGATTAACATGAATGTTTATTACACTTTCTAGGTACTTGCAAGTATCTCAGTATTAAAAACTAAAGAGGCCACTTAAGAGTTTATTCATCAAATTGTAACGCGCATTTTAGAACTACTTACTGGAATATCAGATAAAATGGTTTGATAAACAACCTGTAAATTTTAACACACCTCTTCGGAGCAAAAAAAGCCTGCATTTAACTACCATCCGCATTAACCTCAAGTTTTCCGGGAGCTGCTAAGAGAAAAACGACATCAAAATAAGTGTGCTATCATACGTAACAGGCAATAGCAATATAAAGGGACTTAAACAATGATACAGGGAACGCTACCATTAGCTTTTACGATACTGTTAGGGTGTAGGGGAGGCGAGTTTGTTTCACAAATATTGCGGCCCAAGTAAGTAGATTACGCACTGAATTTGAAATTGTGTTATAAAAACATTTTTCTAATTTTGTATCGCTTTGCACATGAGCATTATGTTAAAGTGTTTAGGCTTTTATGTGATGCTGAAAGTGAGTTGTAAGTGAGGGATATAAGTGCACAGTAAAGCCGGTTTCACGATACTGTGCGTTGACTGCGTAGCAGGATAATCCTGTGAGCTCGGGTCAACACGGCTCTTTTTCTCTGGCGTCGCCGAAAACGTCCGGCGCCTATGATAGACTCCTATAAACTGCATTACAATACTGATGTAAATCATGCCGTGTGTAAACGCGCCTCGCCTAGGGTGAGTGCAAATAGCAGAGTAGGTGCACCTATACACAGCCAATTAACCGTAGGTTAACTAAACGACTTGGTGAGGTATCAAGAGCATTGGATGCCGTCTCTAGCTAGGGACGCCTCCAATAAAGCCTGTATGTGATGCAATGTTTATTTAAAAAGTAATATATATCTACACGTACATAATACCACTCACTCACTGATTAATCATCATCATCATCATCATCATCAACCCATTACATTGTCCCACTGCTGGGCACGGGTCTCCTCTCAGAATGAGAGGGATTAGGCTATAGTCCACCACGCTAGCCTACTGCGGGTTGGCAGACTTCACATGCCGTCAAGGAAATCTCTCAGGCATGCAGGTTTCCTCACGATGTTTTCCTTCACCGTTTAAGCACGTGATAATTAATTATTAATACGCACATGACTTCGAAAAGACAGAGGTGCGTGCCTTGGATTCGAACTCGAGACCTTTGACTTGGCAGTCCAATGGTCATATCACTAGGCTATCACTGCATACTGCTACTGCATGTAATCACTGAATTTTAATTGATGACCTTGATTTAGCAAGAAGCGTGTATGTTAAGTGTACGTCGCAACTAAGGATGGAATTTAAAAGGTCCTCCGGGATTGGCAAAAACATTTTATGAACAATAAAGCAGGGCACAACTTGTAATTCTATTTTACACCAAACACATCTCGTTCCATATTTCAAACAAAACAAAAGAATCAAAAATAAACGCGAAAGTTTTGCAAGCGCCATATCTTCTCACACAAAGCAACAAGGACAAACTGCATGATATCCATAAAAATAGCATCTAAGCTGCACTTTTGAAGTCATAACAACATCTCGTTATACTTTGTTGGGATATATTTCAAACTTTTGCATAACAACAAGCGAGTGCGTCGACAAACATGTGAAGTTTGGATATATACGATGTATTAATACTTTATGTAAAGTTTAATGGCGAACTCTTGACACGGTAATACAAACATTATGGGAGGTAAAAATCATCTTGCAACGCCATCAGACGTTGGTAAGGCATTAGTATTCTTATGTAAAAAAAATCGGCAACTATAATAAGGTCCTGAATCGCGAAGGACTTCAAAACCATACAATTTACGGACACAATGTACGTCCAAACTCGAAGCAAATATCTGTAGATCATATAAATTTAATTATTTAAATGTCGAATCCACGACAATCGGCGCAATGGTTGAGAAGACCTTTATCACTTTCAAAAAACATGTAATCTAGTTTTTTAGCTTTACAAATCTAAAAAAGGAGAGGGACACTGTATGCAGGTCTGATACAAAAACAATTGTTCTGTCTGGACACGGCTTTGTGAAGTCGAAATATCAGCGTCCGTAATAATTTTTTTTTAATACAGAACCTTTTTCTATATTAAGATATCAAAAAACCATAGACCTGTCTCATGGCAAGCGGTAGCCGTATCCGTGGACAAGCAACATCGAGAACATTCCTTCCATCGTCCATAATATGGACGCAATGCAAACTCTATTGTTTCGGTCTTATGAGAATAACAGCATTTCAGCGTTTCTTGTTTTTAAAAAAGCACCATTTAGTTTTAAAAAAGAATGGAACATTGACTTTGTAAAAGTGTATTTTAAAGATCTATGCCTCAATAGTCTAGTGGTCCTAAGCGCGACTGCTGTGCTAGAGGTCCTGGCCTGATTCGCAGATCGAGCAAAGTATTGTTGTTTTTTTCTGTGAAATTCTCAGAAGCAGCTCCGGTTCGAAATTATGCCCGGTGAATGGCTATAGCGCTTAGGCTAGGCTAGCTTGTAGCCATTAACCACTTACCAATTACATGGGACCTAAACATACAGGCGAAATGTGGTTGTGTGTAAAAGTTCTTAAGCATATAATTGCTCTACGGCAATGCGGTGGTGCCCACCTAGGCGAATTTAGCAGTAGAGTTGTACTACACAAAACTGCGGCATGTCATACAAAGCAAGAACTTCGTAGCTACAACCCTCAATACAACTCATATTTAATTATACTCGTACCTATTTCAATCCTCGAAATATTACAACTGGCAAACTAATATTCTCCACTAGCGCACTCTACCGTGGCCGCCGGCAAACTCATTAGTAAGCATTCCCATCAGCCGAAATTAATTATATGTTATTCCTATCTCCCTAATAACGTATGGGATTATGAGATATCAATTCTTTGAATCAATTTAGACAAATCCGTGTAATTAAACCGCTGACTCCCTGGCGGCCATTTTGATTTCGACTTGTCATTATAACCGTCAATTTTGGAAGTGAGTTAAATACTTTCCGTCTTATTCATAAAAATATAAAAGTTTTGTCTTGTTTTGACACAATATATTTTGTGGCAGGGAAAAAAGACAAAACAAATTATACCTGTAGAACATTTCTTGGAAGTTTTATATTTCCATGAATTACAAGAATTGTATATAGTTTTATCTTTTTATGATTTATTTACTTAATTATTCAAATCATTGATGATCTATTTTTTACGATTATTCCAAGCATGCAATTCTGGTTTATTTCCCTTTTTTGGTTATTATATCCTTATACCCTATATATATTATTATATTGTACCTAAAATAATGTCACTTCAGACTTCCGACCGTCACCGACTTCGACAGAAGTCGAAGTCGGCGACGGTCAGTTTTGAACGCAAGCTCCACATTTCATTAGAATTTTCCCCTTATAAGAAACGGTTATTTTTGGTATAGCGAAATATTTTTGGCAACTCCACGACAAAAAACGCGTTCTTTGCGTGTGGATGGACTAGTATTCCTAAAAATGCATCTTATCATGCAAATATAAAAAGAATACTAGATTGAGGCCAGTTCTACAAGTTGTTCATAGTTAAATAGCCACTATACCAATTTAATCAAAAAAATGTCATAATTTAGCGCATTATTATATTCGTATTCTCCACCTCGTACATAAGTGTCTACAAGCACAACCTTTGTTATTAATGTTATAATAATATAGTCAATTTTGGTTAAAACTAAATTAATAGACGCATAATTCTAAAGGCCAGACAGTAGGTCAGACCGGAAGTGCGGCAGCCATTATTGTAGGACACAGGAAATGATTTAAAGCGGTAGGTGGTGTTGGCGCCCGACGTGGGACTTTGACTATGTTGTGTTACATTATTGGGGATGTGATTTATGTAAGAGAATATGTTACTAATTTCAAATAATTAAAACAATATAACACTGAATTTTGGAGATGATAATATGAACAATATAAAAATAATGGCGCCCAATCACAAACTGAATTTAGCTGACTTTAACAGGATGCTATTCCTATAATAAGCCCTCTATAAATATTTATATTTTCATAAATTTATAAAAGCATCTACCATTCATAAGGGCTCTAAGCATTTAATTTTCACGACGCCAACGTATTGTTTGAATAAAATTGGAATTCTGAAAAAAAAATGTATCACGGAACTAATTTCCTGTACATTGTTTTGGCCGAGGTTTCCGCACCCAGTTTTGTTAAGTTGTTTTTTCTTTACTTTTTTCGTCCCCCAAGTGTTTCTGATTAAAATTAATTGCGTTCGAAGAAGTTAATTGTAGCGCGGAATGAACGCTTGAACATAAATTGAGTAACAAATGGAGACGCAGTGGACCGTTATTTGTTAGTTCACCCTATAATTTGTTATGCTACCGTCGAGTTAATAAATCTAAAATGGGGGTAGACTGTGACCTGATAAATAGCACTTCAAAGGATTCCAAAAACCTGTGTTTGAACAGCTCAATACTCTTCGCAAAAGATTAGAAGATTTTTTCGTGTTGTTTCAGTGAAACGTTTATGAAGCGGGTAAGTTTGTGAAGTTAGACGATTTTATTAGATAAAACTGATAAAATACACTATGACCAGCTTAAAAACAATAAATGAAGTAAAATAGAAGTATTAGTTACTGTTACTGTATCGCACACTTATAGTTTAACTATATCTATAATTTTGTGTTGTAGGCACTGGTAAAACAATACTGTCAAAAATAAATACTTTACTAGGTAAACATTTCTTTTGTAATATCCAAAATCACTCCATTGCATTTAATGTATTTTCTACATCATACTATAACGAAACCATCCAATTCCACTTCGCAAGTATAATTACTTCAATTGCTTCACAAAAAGACACATAAATTTTAACTAATTAAAACGAATGACTGTATCAAACTAAAATTGCATTAAGCAGCGCAATGTGCTAGAATATAAAATGTGGGGGTAGTTGCAAAATCCTACATTTTGAGCCGTCAGCTCTGAATACAGATGAGCTTTTGCGTTTACGCGGCAATTACTAATCTAATACGTACATAATTTGGTGTCATGATGCCGTTGGTCGTTTGTAGAATATGCAAAGTTTTGCACACAAAACGCCTGTTGCAGTTTGTTCAATAATTAAATGGTACTCATTGTTATTTTCACAATGAGACTCTTGATTACGAATTTAAGTATTGTTGTGAATAATGTTGTCAACATCATTTGTATATTGTGACCGTACCATTATTGAATAACATTGTATGATTTCATTGATAGTTAGTTTGATTGAAAGACAAACACAAAAATGAAGTGTTATTTTGCAAATTTGAAGTGACGATGGGCTGGTCACGGTGGTCACATCAGCCGTACTCAAACGGACAGGTCGTGAAGACTACCGAGTGGATTACGAATACCACGCAGTATTTTTCGTAGAAAACGTTTCTCGACTGCTTTTTATCATCGTGTTTTTTTTGGGATAACTCGGTAAATGAGCAGGCAAGCTACCTGATGGTAAGTAGTCATCGTCACCCATGGACATCTGCAATATCAAAGGAGTTGCAGATGCCTTTCCGAGCCAATCAAAAGGGAGGGGAAGAAGGAAGGAGACTAACGAAGGAATTTGGCCTCCGGCGCTCGTGGTATGAAGAAGCACATAATATAAAGTTCTAAACTTAGTTAAAGGTGGTTTTCGCTCAGCAGTGAGACACAAATGGGAGTAAATAAAAAAAATTGTAAATTTAGAACAATATATAATATGCTTATTTTTTATTATTTTTTAGCATTAAATATTGCGAAATTTTCACAAAGAACTGAATTTTCTAATACCCTGCCTGAGATCGAATTTTTCTTTCACTAGAAATTTTCTTTAATTAGAAAATTCAGTTCTTTATGAATATATAATATTTTAAATACACCACTTTATTATGCTAGTCAGCAATACAGAATGCAAAGTTCCATTGAAAACGACATTGCTTAAAGTGACAACATTCCTTTATTCTACTGTTGTATCGGGACCCACGTCACAACAACACCTGATATCCAGTCTTCATTCATACTCAAAACAGCAAAACATAAAGAATTTAAATTCACAAAACACAATGCAACGGGAACAATCCGAGTGATGGTAGCAACAGATCTTTTCCGGATTCCCGCGTTCCGAGCAATATCTTATATATTTTGACGCGCCCTCCAAATGGAGATTATTCTAAAAGAATTGTTCGCGAGAACCGTGTTGTGGATAAAAATGAAAATCTTAGCGTGATTTTGAGGGCAGAATGATATTTCGAATAATATGCTCGTTCTTCATTTCTTGATGAAATATTATGTCAGGAATGTTCGGAGAAATGTCGCCACTTATTGCGAAAGTGATTTGAGGGTATGATAATTTTTTTGAGCTGCAAACACCTGCTAATTTTATGAGCAATAAATCTTGATGGTACTATAATTTCCACCCGACATTCTCTAGTTCAAGTCACAATATTCGCATATTCATTAATTTAAACTTCGATAGACTAGATATTTGCAAATAAAAAACTTTCGACAATTGTTTATAAAATCTAACTAAGTATTTGGAGTAGACTGCCGAATCCTTTTCTACATAAATCGCAGCATCAATCGTCCTTTTAAGTCGTTACATCCAGAAGTTTTGAGATCTAATTTTCGGACCAGGACTAACTCAAAATCAGTTCAAAAGTCAGTTAAAAAATTCTTACTTGATTTAAATCTTATTCCTTTTGAATTTAGTAAGTGACTGTATGAGAATATTCCAAGCAAGAGAGGGCTTGGGACAATAACTTATTATTATTTCACTCTCCCAAAAAACCTAAAATTGGAATCTCCTCTCCCCGCACCAAGGAGTATCCACTATAAATCGAATTACCGGCCTTCTGTAGTTATGTCGAGTTCATTTTGTTGGCACAATTGTATCAATATTGGACATCGTAACTCGATTTCTGAGCGGAGTGCGCTGTCAAATGACGGGTGACGTCACTGAAATGGCGGACGTTAGGGTACGGGTTGAGTATGGGACGTTGGATTGATAGTATTAATTTGTAAGTTAATTAATTTATGGTCATCAAAAGACTCCTTCACGATTGAAAATATGAACTAAATGATCGTCCAGCGCGCCCAAGGTGGTAGGAATCTTCGCTGGAAAAAACAATTTTTGTGGGGTTTCATTCACTTTCGAAGAAGTATGGGTAAGCACACGAGTTTACACAAAGTTCTTTGAAGGGAAAAGATACGACGTAACTTATTATTTATATTTCGTAGGATTGACAACTTCTTTTAGACAATTTTGGAGTTCATAATTTGGAAGAAAGCGAGGAAAGGAAAGACATAGAAGAAGCTTATAAACAAGAAGAGAAGAGAAAATTGGAATAGAGTTGTATCAAAGAGATCAAGAAGAAGGTAATGAATAGATGTAAGTAGTAGCGAATGCTTTATTGAGAAGAGCTGATGTCTAAAATTAACAACGAAGGTCTACCATCGTAGAACCTGTTTTTCCTTTCCACATTTTTCCTTTAATGTGATTGAAGATATCAGTGTAAGCTTATAGCCATTACACGACATTATTGAAATCCTGGGCTTTACATTTGATTGTTTTCCTGCAGACATTACCCATGTGTGCTTTTGATGTGAAATTCTGACACTTATTACACCTTATTTTTTAAAGAGAGATTACATAGAAAGAAAGAAAGAAAGAAATCTTTTTATTTTTGGAGTCGTACAGAACACACACAGATAAAAAAAACAGATATGAACAAAAAAATTAGCAGCTCTGCACAAAGCCAAAAAAGGGCCCCTATTTCAGCATAATGCTGTGACATAGAAACATATTTTAGAAAAAATATTAAATATAAGAAAGAAAGAAAGACAAAAAAAAAATTATAAACACACGTTTTGCACACAATAACGTTATAATTAAAAAAATATTAAAAAAAAATATATATTAAAAAAAAATACATAATAAACAACGCATTGTGTTCCCCATGGCTGTGCCAAATCAAGAGAGCAATCAGAACAATCAAAACCAAATGTATGTCTGTATGTTTGTAGGTAAATCACGCAAAAAATGCTGTGCGAAATCGGATGCAGTTTTCAGTTGTATAACTGGAGGTCTTAAAATCTACTGCATGTTTCACCTTGATACCCTTCCAATTAAATGAATTATAGTAAGACAATCCTTTTCATCACCTAGTAACTGTTGACAACATAATTACCAACGTAACATCAACAGCTATTAAACTATTTAACATTAAATTGTCGTAGTGTGAAAACGTCCCGTTCCTATATACGGACATGCCGGTAATACATCCTTTGTGGTTGGTTTCGCCTCGTACATCACGTCGGCGCATATTTTAACATCTCCCTACGAAATTGTAACTTAATTTCTATGATTAAATTTTATTCGTCATGAATTCAAGGGGAGTGAAAAGGTCCGAAACAACGGTTGTCGAGCGTGAGGTCCCAGGTGCGATTCCTAAGCTGATAAAAATACGAATTTGACCGTGGCTAATTTAAATAGGCCGCTTGGGAACATGGCAACTTACATAAATATACAGTAGAACGGTGGTTTTACATCAATAACCTTTTTTTTAATCTTCCAAGAGTGCCTCGTTAGTCTAGTAGTCATAACCGTGACTGCTTCGCTAGAGGTCCTGGGTTATAAAAATGTTATTAAAATGTTATTGGGTTTATTTTATGAAATTCTCAGTAGCACCTCGGAGTCTGAATTTGTGCCCGGTTAATAGCAATAGGCTCGCTCCCTATTACGTGGGACTTAATCATACCGGCGAAGTGTGGTCGTATATTATAATAATAACTTATAATAACTTTATTTAGCATCAGTATAAACATTGTACGAGTAGAACATTAATTGGTTACAAAAATGGATTGTGTACTCTTAGGTCTATATTAGTACTCCTTTGCCTAACCCTTTGGGGAATACAGGCGTGATGGTATGATTATTCCGAGATATAAGGCGTAATAGTATGTTAATCCCAGTGTAGGCTAAATTATTAGGCCGACCGCTATTTCCAGTTCAGTACGTAACAACAATTAACACTAAGTGTGAATGCCGCTAAGCCATTCAATTTATCCGACCCAATCCCTTAAACCTAAGCGATAAACCCTAACCCAATCGCTGCCGCTTAGGTGTCAAAAAGACCGAACAATACATTTCCCGCGAAATCCGCTCAATTCACAACGCCTCGACGCGGATCAGGTAACAAATCACTGGACGAACCCCCCGCCCGCTGCCCCGTTGCGTCACACCCATCCGCCCCACCACTCATTTGGCTCAAAATCGTGTCACGTCCACGAAACCGACGTATAATTACAAAAACGAGTTTGGATTTCGTTTCAGTATGTATCGTGTGGCTTGGGTTACGATTGTTTTATGACAAGGTACCTACTTATTTTCAATTGTACAAGTTCTTGTAATGGACCGAGAATTTAACGTAAATGTAAACCCGTTTTGTTTAATAAAGCTCTTGAATTTAAAAATAACATTAACTATCTTAATATTTTATTGGAGAAAGAAATGTCATGAGAAAACTATTTAGCATAAAAGAAAAACTTGTAGTTTCATCTATCTTTTGTCAAATTGTGGGTAGTCGCAAATAAACCGGGAAATAATACCGGGTAATATTGAAGAGCCGAACCGATATGCTTTAATTGACTTCATTGTACTATATGCTTGACGTTCAACCATCACTCAGTTGAAGTACCTCGCGTTCGACACTCGTGTCCACTTTACTAGTTCACACATACCCGTAACACAACAGTTTGCGCCACGGTCCTTCGAATTTATAACAAAAATAAACTCTTCTCTCAAAATATTTTCCTTGACCCTATTTAAATTGCGAGCACTTCATCACTCCGGGAAATATATTTTTCGAACTACCCTCTGTTCTAACAATCCCGTCTAAACAATCTCAACCAACATCGACCAATGAATCACTCTATCAAACCATATAACCCAAACTTGGCGGTCTATTAAAATAAACTGCGTTGTTAGCCAAGTTTATACCCAAAAATACCTCAAATACGATATTCGGATACTCCTAAGGGAGTCCGTAATTATGTCACAGGGGGGCGGGAGGGACGGATATGAAATGACAAAAGACGTATTGGATATCAGCGTGATAGAATACCGGTAGGTACCGCGGTCGGTTTTTCTCCGTTATCGCACGAGATGTGTCAATATTTCCCGGTTTTTTTTTGTTTGAAACGATAAATCGGGTTTGTTTTTACGTCGTTTTTCGGGTTGAAGTACTGGACTGGAATTTGTTAGGTTCCGGATTTTGGTGTATTGCAGCGGCAAGGTTATTGAATGCGGGGGGAGGGTTAGAGTAGTGTATCGGGAATGGGAAAATATAGGATATTTTGATACGGATTGATAAGAGGAAACTATCCGATTTACACGAACTGTAATGAACGAAATTCTACACAGAAATCGTTAGCACACTCTACGAAATCATCGTTGCGTATTGTTTTAAACAAATAAAGCATTTCAATCAGCTAGTTTACGAGTATCTTTTTTCTAAAATTCCTAAAGTTTTCATGTGGCTACACTAATTTGTAGAGGATTATATTGACCATCATCATCATCATCAACCCATAACATTGTCCCACTGCTGGGAACGGTTCTCCTCTCAGAATGAGAGGGACTAGTATATTGACAGTTAGTTAAGTTTTTCTGTGCTTGTCGTTCATCCAATCATCTTCATTCGTACCACCATATTCATTACCATTATAATAATAATACACAGATTACTTAGATAATACTCAAATCTCCCTTTATGAAACTTCTCAATCTATAAGCCGATTTGCGAAACGGGTATTCCGATTAACTTTCAGACCTCAGAACTTTGTGTAATTGTTAGGTGAGTGGACCGGTGGGTAATTGGAACCTGCGTTAATTCTATGGACCTTTGTAGAGTTTGGATCTGTTTCAGAAGATTATGGTATCAGTGACAGGGATATTTTTGTTTTGAAATTACTCGATTGTAGGTTTTGATAACAAAGTTTTTGAATTTATAGATTATGCACCTCAATTCTCTAAATTTAGGTTTAAATCATTTATTCCGAAAAAGACAATAAAGCCAGTTACATGAGAATACAGAATAACTGTATTCAGTTCAGTAAATTAGTTAAATTATCAATTTACTACCACCGAGACAAATAAGTAAAAACTGTTTACGTAACACCATTAGAGACTTGATATGTAATATCATTGGCCGGTAGGGTAGTTTAAAACAATAAAAGCGACAATATGCGTAATGTTAAACAGGTGCCCGCTCAACACTCTTTTTTTTTTGTTATTGACTAAATGGCATGTATTTCTATTAATATTCATCAGTGATCATTAGTCGAGTGGTCCTAAGTGAAAATGTTATGCTAGAGGTCCTGGATTCGATCCCCAGGTCGAGCAAAGTGTTATTTGGATTTTATATGAAATTCTCAGTAGCAGCTCGGAGTATAGATTTGTACCCGGTATAGAAATAGGTTCGCCCTATTACATTGGAACTAAACATACTGGCGAAATGTGGCTTAGATGAGTACACCTCTGCCTAACATTCGGGAATACAATAACACTTTGCTTGACCTGGGGATCGAATCCAGGACCTCTAGCGTAGCAGTCGCGCTTAAGGCACTAGACTAATGAGGCAGGCAGAAGTTATTATAGGTATATAAATACTGCCTGCGGTTGCCTTACATAAGCCGTCTGTTCTTAGATATCCTTTTTTTAATTAATATTTTTTTATTCAAAAGGAACAACAAACAGCTACAAAATATAGTATAGAAAAAAAAATACACAAAATATTAGAACAATATTGTAGCCCACAGCGCTGTTGACAGATTAACTTAGCAATATAAAATTATATTATAATTTTATACATCCATATATAAAACCTCTAACTGTTTGATAGACTGTCAGAGTTCTGGGGTACATTATTAAAAAGTTCAGGAATAAGTAAAAAGCGTGGTGGGCCCCAATTGGCCGGCCTGCTTACATCACAATTATTTATCAAACTTTTTGGATCCAAAAGTTGTATAATTATAGAAGTCGGTTGTTCGTTGAGTTTATTATAATTACTAATTAAATGGAGTTATAATAAAGTTTAACCGCTCTGTTTCGGAACACCTATACAATTATACATACTTTTAATTTAATTATTTTTGTTATTTACCTTTCTATTTAGATATGTTCTGAAGACCAATGTTATCAGATAAAAATAATTAGGTCACAAATAGTCAAAATATAATTTCCATCTATTCTCAGTTTCGTACAAATAGTGACCAGATTAAAAAACTCTCGCAGCATTTTGTCAAGCTATCATCATCATCATCATCATCATTATCATCATCATCAGCCCGTATTCGTCCACTGCTGGACGTAGGCCTCTTTATTTTCCATGGTTGAAGTAGTTATGTAAGAATTTATTAATTGAACGACAATTTCACATTATTATATTTTGATGAAAAAACGTCCAACTGAAATTAATAGAGGTCGTATAATATTATTTGAATAAGACATTAAATTAAAACTACTTTTACCGGATTTAAGTAATTTCTTACGTTGGCATCCATTATAGTTTCTATGGGCAAAACTCTAGATTTAATAATATTATTATAACCCGATAAAATCCATAAAAAGTAGTTTAATTTTAATATTTACTTACTATAACTCGGCTTCTAGATGGCGTAGATTTTAAGATAGACAACAATACAAGTGTGAATTATCAATTAATCATACAGATAAACAAAAATTCTAAAATGTTATTTATCATCTGTTGCTCCCTTGATTAGTTCTTCTTCAATATCTATAATGTACATATATCAGCCTGTTACAATAAAATTATATTTAGGTATAGATAAAATTATGATATATCCAGCCAGAGTTGGTGTTATAAATCACGCGAATGATCCATGACGACTATTCTAGTTAAACAGTCGTCATGATAGGTAAATCGAAATATCACACTATCTCATATCATTGCTGAATGTCATGGTCAACGCCCATTAGAAGAGAGTCCTTTACTCCACCCAACCCTTCAAACCTCTGCGGCCGACCCCACTTTTACAATAAATTACTTACGAAACTATAATTCAATTTATAATTACCAACTAATAATTGCTGGAACCACATCACAGGCCCGTTACACGATAAAGTCACAAGTTTTAATGAAACATCGCGTTTTGCCTCGGGTGCGTTTACCCTTACAAAATCCAATTTGGAAATTGCTTACGACCGGCCAAATCATCCCTTATACATACGATATTAGAACGTGCAATCTAAAGTAAACTTTATGTCGATAAATGTATGACTGAGATTCATTTGGCAGGGACTGTGTGGTAGCTACCTGATTTAGTGGCCCTATTCTGAGAGCTATAACGTTTATAATGGTCATAATTTCAAGATCCGAATCATTCGATTGTGGAAACATTTTGGTTTTTGTTGTAGAAAGTAAATTTTGTTGGAAATAAGGTTTCATTAATAATTAGGGCTTTAAAATATTTTATCGGCTGCTATTATTACTGATATTTGAAAATTATTAATTATAATGACGGTTGGGCGAGCTATAGGGGCCGATCATGTGGAACGTGGCACAACCAATTTGTGGGCATTATCTAAAAAGACCTGAGCACCCTAAACCGACGATCATACATGAGGTTTATAAATGTAGATGAAGCGAAAATGGTGTGGAAATTACGCTTGTCTTCAATGGAGATGGTAATCCGGATTGGGATAGTCATGCCTGTCTCCTTTAAGAGAAGACAGAGATAAAGCCTATCTTGAAATGTTTTAAATGTAACTATAATGAAATCGGTATGGTCTTTTGTTCGGCAAACATAAAAAAAATGGTACAAGTTTTATTGTTATTTAAAGTATTGTCTAGAAGTATTTTCTTATAATAATGTATACTTTATTGTACACCAGAAAAATACAAAAATAAAACAAATTTGAAAATTAAAAATTACAATTGGTGATCGTATCGGTACCTTTTATATTATTCAATAATTATTAAATATATTATTATTAAATAATACATAATGGTTAGTAACATAATAATTGATCAAAATTATATTAAGGACTTCTTTATCATCATCATCATCATCAACCCATTACATTGTCCCACTGCTGGGCACGAGTCTCCTCTCAGTAGTAGAGGGATTAGGCTATAGTCCGCCACGCTAGCCTACTGCGGGTTGGCAGACTTCACACGCCGTCAAGAAAATCTCAGGCATGCAGGTTTCCTCACGATGTTTTCCTTCACCGTTTAAGCGCGTGATAATTAATTATTAATACGCACATGACTTCGAAAAGTCAGAGGTGCGTGCCTTGGATTCGAACTCGAGACCTTTAACTTGGCAGTCCAATGGTCATATCACTAGGCTATCACTGCACGGCTATCAGATATTCATTAATTTCTAAATGAAGAAAAAGACAACCTTTTCTGGCTCCTCTTCTTTTCAGCTTTAATAACTTTCTAAATTAGAAACACCCAGAGCAAATATGATGTTTTCACAAGTTTCTAATTTGATGACAATAAAGATATTAATATTCTTTTCTTTCCACCTAACGAAGCATGAATTTCAATGGAAGATAATCTGCTACTTAAATTTTTCGCAGACGTTTACTAAATTCAGAATATGACCGCGAAAGGTCAGCAAAACCAACATGGCGTCCAGTGTGACCTCTAGCGATAATACTGAGATTTATGGAGATGCAATGTGCTGCCATCTTTTATTATCCATGTTATAAAAGATCTATTTACAGATATAAATATCATTTATTAACTGCGTCATTAGTCTAGTGGTCAATTCGAAAGAATTGAAATCGAACCAAAGCTGCTACTGAGAATTTCATAGAATAACCCAATTAAACTTTGCTCGACATTGTGTATCGAACCACAGACCTCTAGCATAGCAGAGGTGCTACGCTAGAGGTCGTCGGTTCTATTCCCAATTTCGAGAATTTTGTTATTGGGTTCTTCTATGAAATTCTCAGTAGCAGCTTTGGTTCGATTTCGATTCGAAAGATCACTAGACTAATGAGGCAGTTAATAAATGATATTTATATCTGTAAATAGATCTTTTATAACATGGATATTAAAAGATGGCAGCACATTAGCAACTCGGAGTCTAGATATGTGCCCGATGACTGACAATGAGCTCGCTGTTTATTAAATGGGACATAAAAAATACCGGCGAACTTTGAGTATACATACATTAATTACACTTCCGCCTAACGGCTGAACTATTTTTTTTATGTAAAGCTCTCGATCAAGAATACTCTTAACCCGGTAAATGTAGTTTGCACAGCAAGGGTGCAAAAAATTTTGCGATTTTTTTATCATGGAAATTCCTAAAACTATATTTTTCCTGCTCTAATTTGCAAAAAATGTAGGGAAACGAAAAGGATGGCAATAATAGTCATATATGCACCTGCATACTGCACATTTTTGCATAGGTTGCATTCTAACTGTGGGAGAGGTTAAGTTCAAAACCAAGATCTGAAACACAGAGAAATATTAATAAAAAAGAAAAACAAATAATGCCGCGCGAAAATTATGACACTTTTAATACCCACAACGGTAATAAAAATATTTTCAACAGTAACGTAATTAATTTCCATTTAAACATTTTTTGTTGCAAGTTGAATAATGATTAGACAAAGCACTAAGTATATAATTAGATATAACAATTTTGAACACCTTTTTAAATAAGATAAAAGGGAATGAACATAAAAACTAATTAGTACTTATTTTATTAAATATACGGGCTCATTAAGTAGATTACAGTTACAACACAGTATAATTATCGTTCTAACATCCAAATGCTTTCCAAGCTAATCCCCAAAGATGACATCATGTAATGAGGCAGAAAGGAATATTTTTTCTAACATTTAATTCGATTGAGACTCCTAAATTAGTTATCTCAATTAGTGAAATTACTACCAAGAGACACGAGCTGGTAGAATGACAATAATTCAGACAGTTATACGAATAATTTATAGGTGTAAGGATTTTTATTCTCATCAAGTAATGTTACTTTTACGCTTCTTATACATAAGGAATCTATTACAATTATAATATAATAATATACGTGTTATTTCTTTGATTTATCATCAGTAAAACATTGGTCTTTTAAGACGGCACGTATGATTCGCGTCATCATCGTGGGTTCCCACACGTAACAAATATTTGTATGACCTACTAAAGTATTTTCTACATTATTCAAATAGCTAAGACTACAAACAAACTGAAAGGTAGATTTACAATTAAACGGCACTAATTTATAAATATTATTTAAGTATGCGCGAAATGTATTTATAATATTATAATGATTATGTTTAGTAACAAATTTGGATCTCATCCATAGAGCTGTGTTAAGTCTTCATCGACTCCAGCTAAACAACAAAAACAAACATTAGCTGAGTGTCAAACAAAATAGCCGTACGCTAATCAAACGCCAGGACACGCGATCTGGCGTGACGCGCGTCGTAACGATGCCCTAACAAGTATCTTGCACGACATCGTGTTGCGTTTCAATGCATTAGAAGTAGCGTTTAAGATGAGGCACGAGTTTCATAAAAAGATAAGTATGGCCTTGTTTGATAATTTAGTCTCTACTACAAAAGAAAATGGTCCTTCTCCCCTTAAATATTGGTCCTTGGTATATTATTCCTTATATAACATTGATGATGTTATAATAATGATAGAGGCATAATAACCTCGTTAAATGAGATTACTCAAAAACACTCCAATTAGATTATCTGACAATATCAAAATCATAATTTGTGACATCCATCACTAATCGCCCGAGTCCTTCAATATACCTTCATTCTTTTTCTCTCTGTTAATTCATTGAGGTATTGGATAAGGAGATAGGTGATAGGGAGCTTTCCTATCTTATCTTTCGTTCAATCAAATCAATCAAAGAACTTTGGATTCTTGGATCACGTAATTTTGACACCTATTCAAATATGAATAAAAAATGAACCATAAGCGTAACTATCAATAAGTGTTGACGGATGAATTAAGGTGTGGTTAATCATAATAATCCGATTAACAGAACATGACCACGAACTGCCATTCTAAGGGCCATTGCATCTTAACAAAAAAATAAAACGACAAATCATACAAATTGAATGAATGAAAGCACGAATGGTATTGTTCACGCAATCATTTCTTTGCATCATTCTCGTCGTTTTGTTATTGTTCGCATTTTTATGAAACTGTCCAGATTAAGTTTAATTACTTTGTTCCTTAAATAAAACTAACATGTAATTCAGTTTAATACTGCTCCACTGGACATAGGCTTTCTCTAATATAGAAATTGGCATCACCAAGGTTCAAAAACATCACCTGTTATCACATCAGTCATCACCTTGAAATTTTCTCTCAGATTCATTCGTAGTTTTTCAATATTCAAAAGTACAGATTATAATTCAATTTATATAATTTAAACATGTTATTTTGAGTTGTGCAAGGAAGCATCAGTGATCCAAACTGATGCTTCCTTCCCTTTAACCCTTCAAGATACAGACACTATTTACGTTTCGGTCTCAGTGGACTACCGGTAAGAATTAAGAAAATTCGAGTTCCTGTTCCCCGAGTGATCAACTCTTACCAAGTCACCACGAAGCTTTAAAATGTTTAATGACCACCGTAATTACAAAACTCGACCAAAACAAGCCATTTTTAGTAATTAACTTTTTTCAAATTTTTGCATGGAGTTTTACGTCCCTTAATCCCATCCAGGCCATTAAATCGTCATCAGGACGAGTGACTCCCGGTCATATTTCATAATTACTACCTGGTTTAAAAAATGCTAAACTTACTTGGATGCTGCTAATTTTAAACAAAAATATGATAACATTCTGTAATTTTAACATTGAAATAAGCAAAAATTATTTAAAGAGGTTACATTTTAAATTAATTATATATTTCAGTAACCTGCTAGTAAACATGACTAGAAAAAATTGCGGGGGCTAAAAAACAACAAGCCTTTAGCCTTATCTAAGGAGCAAAATTCAATATAAATTATATTATGATGGGATTATGTTATTCACACATAAAAGATACAGTGCAACATCAAAGTGATGGCCTATTCCGGTTGATGTTTTTGGTCCTTTGAACCTTATTAGGTCAAACAATGTTTACCACACCAAATTCCCCATTGCCCTTTACATAGCTTAAACAAACCGATTCACTCATTAAGCTTTCACCAAAACGAGTTGCGTGGAACATCCAGTTATTTCTCCAACTTTTTAATTCGACCGCTTCACCCGGATTACCGGTTGTGACTGGTTACGCCCGGGCGAATTTCCAGGCGTTTTAACCGAGCTTTAAATGTCACTGTGCCTTTTATTCGGTGAAAAGGTAACCTAATTATGTTGAATCAATTTTTATGTTAAAACTTTGAGGGCACCAAATTGTGTTATTTATATTTTTAATTCCTCTTTTCGGATGCTGCTGTTGAGGTAACACTGAAACTGTTTTACGAGAAAATATGTTTATTTTATTTTTGTCTTGCGATGAATGTCGTTATCGTATCAGCTCATTGTGAGATTTTAATTCTTTGAATGAAATAAGATACTTAATCGATAAGAAAAACGTCATATTATACATTTCATTCATACTGCATTAACCGCCGGTTGACGGATAATAACCCTTTTCTTACAAAATGCTTATTAGCGATAATACTCACCTTACCTGTCTCTTAGTACTCTTAGAACTTAGTAGGTGAGTATTATCTCTAGCTGAATGAAAATTTTAATATAAAGTCACTTGTATAAGCATCATTAAAAACATGTAGATGTTTAAATGTGATTTAGAATTATGACTATTGATTAACCCTCTTACGTGCTGAACTTGCGCCTCTCATTATCACTTTCAACATAATTAGTCCTTAAACAGTCCCTGGACATTTACAGGGTCATAGGATAAGGCTTTACTCACTTAAGAGTATAACAAAACTAAGTAGCGACGACATCTAGTAAAACTAAGTTATCTTCAGTTTGACCCATTTCGTTTAACTTTTATGTTCAGGAGCCAGACATTTGACTTAGAGAGAATAAAATTCGCCGATCAGAAAAAGCTATTCGACACACACTCTCGAATCACTAGCGTACTGCCAATAAAAAATATAACTACCTACGAGTATGACAAATTCAAATCACATTTGCAACATTCCTCGCGTACGACGAGGCGTTCGGCAAAAACTTTTATCGCTCAAGTGCAGTTGACGGGTTCGGCAAAATTCAGATGGTTTCGGGTGACGTTTGAACGACAAGAATTCGTGTTCGATCGCAGTTTTATTTTGCGTAATTGTCGAGTGATGGTGTGAAAGAGGTCGTTTCGCTTTTGAACTTTTTTCTTTTACAACCTGAATATAATTTTGGGTCTCTATAATGTTAAGTATTGAATTATATTTTTATTGTTACGTTAACTCAGCGCAGAACCTAGATTCAGTGTTTATCTACAACATGTCTTAAGTAAATTTTGGTCAATTATTTTTTGCTTTTGCATATGTATCTATCTATATTTGTTTTAGAAAAATAAGCTTTAAAACAATACATTCATAACAGTTTATTGATATGTAACCAGCACAATTATATGGAACAATAATGTAGTTATAATAACTGTATATTATAGTTAAACGCGTTCAGTTCGGTTAATACGAAAAGCATGTTGAACGCTTTTCAGATAAATTCCATTCTATAGTGTAACTGAATTATACCTACCTTATGCAGCTTTGCCACCATCCATTCATTAATATTTACAAAAGTACTGAAATGTTTGAAATATTTATCAATAAAGCACTTTTTAGTTCATTTTATTCCCATTTATTATTTCACTCGGTACTATGGTACTCTTAGAATAAAAGGACAACCTAACTGGTTTAGTGCATTGTTTTTTTTGTTGTTTTTGTATTGAAGATTTTTTCTTACCAAGTTGCTATTAACATTTAGTTATTCGAATTTGTTGAATTCACGTTGAATATTGTGATAGCTTCATTTTATTTTGGTTAGAACTTGTGGTATGCTTGAAAAAATTGGTCCTTGAGTCAGCAGACAACTCAAAGGATCATATTTTATTATTACAGTAGTATATATGGATATAAATTGATGCAGATTTTTGAAAATTCAAGTAATATAATACTAGCAAAGGCGTCTATTGCAATTTAATTGCTAAAACAGCTTCAGAGAACAAGGCCAAAATCACTGATAACAAAACATTTTGTTTTCAAAATCAACTGTGAAACACAAATAACCCCCGAGATAACCTCTTAACAAACAGTAACTATAATATACAGTTTAATATGCATCCAAAGTTTCCAAACCATTACTTGAACAAAATCATAAACTAAACAGGGTATAACCACTACATATTTATAAGGATAAAACATAATAAACAAAACCTTCGATTGTAGACCGTAGGAGAACACCTACTTGAAATTGAACCTTATATGGTTAGGATAAGGGTGTTGATAAGTGGAGCTGTCCCGGCATTGAGAGGCGGAGTGAAGACAGTCCCGATATGCCCCAGAACGCTCCCTTTGTTTGTAACCGATTGTTTTCTGTCATTGTACTGCTCTGTAGATTTTTAGAGATCGTTAATGGAATGTCGGAAAACGAATCATTAGATATCGACTAGTGACTATAGGTGAATTAAAGCAATTATGGATATAACTACCTAGGCGTACGAATAAAGCTTAAGGCTTGCAATCTTATACTTCCTCTATCTTCATTATTAGTATGAGTTAGGGTTGGTGCCCGGTTAATTGCAATAGGCCCTCCCCCTAGGACTTTTCCATAACCTTTCGAGAAATACAAGCAAGATAGTATGTTATAATTATTATTAGTATAGACCAAAATACTTTTCGTACGTTTTCCTTTCGCAAAGGAAATCTTTTCCAAACACATTATTTTCTTCAAACAGAGCCTTCAACTGGGCCAACACGAGGGGTGTCAAACCGTCTGGAATCACGTACATACTGCAACATTAATTTTTGCTTGGAGACCATAAATCACCTTAGATTTTTCCTGCAAAAATAACGCTTGAAATAAAAGAACTTTAACAATTTCACGCAATATGTTGCAGTCATTAGATTTACTGACAGAAATAAATCAAACTATATTGCTATTTTCTTCTATTATTTGGCAGCCGTACATGGTTAGTCTATGGGTTCACAAGACCCTCAACCATGCTCTGTTAAGAGTGACATTGACTATCCGTCACATGAAATTTAAAGTACGACAATAGATCTATGATTTATTGATACTATTAAAGTGTATCTATTTCATCATCATCATCAACTCATTACATTGTCCCACTGCTGGGCACGGGTCCCTCCTCCTAGAGTGAGAGGGATGAGGCTATAGACCACCACGCTAGCCTACTGCGGGTTGATAGAATTCACACGCCGCCGCCAAGAAAATCTCTCAGACATGCAGGTTTCCTCACGATATTTTCCTTCACCTTGTAAGCTCTTGATAATTAGGTAATTATTACACACATGACTTCGAAAAGTCAAAGGTTTGGATTTGAGCCCTTGGATTTGAACCTCGAAAATCTTATAAAGGGCTATGTGAACTGGTCAGTCAAAAACACAAAATTAAACTACATTCAAAAATATATTTTGAGATTTACAATAAAATTTATAGGTACGGAACCCTACTCCTAGCCAGCCTCGAACCAATGCCTCAACGATATAAAAATGTACACAGCGAGACTCCTCGGGATGTTATTTTCTTAAAAGTGTTTACTCCGCGTTTCTTCGGCATATAGACGCAGTTTTGCTTCCAAAGGATTTTCAACGTTTTAAAAGGGTTTTTGTTTTAAAAATTAAAAGTTGGTAGTGCTTGATAATAGAGCGGTCTTCAAGGAATTGTTTGGAACTTGCGGCATACTTAGTCCGTGGTAAATTAATAAAGTGAATGCAGTTTTAAAGTTTAGACTTTATGCTTTGGATGTTGTGAATTGTTGGTGTTCAGCAAGTTAAACTTCGGTTAAATTATGCTGTAATTTTCGATATAATTATACATTATTATATCTGGTCTGTATTGATCTCATGGAGATGTAGTGATAGCCAATTGTTTGTAGTAATAGACGAACAAATCAATTGATTATGATTATTGTGATTAAATCATTGTCCTCGAGTTCAAAGTCAAAACTGTTTGGGATAATTTGCATGCAGTTTGTAGAACCATAATAGAGCTTAAACTTCTATATTTGGTTGAGTCAAAACGGTTGTGTGCAATATTTACCTATAATAACGTTAAAACTTACTTTCAACGTAATAAAGTTATAAAAAACATTACCACTGTAAGTTATTTTTTCCACACGCAATATACGCGCTTAGTCGTAGAGTTGCGGAAAATAGCCCGCTATACCACCATACCAAGTTATTTTTTATTTTTTTTCTCTAGAAAATTCATATCTTAACTACTGTAGTGTTTGCATAATTTTCCTATTTTTAAAATAAGCCTTAGCTAATTTTAGTAATGTGTCAAAGAGAATTCACAAAGATTTTAGATTTAATTTTTTTTTGTAGGTAAAATATTTCACTAATAGAAAGCTACATAATCCATGAGTGATAAAGGCTTATTGGTATACTATGCTTGTTTGTAATTACTTATTTATCCAGATAAATGAAGTTGTGAGTACTACTCACAAATAGAATAGATAAGCAAAATATTTATGAGAAAGTAACTCATAAATATTTTGCTTATCTATTCTATTTGTGACTATATACTACATGACTTAAGTTTTACATTTACAATCCAGGAAATCATTCCTTTTTCCATGTCGTAATAATCTCTACCTACTCCAAACTCACTGCAGTTGCAACGATACAGTAGAAAACAGCTCACAATTCCGCCAGACGTCTCATTACAGGCACAATAAAGTTGCTACGTCCTAGAGCTCAAACAATGGACAGAATCTCGGCCAGATTTCATTTAGAGTCCTCCGTATTGTCCGCCGCTGTTTATCCATCTAGCTAGGTCTTAGTCGCATTGGACATTTTTGGCGCTGAATCTTATAAGGCTGACACAATTCGCGCTGAAAAATGTATTATTTAATATGTTTTTACAGCATGTGTTTCAGCTACATAATTATGGCGTTCATGAATAGTAACTCAGCCTAGCCAGCTAACAGATTGATTGTACTCCCAAATCCATATTTTTTTAACAAATATCTAGATCGATACGAGGATCAAAATACCATTTTTTATTGCCGAAGGTCCTTAGATTCGGTAAGGACCACAATTGAGAAATGGCAGCAAAAATTAAATACCTATAATAATTAATTATTATAAAAAGCAATAGGCGAATTTAATAAATCCATCAAACGTAATCATCCGTTACACAGCAAAAGCTGTACGATTTGAAGTAGGTTAATTAAGAAAGGTACCCTACTCAAATAATTTCTCTTATAATATCGTAAATCCCTACACACAATTAAAAAGTTCTCGATCCAGCCCAATCAGTCAGAATCGTGAATCCATAACCACTTAAATTATTTCATCCTACCACGAAAAACAAACTACCAACTACAATACGAACCAATTATTTCACATTCAATTTTCGCATTCACGGTGGACCGAATAATACCGCGTTCTCGATATTCAATAACATATCGATTATAAACATCGAATAGGGAGAATCGAGATCGACAACTCGAATCAGTGTCGTGCGATTTCACAAGAGCGAGTAAATGATAAAAATTGTATTCAGCGATACGATGTAATGAGAATACGATTTTTTATCGAAATACAATTTACCTGATCTAAATAACGTAATATAAAATCACGCCTGTATTCGCATGCCAAAGACAGAGGTGTACTAATTGTACATCCACAGTTTTCCAGTGAGATTTATAGTGGAGGATTGATGGGTTCAAAGTAGGTATGTTCAAAGGTGGTAAGTTTAGAGTTCATCGAATATATAAATACACAGCGGTGTTTTTGGTTCTTAGGCCCGTTTCAATCAAATCAATAAAATCCCTACTAACATTATAAAAAGCGAAAGTAACTCTGTCTGTATGTCTGTCTGTTACGCTTTCACGCCTAAACCACCCACCAAAACCCCCCGTTCTAGCGTTTTTGAAAGTTCGTTTAGAAGTCCAAACAAGTCACGCTTTTAAGTTTAATCCCATAACTGATTTTGATGAAATTTGGAACAAAAATAGACTAGACCTTGGGAAAGGATATAAGTAACTTTTGTTGTAAAAAGGGGTTGAAATAAGTCATGAAAATTTGTATGGGAGTTTGTCATTGTTGAAGATAAAACAATGAAACTTTGAATTTAGGCACTTGATATGAAATAAATAAATATTTGTTCTAGCGTTTTTGAAATTTCGACCTTTGTGGGGATGAATTAGGGGATGAAAGTTCATAATATGGAAGTCCAAACAAAGTCACGCTTTGAAGCCCAACCTCGGAACCGATTTTGATGAAATTTGGTACAAAAATAGATTAGACCTTGGGAAAGGATATAAGCTACGTTTTATATAAAAAAGGGGTTCTAATAAGGGATGAAAAATTGTATGGGAGTTTGTTATTGTTGAAGATACACGCTGAACTTTTGTGTTTAGGCACTTGATAAGAAATAAATAAATATTTGATATCTGTGGGGTTTTTGAAATTTCAAACTGTGTGGGGATGAAATAGGGGATGAAAGTCCGTTTGGATTTTGACAAAATTTGGTACAAAAATAGACTAGACCTTATGAAAGGATAGAAGCTTCGTTTATATTTTGGTAAATAATAAAGTTGGGCAAATTTTGTGGTCTACCCGAGCAAAGAAGCGGACGGAAATATATGTAAGAACAATTTGCAATTTCCCGCCAGAATTGGAATAAACTAAACAGTCAAAATCGTTTTGTCCACGCGGGCGAAGCTGCGGGCGGAAAGTTAGTACATAATATTTATCCAAAGTCCAGACTCGAATGCAAAAAACTGTCTCTAATTGGCTACTTGACTTGAACTACGAGGATAAAGAAAACCATATTGTCACATTAAAATAATCGACACTATAAACCTATATTTCATACCTACATTACTATCTATGTCATAAAACAACCACACTAACACACTCTCACGCACACATTACAAATACAAAAAATACATTTATTTTTTCATTATGTCACTCTTACGTCACCCTCTCTCTTAAATTTTGTACCCTAGTTTAATTTAAATTTTATTGTAAGGTTCACGTATAGACCTGTTTATGTTTGTATTCCGCCTGAGGGTGAGAGTTTGGACATCTGTCAGATCTAGTCATCCTTGTGCGGACTCCAGCTCTCATAAAGGTTTTACTAAGTTGTCAATATGTATCTATACTACTTAATATAACAAAGAGGTAAAGTTTATGATATTGTGAGTTAGTGACTTCGTAGGGAATAATCTCTAAGTATACTGAACTGATTTTGAATATTCTTTCACCAATACAAAGCTACATTATTCCTGAGTGACATAAGCTGTATATTATCCCGTCAAATTAAAAGAAACGTATAGTCCACACAGGCAATGCCGCGGGCGGAAAGCTATTTATTATAAATATTATGTACCTTTTGAGAGAAATAAATACATCTTGATTTTTTCTTGGACAAATCACTTTGTAAATCATTCTATCATTTTCCATCTTGCAATTACACACTACAAACCCATGGGAATTAATCCATTATAATACTTTCGCAAACCCACGTTACCCGTGACATGGGTCCCATGAAAATAACACCATGGAGCACGTTTACTTAACTAATTAACTTAATTTTCGATTACCATAATCGAGATAAGGGATGATTACATGTGTAAGGGAAAATGTTTCGTAATAATCCAGTTAGTTTTACATGATTAATTGCGATATTAATATTTTTGTATGCTTCATTAGTCTAGTAGTGTCAAGCGCGACTGCTACACTAGAGGTCCCGGGTTCAATTCCCAGGTCGACCATAGTGCTATTGGGTTTTCTATGTATTTTTTAGTAGCAGCTCACGATTTGGATATGTACCCGGTGAATGGTAATAGACCCACGATTACAAGGGACCTAAACATACTGACAAACTGTAGGTGTACATTAGAAGACCTCTGCCTAGCTCTAAAGGGAATTCTTAGAAGTTATTGATATTTTGTGCCGAGATTTGTCTGTTAAGATGTAGATAAACCCATAAATAAAAAAGAATTGCTAGCTGCGCACAGTTTCTCTCTCTTATCTTTTTCAAGCATACCAAAACAATCAAAACATATCTTGTAAATTAAGAGGATCAATAAATCCCGAGAATGAGGATTTGAATCGACGCCTAATAATAACTACTATACTAATACTACACTATAACTTTTCATACATAACTAATACTACACTACAACTTCTTCTATTGTCATAGGACCGCCTTAACAAAACTACCAAATATAAATTACTGACAAAGGTAAAAAATACCATTTTGTCGGATCATATCTCATTGGTATTAATACGAGACATTTTTCCATAAAAAAGGGAGAAAAAATGGGAGGCTAGCCAACTGCCGTGGATATATTACATCATACCAAATGTTTTGTGTTTGATGACCAGCGACATTGAACGTCCCCACCCCCTGCAAGCATCACATTTGTACGTATTAAGTAGGTTTTCTACAGTGTAAGGGAGATCTTGTTATATTAGCGGTTCGCGCTATCGGTTTCTTCGTTACGGCACATAAGATATTTTTTTATAGTAAGGATGATGTTAATATTCTGAATTTGTTTCATATGGTTATAATAATAGTTTGATTTGTTTTAGACAATTAGTGTATGGTGATGGTAATTAATTTGATATTTGATTGATTTTGAATCAAATGGAATAAAATATTTCATTAACCACTGACATTACGTTCAATCTCCATTCTACACTAACCATTTTGAAATGTAAGCATTATGTAAGTTTGAACTTCAAAACCCATAGTCTAGTTTGAAAACCCTGGTCCTTCTATTTGAAAATATAAAGTAAAAAAAATAAACATTGCAACAGTTTATAAAATATATTATCTGCTTAAATTAAATCATCAGACATAAAAGTCTTCACAAGTCTACATTAAGCAGAAAAAGAATCTGGTCCTTCGATCCACAAAAAATTTAGCAATAAAATGCTTCATCGCAATCGTTCGTGAAATATTTTGGCTGCTTAACGCGATACTATGACGAAGCTAAAATCGTAATGCGCTCTGGAAACGAGCCAGTTCAGCCTAGTGAGAACGTGATTTCTGTACGTTGCTTTTCTCGTAATGCTGGATAAATATGGGATGCTGACAGAATTTCAACCATTAAGAAGAGTCTCGGGACCTACGACTTGGCAGTCCAATAATTATCACGCGCTTAAAACGGTGAAAAAAAATGTTGGAGGAAACCTGAATGCCTGAAAGACTTTCACAACGGCGTGAGAAGTCTGCCAACCTGCAATAGCTAGCGTGGCGGACTACAGTGTAGCCCCTCTCACTCTGAGAGAAGACCAGGAATATGTTTAGTAACTATTTGGCTACGAGCTATTTGGCTACGAGCATTGCATTTATTGGACGCAATAACAACATTATTTTCCATTTACACAAAACTTCCTAATAGTTAAATCAAAGTATTAGACATACGACACCATCTATATAACACCGTACCAAAAACAACATCGGCTAACTGATTTTTGTATTAACTAAAAGCTTTTTCTCTTAAACGGAAAAGGATACAATTTATCACTAACAATTTGTAAGCGTGGTATCGACCGCTTGAAGAATAACGCCCCCGAGTATTCAAGGGGCATGTTCCCACAAGAATCCTAAATAAGTTGTGTGAAACGTATACAAGACAGTCCCTAGTGTTGGTTACTGGTGCCGGAAAAAGAACGGGATTTATATTAGTTATGGATTTTATGAAAAATAGATTGTATTACAATATTTTTTTAGAAACTTGAAATAAGTATCTATTACACCATTATCTATAATAATTATTATTCACGTCTGTGCAGATTATAATCATATATAATGTGATTTCAAAAAGACATAATTATGCATTTAATTTGAACTCAAGGCCTATGAGTTGGCATAAAGACAGATCATTATATTATTCACTGCCTTAAACACATCTTAAATAGACGCTATAAAGTCTTTCGACCCGGGAGCTTGTCCCACGGAACAGTTTACTCCGAATTCCGGGACGTCCCGGGGAAATGAACACAACACTAGTCGCACACTTTATTGAGCCAATGCTTGTGTGAAATTTATTGTGTTCGGTGTAAACAAGTTCCCTTGGATGTCGCCGTTAATTTTATTTATATACGAAACCGAATTTGAGACTGCCAATGCAGGCTTCGTTTTAAAACATGACGCAGTCCTGTGTTATTGACTACAGCAGTATAAAAAATAAAACACTTCATTTTGATTCATAATTATGTACCAGTAACAAGCAAAATTTATTTATTTTATTTACTTATTTATTTTTAAATGACTATTAGAATTAATGTTTGTGTAATTCTTTTCCATTTCTAAATAGTGCAAGTGCAACTTGCAAGTTACAATTCCCAACTTTGTAAAATACTATATCGCATTTTCAAACTCCTCAATTGCTCACTGCATCACTTTAACAACTCAAAATTTCGAACTGTAGCACTGAATTATTCGCTTTGAATTAGCAGTCTCTTTTCTGAATACGGCTTCGTAGTTTTCAATAAAACAAGCATAATAATAAAACAAGCAACATATTAATTTTAAAATAGAATGAACGACGTGTGATAATCGGGCAATCTTATTCTTGTATCGAAATCGAGATGAACTATCCTATTTCTTAGTTCAGTAGTAGTGTACATAGACTAACAATTGAAAATTTTAAAGAGGTTTAAACATTTAATTTATTAGCGTTTCTACATCTCAATAGCTAGTCCATAGTCAAATACCAACATGATTCTCAGAATTCGAAATAAAACATTCCACGTACCGTGGTCAAGTCAGCACACTTTCTCAAAACAAACGACTCAGCATGGGGAAATTTCAAATTGATACAAGAAAAGCGTTGCTGGCCACCCGCCAGGCCCCGTTTCATTTCGAGAGGCCTTTTGTAGACCTACCCGCAACGTGCTAGAGGCCTCGAGAACTGAAAACGCTGGTAAGCAGCCTGTAATAGTTGCTGCCTTTATGCAGCTGACCGGGCTGCAAATGACGGTGTATTTTATAATATATATTAAATTTCTGGTTTACTGAAATTATATTCAAAATAATATCGGTATTAAGGTTTAAAAATTACTTACATTATGATTAAATTCTATGATACTAGTATTTTAAATAAATACATGCGTTTTAATGGGACATCCATTTATAATGGATCAATCAATACATAATGAAGAGAAGATCAATAAAAAATCTATTTTATATCATTATTCTGAAGAAATTAAGAAAGACTGTATTTTTGCGATAATGACAGAAATAACTTCGGGAAAAATAAATAAAATTGATATAAAAAAAAAGACTAGTAGGAGCAGACTTTTTGTCAATCTTTGAGTTTGGCGTAGGTAACTACCATAATTTTCGTAAACGTCGCAAACTTCGTTAAGTGAAAAAGTTTCAAAGGCATGATAAAAAATAATCTAAAAAGACCAGAACATAATACTTATCTTATTATAAAACTTGTTTATGCCAGTTAGTAGGTATCCAGGTTCTGTAATCATCTCAAATAGTGGAGTGAGTTTTTATTGACAGTTTTACTTCTTTTCTTTCTTTCTTTTACTTTCTTTATCTTGTACCCAGAATTTGTTGAATGAAGAGAACATAATTATTATGTTCTTCTTTTCATTACTGAGAAAATGATGTGCAGAAAAAAATCTAGATCTTTTAAAATCAGAACACCATTAATATAGCACATAAATATAACAACAAACGTCCTTTGTTTCACTAATTAGTTCATCACAAATTCACTAGATGAAATTTTTTTCAACAATGCAAATTGAAAAATCAGGGCGCACAATTTACCTCAACCAATTATCGTCCTTGTTCAACAGTAACAAGTTTTAAATTTCTAAGCATGTATTATGAAGAAAGGACTTTTTAGAATAATTCAGGATTAGTGGTAAATGTTAACGAGGCTCATTTGGCTGAGAGACTGTTCGCTATAATGGCCAAATATTTTTTGGTCTTTTGGTCCGGTTTAATTGAAAAATGTTGGAAGTGTACTGGTTGGCCGCGCCGCTCGCCCGGGGCTAAAACGCGAAATATTTTTTGAATACTAAAATGCCCTTTGGGGATGCGTAACTATTAGTGCCCGCCTAGTTTTTTGGTGGTAGGTTTTTTTATGTTATTTTGCCACAAATTGTGCCAGAAGGGTAAGTTATTTAATTTTATTTACAGCACAAGGACAGCTTAATATAACAACAAAAACTCACAATAAAGCTTGTTATCCTTAACTCCCAGACAAATGCTTAATACCCAATACATAAATTAAGTGAACGAGGGTTTTTTATTTTTTTATACCGCGTCCCAAAAATAATTTAAAACATTCAAAGGCTTATAGACTCCGAATGAATTCCCCATTATTTTCCCATGGGCTCTTAATGGATGTACATACACACAATATAAGTATTACATATTTTATTCCATAAAGAAAAAGGGGTTCATAGATTTTCCCTTACCATCTCTTGTTTATTTTATATCCAGTCCGATATAGACCGTATTTCAATATACGTTGGGTTTGTTTTCTTTTAGTATTGCCATATATTTTTTTACTCAGTTAATGTGCTCGCAAATGAGAGATAGAGGCATTAAATAGATGATGTCATCGCATGTTACGTCACAGTGGAAACGAAACAGTAATTCAATTGAATCGTGTAATTAAGTTAAAAAATGTTAATTGTTTTTTCAAGAGCTGTTATCCGAAGTTTATTTTGTTGATTTTTTTCGCCCTGCTATTCCATTTGCTTAGCAACAATCTACACGCATTCAATTCATAGCATTACATATCCTCACGCCAGTATTTTTCGAAGGGTTAGGCAGAGGTGTACTAAAAGTGTACACCTACACTTCGCCGGTATGTTTAGGTCCCATGTCATAGGGGGCGAGCCTATTATTATTTGAACTATTACATAAATTGACTTACTCAAACCTGAATTCCAAATTATATCACTTAAGGGTCGCATACGCAGAAATTATTCCCCTGAATTCGACCCAAAGATCCTTATTGATACCTCACAGGAACGGTTACCTCCCCTGTCACTGTTACTGTCTCAAGTGATTTCAAAGACGCAACAAAATTGAATTACTTCGTCCAATTTACTGTGGGAAGCGGAGACTATAGGCTTAACAAGATGGAACATACGATGAATGTGAATCGGTGTAGGTACTTTATCTATTTATGGGAAAATTTTGTTGCTAAGGGATACAATCTGTGTGACATCATCTACAATCGATTTCGAGAAAGGGATTTGAGCATTCTAAGTTGTTGGTTTCAAGACAAATAAATCATAGCAAGCTGCTAACAGTAATATGTCAGAAGCGTTTCGTTAGCTTTTTTGAAGATAGCTGAGCTTTATATCTTATCAGAGTACCATAATTGATAAATCTTGTTACCACAACTACATTTTTCTAAACAGCTTCAAATATTTCAACGAGCTACGAAGAGTCTAAATATATTAAGAAAAGTGACCCTTCTATATTGTCATCGCCAAAACCGCAGCTTAGCCTCGATCGATTCATGAAGTTGCCCATAATGTAGCTCAAGCTAGAAATACGAATTATCTTTAATACCTAAAAATGTACAGACGACAGAAAAGTTAAATATACAGGCAAGGAACAACTCTGCGGTTTCATAAAGATTGTATTATAAAATAACATAATATAACATACCTTTGACTACTTACCTAGGCAAAGGTGTACTTAATGTACACCCACAGTTCGTCGGTATGTTTAGGTCCCATGTAATAGATAGACTCCGAGCTGCTACTGAGAATTTCATAGAAAAACCCAATAACACTTTGCTCGACCTGGGGATCGAACCCAAGACCTCTAGCGTAGCAGTCGCGATTGGGACAACTAGACTAACGAAGCAGTCATTATAAAATATTACTTACTTAATCAGCCAAAGGGCTCTTCTCAAAAAAAATCCGCACAAGGAACCATGCCCTATATTGCAGGGGACTATACAAACATGTAAATAACGGATACAAAGTACACCAAGATTGTATTGTTGTGTCTAAATTGTTGTGTGTAAAACTATTCAATGAACTAAAGGTGGTGGTCTTATTTATTTTATATCTATTATTTTAAGTTTTACATTATTTTATTTAAGCTGATGCTAGAACGCTACTAATCCCTGCCAAGTCCCAAGGGAAAGAGAGAGATCTGTGTTCGTCTATCAACTTGATGGAATGTCATTGACACTGACATCTGTCATGTTGACGTCTATGTCAATACAAAGATAACACAAATATTTGCCTGTTGCAGGAATCGAACACACCATGGCGAAATAGTAGTGGAGTTAACCACCTTACCCGTTACGCCATACGTTTAGATAAACGCTCACAATGTCTGCGTATTTTTGACACATTGCCTGATACATTATTGAACAATCGTTGTTAAAACACACATGTCATTAGCAGTCTGTAAGCTTATCTCTTATGTCGACTGTACCTCCACGTTAAATTAATTACGTAGAAGTTATGACCTTGTTAAAATCAAAACATTTTCTATGGCTTTGCGCAATACGATACGTAATGATCAAATGTTTGAAGTTCTAAAATATTAATATTTTCTCTGCCTTTTTTTATTTTTAATGGGCAATGTAACTGGAGATTGGGTTTTTAGGTTTTCTGTTGTTTGTATATTAAAAATCTTTTATGCTTTGAAGTTTATGGGCAAGGTTTGTGATGTTTTACGCGTGTTATGTCATTAGGTATTTTTTGTTAGAAAAATATAAATTTATTAGAACCTGTCCCTCCAAAGGTCTGTAGCAAGAATTTATTACTGCGTTTGATAATTATTTGGAAAAAAATAATGATTAGGTTAATGAATTAAGAACCATTTTAGTCGTGACTATATAAAATACATGCTTGCAAAAGATTTTAATATATTAAGTTTTATTGCACAGACTCATTCATTCGTTTATCTTTTTTATTGTATTTATTGCGTTTGACCGTACTCTTAACTAGAAATCTCCAACAAGAATCTAAATTGGAGCACACAATTCAAGCACTTATCATCCATATCTTATAAAGTTCAAGTAGTTGTTTAGATCTCATGTAATAGAGGGAGAGTCTACTGCCATGGATGGTCCACCGACAAATCCAAACTCTGAGCTGCTTCTGAGAAATGCATAGAAAAACCCAATAACGCTTTGCTCGACCTAGCGATCGAAATCAGAACTTCTAGCCTAGCAGTCGCGCTTGGGACTAACTGACTGCTGTTCTTTTTGATAAGAGAAGATTTTCTTATGTCGCATTATGAATATGACCTAATAATGCTACGTATTTTTTTTAATTTTTAAAAAGCTTACTAGCAATGTGGGTCACACATTACTAGTAACATCTTGTTAACCCCTCGTACTAAGCTAAATGCTTGTGTTACAAGTGGGTTCACGTCGGTAGTGCAATGGGTGGGGTTCGAACCGGCAACCACATGATCGCAAGTCCGACGCCCTAGCCATTAGGCTACCGCCGCTTAAATTCACGGTATCGTCGTGACCTATGTGATTTACGATTTATGTGAAGGCAAATTTCGACCTGATGGGTGGGACTCGCGGTGGCTTATGGTCATAGCGTCTAGTGTACGGATTCTGCCCGCAGTCGAATCTTTCCTTCACTAAAATAATAGTAGATTGTTACACAAGGGTGGAAAGGAATCAATTCCCATACGAGGTATTTAGACGCCCGAGCGCAGCGAGGGCGGCTATAGTCCGAGTAGGAATTGATGTCTTTCACCCGAGTTAAGCACTCTTCTTTTCATTTCGAATATAAGGAAAGTAAAAAAACTCATTTTTAATAAAGATTTCGATATAGCAAAAGTTAAGTTAGTATCCCGCCAAATTATACATGTCATAGTCTATTTAAATTTTAATTATGGAACACACCGCGTCACTGCCTCAGCCGCACGCGTTTTTTTTAAATTCACACTGGCCGTTTATAAACACACAAGACCGCAGCATTTTTTTTCTTAATTATGTTAGAATTTTTACAGCTGGCTGCCTAACCTAATTTTGTTCTATTTTTTAAATTATTTTCCACCCTAGGGAGGAAAGTAATTACTATGAGTTATTCCCGCCCAAGGGTGGGAAGTAGCATTTTCCACCAGCTATTCAGATCAAGTAAACACTACTTTCCTAGTATGAGAAATGAAAACTTATTTTTTATATATTATTTCAGGGAATATTTATATATAGGTATATTATTATATACATGGAGACATGTCGACATAGTGTATACTATAAAATCCCTAATAAAACCCCCCCATCCTGACTGGATCAGCAACGTTCATCTAAAAAGAGCAAACTGATACCATCGCGGACTCCGTGGTTAGTGAAAACTTTCAATCCACTATGACAAAGAGTGCTGGCAGAGAGCCAAGCTGTACCAATCAGACTACTAACTGTGTTAAAATGTGTTCGAACTCATTGAAAATAACTATGACTCAAATTGCAAATACATCGATCGCCGAACTATAAATTGACTATACATGTTGATGACCTGCGATTGGCCTATATACTAGATTCAATTGTGAAGGTAATTGTGAGTTATGGATGGATTTGAAATCAAAAAGTATCCCAAGTGAAGCAAATGTCTTTTAATATTAGATAGTAAAGTTTTGATTATTGAAGTGATTGCTGGGTTGGAAGGCTTTATGTTTGTAGGTACTTACTATCTGTTGTGGTAGGGCCACGCTTTTCGCAGCATGAATGGGCCGGCTTGACCGGGGAAGTACCACACTCTCGCAGAAGACCGACGTCCGAGTAGTAGCGTTTCGTTACTGCGCTTCGTTCGGTCAGCCAGAGGGCTGGAGGCCCAATTCCTCCCCCAATCCCCTTCCTTCTCCTTTTCTCCTTCCCCTCCCTTTCCCTAAATAGGCTCGGCAACGCATCTGCAACTCCTTTGGTTTTGCAGATGTCCATGGGCGGCGATGACTACTTACCATCAGGTAGCTCGCTTGCTCGTTATCCCATAGAAAAAAAAAACTAATTTCTATTAAATTTAACAAAAAAATATTTTTGAATAAATACCTAATACCATCCTATATTTTTGTTTCATATTACCGTATTCAAATATTGTCTAAGAAAAGAACTAAAGATAGCCTTGATCTATATCTATGATGAGTATCATTACCATATCAACGGTGAAGGTTGGCTAGGAGCCAGCTAAGATTGATGGCTGTATAGAATTATATACCTTTGCCTTTAAAATAATAATTTAGATTTTCTGTGACACACGCAAAATGCTTATAACTATTTAAAAATGAGTCCCTAACAATGTTTATTCCACTATACTTGCGGCCCGCCCCGATCTTTTCCAAGTAGAATAAATAAGAAATAATAACTATCAAAATATTAAAATTGTTAATACAAAAATAAAAGGCAAGGTATTATTTTTTACTTTTTTGTTCTATTTCGTTTATTGCCGAATGGGTATAACAGAAATAAAAATCTAAGTTGAACAAAAGCAAACGACAAACCTCTGCAAGTCATTAAGGCGGTACACACCAACGGAGTTGAAACTCGTAAAAACATTAAAATAGCGTATAACACGGTCGTAAACACTGGTTAATATGCGCCAAATGCTTGCAGCAAAACGACCGTGCCAACTAGCTTTGTAACTTTTGTGTTATTTTTTTTTAATCACTCGTGTCCACTATTCTTAACGTTCAAATCTTTTAGCCAGTGTTCATAAATGAATATATTTTATGTCTTTGTATGTTTTTGCTTTAGTATACGTGCATACCACCACGCCTGTATTCCCCGAAGGGTGATTTTGTGGATGACAAAAACATTTTACAAATCATCAAATTTAAATGAAACATTAAAAAAAAAGTATCTTATGTGCTTTTCGAAGCTTCAAACTATCTTTATACCAAAATTGATCATTATAACGTAAAAAAGATATTTTATTGAAGACTTATTTATAAAACTACTGATTAATAAGACCACATTGTAAATAATGTACTTTGCCTTTTAATCAGTATGCTATTATGTATCTTAAACTTTAAAGTCTCACCAATTGACAACTGAAGAAATCAAATCACCCTGCTGACCCCGGAATAACATCGTAAAGTGCTTCATGTCACTAAAACACGGCACTCGTGGTTAAACTCTCAGTAAGAGCATTACAATGGATCTGACAGTGGAAGGAGATTCAAAGCCCACTTTAACCCTTCGGATAACTGCAAGTTAAGATTGTTTCTATAGATATAGATTGAAATATTACATTCCCTTTATCGCTTTATCCCTGGTATATTAGTTTATTTATTATATATTTTTGTTGACCTTATTGGTTTTGTTTTTAAAAAAAAAAGCTTACTAGCTATGTGGGTCGCACATTACTAGTATTCTTGTTAACCCCTCGTACTAAGCTAAATGCTTGTATTACGAGTGGGTTCACGTCGGTAATGTAATGGGTGGGTTTCGAACCGGCAGCCGCATGATCGCAAGTCCGACGCTCTAGCCATTAGGCTACCGCCGCTTCAAAACTCGCTCGCTTCTTCTGTGTAACTCGCTCCCTATTACATGGGACTTAAACATAACGGTAAACTGTCGCTTACATTAGTACACCTCGGCCTAACCCTTCGGGGAATACAGGCGTGATGGTATGCCTCGTTGGTCTAGTCAAATAGAAGTAATAATAGTTGTCGAATTTATTAAAAGTTGTTCAGTGATTTAGGTGGGACAGAGACAGAGTAACCTTTACATTTATTACTTTTAACAAAAAAGTTAAACCGCCTTCAAAAAATAATAAAATAATTTTGTCTAAAACAGTTTGGGAAGTCGGTGACTTCTATTTGAGTGGGTCTTTTATTTTCGCCACCGACTTCCCAAACTGTTTTAGACAAAATTATTTTATTATTTTTTGAAGGCGGTTTAACTTTTTTGTTAAAAGTAATTTTATTTTGTAATTTTTAGTGGAAAGTTTGTTTAGAAGTACTTGTTAGCCAACTAAACGCACTGCTCCAATAAGACAGCGATGTTTCGGAGTAAACGATAATATCATCGATGTAAACAAATTTTAGATTTTTGTTGATATTTTCAAAACTGCTTAACCGATTTCGATAAAAATTTGAACGGGACCACCTCTGATGTATGACCTACCAAACAAAAAAACAATCATTAAAATCGGTCCACAACTGGCGGAGATATAGCGTAACAAACATACAAAAAAAAAAAAAAAAAAAAAACATACAGACGAATTGAGAACCTCCTCCTTTTTGAAGTCGGTTGAAAATATTAGTTTAAGTAGATAGGTGAGTATATACCTAGTATGGATATAAGCATGCTAGTATGGATAACTGATGGAGCATCCCCACTTATTATTTTATCTATCTTAGTAGCTATTTAATTTAACAAATACATACATAAATACATAGGGGCTGTTGGCCAAGTCATAAATATGTCGATCAACAGATCTGCAACATCGAATTGCGCCTGCTACGGTGGGTCTAAGGATATATGTCATTCTTAATACATCAAAGACCGCTCACTCGTTGATACCGGTCATACAAACACTTACGTCAATCGTTAGCAGAAGCCGTCTATCCTTCAAATATCGGTATTGACCAGAAATTAGGCTGCGGAGATGACGGTCATCCTCATCATCATCATCAACCCATTACGTTGTCCCACTGCTGGGCAAGGGTCTCCTCTCAGTACGAGAGGGATTAGGCTATAGTCCGCCACGCTAGCCTACTGCCGGTTCGCAGACTTCACACGCCGCCGCCGTCAAGAAAATCTCTCAGGCATGCAGGTTTCCTCACGATGTTTTCCTTCACCGTTTAAGCGCGTGATAATTAATTATTAATACCCACATGACTTCGAAAAGTCAGAGGTGCGTGCCTTGGATTCGAACTCGATACCTTTGACTTGGCAGTCCAATGGTCATATCTCTAGGCTATCACTGTACTTTTTTAGATGACGGTCGCTTCATGTAAAATATTAAAACTCAGACGCGTCTGGTTAAGACAGGGAGCCGTACCTAACAATTATAATATTAGGATGATGATACAAAACGAATACTAAAACAAGAGTTGTCTTTCCATGGTACGAGTATTCAACAAAACAATTGCATCCAATGTTGCCGGTCACGGAGCGACCGGTTATAATCCCTCGTGATTGAGGGATCATGGGGCTTACTCCGGATAAAATCGGATCACAGCGGATAACGAATATCATTTTGAAAATATTACTAGTGTTGTTATTTTTCTAGAATGTTTTTATATTATTGGTATTGCGAAGAAATTATTCGACGTAACGGCAATCCTGTCAACGCATTTTTTAGTTTCTTTTTTATATAAAAACAGCATTATTACCCTAGTGGTCGTAAGCGTAACTTCTCCGGTAGAGGTCCGGGGTTCGACAATGACATAAGATGATCGGGTTATATTGACTAGCTCCTGCCTGCATCATAAAGCAGAAATGAAATGAAACTTCTTATCAGTGAATTAATTTTCAGTATTAGACAAGTATTATATGTGAATATACGTATAAAATAACATTTTGTAGATACAAGTTTAGATGGTAATTCTAGAATACTCTGTAAAGTGTAAAACCTGACAATAGGTCGTATCTTATATCTAATTCAATCAAGATTTTCTTCGATCGTCTCAGGAGCTAAAAATTCTAACAAATTTTACTATGCCCTGCAAAGGACTATAAAAATAACCTTAAGCTAACAGATTAACACATTTCTTCTTTATACTAAAATAAATCAATCTTAATGTATCACCGCAACGTTAAACTCGCTTTTAGCTAATAGTATTTTAATCTTAATCATTTTATCAATTTATTATACCAAAATGATGTTATTGCTAATAAAATGGAAGGACTAACGTATCTCTCTTTTGACCATAAAAATTCAAAGAGATATTAAGAAAGACAGTAAAGTTTATTCGATGTTACTTCGAGAAGTCTTAAAGAGTATTTTTTTATGTTACCCATCATCAATATTTTTGGAGTTTTATTGGTCATGGTATAAAATATATGCCCTTGAGATCTCTCCTGCAATAACTTTGAAACAACTGTTAAATGAGGTCAGAATATAATGTTTTTTGAAGTTTTGGCGTATCACTATAATATTTACGAACACATAGCTACAGACATTATGCTCTATGTATATGTAGAGGTGCACTGATGTATACTCGAGAGTTCTTCACTACATACATAGTATAAAGAAAGTTGCTTCCCGCTGTCTGTATGTATGCTTACATCTTTAAAACTACGTTTCGGATTTTGATGCATTTTATAATATGTACATACATATTATAGATAGTACAAAAAGTCGAGAAAACACGCGGGCGAGGCCGTGAGCGGAAAAGCTAGTCTCTAAGTCCGAATAAATGGAAAAAGCAAAAATCTGATTTCATCTTTAAGCTACTTGAAGGATTTTGTGTTTCTAAAGAGCTCTCTATGTTATTGACGGAACTTATAGGACCACACTAACACATTACTGGTTTCAAAAATTAAAAATAAACAACAAACAATCCGCATCATGTCGAATAGTTCTCTCGAAATTATTTCAAAGTTAAAACGAAAACCACATGAATTTCAACGATCCATCAGAAAGCAACAATTTAAAACATTACATTTAAAGCAACCGCAGACGTTTCGCAAATCCGATGGCTTCCCAGATAAGAGCCAGTGTTTCAAGCTGGAATTAAATGAATTATGCTGTAGGAGCCATTTTGTAACGTTAATGAGTCACTCGGTGGAACCTCGCGAAAGTTTTCGACATTTCTTTTGTATTCCAGAATTAAGTGCACTGTGAAGATTGTAACTGAATTAGGAGTTGAAGGCGCTGTTGTTAATTTTTATGGTATTTTTTAAAGATGGTAAGAATTGATGATGTTTACCTTGAGGTAGTCCCGTGTCTAGCAGTAAGACTTCAAAGGGGTCAATGACGAGATTACCGAATTTCAAGTTTGTCAATATCGTGTCTATGCCTATTTTGGCAATTCTCCTAAATAGCCGTGCCCGACAGGGTCCATGATTGATACTATATTACTGTATAACACCTGTTAACATTGTGAAGTGCAATATATACGAGTATATTGAGTATTCAGTAATCTTTATTACCTATTCTATTTAGACTTTCCCAATAATACCTACCATAAAAACTTTTTATCATAACTTTTCATTAAAATTGGGTGGTCTACCCGTGACCATGAATGCTGTAAAAGATCCGAAACGTAGGGAATTAAAAATATCAATATAACGCAATAAATCGTGCAAAACTGTAAAAAAGCGCTCTCGTGACACGTTTACAAAGCTCTTTATTTCTAACAAGACAACCCATTGAATACTCGTGAGAAGTAGTTTTATACCAAAGTTATGACTTCGCCGTTTTCAATACAATTCGAAAACAACAAAAAAAGGTCAAAGAATACTCTCAAATCACGCAATAAAAACTTACATCTACCACAAAGGTAATAATAGAATAAAATAGAACTCATTTAAAAACACAACATCGAAATAAACAGAGTCGTTCTATAATCCGAAGAGCTTTTTATCTAAAACGTTCTCGGGTCTAAGAGGAATTTAAATGCATTAACTCTCAACCTAGTCGACTATTCCTGGGATTTCTCACTATTTTATCGCATATTGAATGGTTAGAGAGAGATTAGCTTAACTAAAGTAGAGATATTTTAAGTTAAAACTACTTAAAATAAAAACTATATTGAAAGACTACATATTTCTCAAAGATCCAAGCTCTTATTTTGATTAAATATAGTCAATTTAAACACCATTATATTCAGATTTTCTGCCTGCCTCATTAGTCTAGTGGTCCTAATTGTGCCTGGTACGCTAGAGGTCCTGGGTTCGATTCCCAGGCCGAGCAGTGTTATTGGGTTTTTCTATGAAATTGTCAGTAGCAGCTCAAAGTTTGGATGTATGCCCGGTGAATAGAAATAGGCTCGCCCTGTGAAACTGTGGGTATAACAACAATAAGTATACTTCTACCTATACCTTCAGGGAATACGAGCGTAAAGGTATTTAGGTAATTCATTGTGAAATGCATTCACAAATATAACATGTATTTGTGAATGAATGCATTTCATCATTTGCAACAAATTCTTTGCATTTGTGTACGACAATTTGTGAAACGCGTTGTTTCACAACGTTTACTCTACTTCATGCTAGGTACTAATTTTTAGGAATAATTTACACTATTTAGTGACAAATGCTTACAGTAGATGAAAACTTAAAAAAATAATCTACCTCGGCTGCCATACATTTAATATTTATGGTTTATTCGGCCTTGAGTATGACATTTCTTAGTTATGCAAAAGTTATTTGATTACTTAGATAAATAATAATTAATCATTATAGCATATTGATATCTTATATTTTTTTTACAAAAATTACCTCTAACAACACCGATCCCTCGTAGATCTTCGTAGCGCGTAGTTCGTAGCCCGTAGTGTGTAGCTCGTAGCGCGTAGTACCACGGTAGCGCACCATTTCCAAGTTGACCGTCCAGTTATTTCGTTTTAGAATCCAAACGCTTTGCCCAAAATCTTGGCAACGGTAAAGCGTAGGAATTCTAAAGCAAAAACACAGGAATTTTAGCGAAAACTGAAGATTTTTCCGTTGTTGTCTTCAAACTTATCTTGAGTATACTTGTAACTAGCGCCGATAAGTGTTGTTCGAAGGTGTTTAAAGAAACTTACCTGAAACAAAAAAATGTAGTATTTTAGTGATGTGTTTATAAGCGTAATTATTACGTGAAGGATAATTCTGTGCTCGAAAATTTGCCAATATTATTGCAATATAATTTCAACATTCATAAATTTTCGATGGTTTAATTTTGTGATTTTATTACAATATATTAAATTGTTCACGTGATACGCTGACAGACAATTTAAAAACTACCCATATTTGATAAATTGAGACCAAGAGTGGAATTATATTTTAAATGGATCTAAGTATCGGAATTACCCTACTGATTCAGTCAAAATGGCGTAAAACTCACCATCTGGTACCGCGTCTATAGCAAAGACAATAATGACGTAATTTTAGCGGCATTTTACACCGTAAACTCACTCAATAAACCATTCTGACAATACCATTTGGCCGTCAACTTTACGCACACAGATAATATTCAGTAGCACAGATAAAAAAGGGGAGCGTTTACGGAGCTCGCCAATTACAAACCACTGCGTTTAAACGAAATTATAATTTTATACAAAAAGGTATTTATTGCGGAAGCTGATAACATCGGGACGGCTTGAGTAACGGTCTTCGTAAATGTTAATTTTCTACAGGTGCTATTTCTTTTTTGGTAATATCTAACTCGGCTGTTTTATAAAATTAGGTAATTTTTTTTATGTGTTCTTTTACTTTAGAAAGAAGGCCAGTGCAGTGTTTTGCATTCTTTAATAAAAAATCCAGGCTAATTTTTACAAAAGCAATGTGGGTCGCACATTAGGTAGTAGTATTTTTGCTAACCCCTCGTGCTAAGCTGAATGCTTGTGTTACAAGTGGGTTCACATCGGTAGTGCAATGGGTGGATTTCAAACCGGCAACCACATGATCGCAAGTCTGACGCCTTAACCATCAGGCTACCGCCACTTCAGTAAAATCTAAGGACTAACTAAATAGTTACTCCAAGAAATTAAAAAATGTGAGGCCAAAATATCGTACCAATCGCAAGTAATACAGGAGTAGAATGCTTGATTTTATGATGCTTACTCGTATTGCCTAATAGTAAGATCTTTTATCTATAGCAATGCATCAAATATAGAAGGCAGTATTTCAAAACCACATTTCATTCCAACACAAATTCTTACACAACGTGAACTCTACAAAGTAGGTCCTATTCCTATACCGCCTACATCGTTGTAGAGTTGCCACTCAAAAGTCCCTTTGTACTCGTTCTACATACCAAGGGTCTTATTAAAGGCTGGCCCAAACTGCGGCGGATTATAAATGTCCCAGGATATAAGGGATGATAGAGTTACAAACTCTGCTATGTTAATTTGTAGTGGTCATTTGAATGCTAAGAAAGGGTCATTTGGGTTGTAAGAAGTTGTGAAGCAATTAAAGTTTTAGATAAAATTGTTTTCAAAGTAATTCAAATGAGTTCGTTACTTAATAATGATTATGCTGATCAACCAATTAGTAAGGTTAAGCTTTGCTTGCCGCGGTTAGTCTGTAGATGGGTGTGGTGAGATTTATTCAAGATCTCTCAAAGATCAGGTTAAACCAGCGGACTCTATTAGTTAGTTAATGGTAGTCTTACAAACAGACATACAAACATACAGGAGTAGACAGAAACCACTTAAAATCCTTACAACCATCTTTAGAAGTTTAAACTTACAAATTTGTTTTTTTTTCTTTTTCCTTGTTTGAGTAACGATGTAATTTTGTTCGATTGTACTACGTCTGCAAGTTAAAAGTGTAGTACAGAATGAAATTTTTATATGTTGTTTTCAAACGTAACCCTTGACTGAACACATTCAATTTAAAACCAAAATGAAAAATGGTGAAAACAAAGTTCTCTACATCTATTCTATGAATTCATACCAATTTAGTTATAACCAGAAAATCGAAACACGCCATAAAATCCAAACCGAAAACCTCCCCGTTTCCAATTTCAAAAAAATCTTATTCTAAATTCAAATTATTCCCGAACAGATACCGAATTCCGAGCTGAACCAATATCACGTTATGAATAAAGGTAAGTGGTGGAATTTAAAGACAGAAGCAAATCGGTCGGGTGTGCTCGGAGCATTCGGCCACGGTCGGGTAAGCTCGGGATTTAATCTCGCTTAAATTGCCTCCGCTGGACCGCTTCGGGCTTGAAAAAGTTCAAGATAGGCTTGTAGACGTTTCAAGATGTGAAATTTTTATCCTCAATTTTTTGTGCGACATTTTCCTTACTACCATCCTGTGTCTGATATTAACGATATCGTTCGCAATATTAATTTTTAGAAGTAGGTTTCATATTTCAAAGTATTGCCCCATACCACTACCGTGCGCACAAATACAATTTCTTTGCAGGTCATAAAAATATTTATACCGAGCGGGGATCGAGCCCACACCCTGTTGCATGGAAGACGATCGCTCGGCAACTATGGGCAACGTGTCGTGAATTATGAGCAATCTATACTAATATTGTAAAGAGTAAATATTTGTTTGTAATCGATAAACTCTAAAACTACTGAACGGATTTTAATTATTCTTTCACCATTAGAAATCTACATAATTATTATCCCGCGGGATAACCAGAATTCTATGCAGAGCCGTGGGCAGTCTTTATAATTACACAACAAAATTCAAAATATCAATATGAAAAAATTGCTAACAAAGCAATTAATAGGTATTTAAGAACTTATAGGTACGCACGGCTACACATCAAGCTATAAGAAACCAGTATAAGCTGACCTTGAATTATGCGGAAAACCATTACAATGAGAGGTCAGTCTAAACTGGTTTAGTATAGCTTGATGTGTAGTTATGTATACTTAAAAACTAGTAGACCTGATAGTCGTCTTTTAATACCTAGTATTAGAAATCTTCAGATCTCCTGCTTCCTAGGCAGGCGACAGGTTATGTTATTGGACAGACGTCGTCATGTCGAAATTTCACTAAATCATACAATTCATATAGGAAAATGCAATATGCCTTTTTTAATTTCCAATCTCACCGGGCAATTTTCCTTTCCCTTAAATCACATTTTTATACGGACAGCATTTAATTTATAGATACTCATATCAGTATAAATGTCCTAGTTATTTTAATATCTTGCGATGAGTAATTAAAATATTTCCGACATAAACTTACCTCTAGTTCGCCCTCACATTAGCAGTATGCTCACGTCTACCCGCAGTTTGGTGGGTATTCTTGTAACTTATAAACTTACCGTTATACCTTCGAATGTTTTGTTAATGTACCCTCAAGTTTATGTGCTATATAATTGGGCTTTTAGGACCGCTTTTATGGTCCCGCGGGGGTTCTGTGGAGTCCTTAAAATAAATAGAAGTATAATCTTTATAACTGATAGTAATTATGCTTTTCATTAGAATTATTGAAAAGTATAATTTTATTAGTCTTAGGCCACCAACCACTCCGAATATGTTTTTTTTAATAAAAAAATTACTTTTAACAAAAAAGTTAAAGCGCCTTCAAAAAATAATAAAATAATTTTGTCTAAAACAGTTTGGGAAGTCGGTGACTTCTATTTGAGTGGGTCTTTTGTTTTCGCCACCGACTTCCCAAACTGTTTTAGACAAAATTATTTTATTATTTTTTGAAGGCGGTTTAACTTTTTTGTTAAAAGTAATTTTATTTTGTAATTTTTAGTGGAAAGTTTTGTTTAGAAGAACTTGTTAGCCAACTAAACGCACTGCTCCAATAAGACAGCGATGTTTCGGAGTAAAAAATAATATCATCGATGTAAACAATTTTTAGATTATTGTTGATATTTTCAAAACTGCTCAACCGATTTCGATAAAATTTAAACGGGACCACCTCTGAAGTATGACCTACCAAACAAAAAAACAATCATTCAAATTGGTCTACAATTGGCGGAGATATCGCGTAACAAACATACAAAAAAAAACATACAGACGAATTGAGAACCTCCTCCTTTTTGGAGTCGGTTGAAAAACATACCATCACCCATATAATCCCCAAAGAGTAAGGCTAGTGCGAATATCATAAAAACATCTAATAACGCAACATGACTTGGGACCTTGGAACACTTCTAGTGGAGCAGTGGCGCTTAGGACTACTGCACTAATCAGGCAGTAAGGTCGAATTTTAATTCTAAAAAAAGCACCCCCTACACTTGGCACATACCTCATCACACATACCTTATCCCAGTTGGTTAAACGAGCGTAAGATGAGACATATCCTGCGACGTGATCGTGAGATGAATCTGGTATTGCAGACACGTTCAACTCACACTTATATCAACCCTATCTTTGTAACATCTATATTTATTAACCATTACGATTAGACAGTGAAGCGATCCCAAGAAGTAAAGGTCCTGGGTTCGATTTCTAGGTCACGCAAAGTGTTATTGGATTCTCTATAAAATTCTTAGTAGTCTGTGCCCGGTTAATGACAATAGGCTCAACAACTATAACATGGGACTCAAATTTGCCGGCGAAATGTGGGTGTACATTTGTACACCTCTGTCTTACATTTCGGGGAATACAGGCGTGATGGTATGTTTATGTTAAAACTATTATGGGATCCAGTTACCTATATAGATACCTATATGCGTGATAATGTGATTAGAATAATATCGATGATAAAAATATCGATGGCAAAATCGTTAACAAGATTCCATTCCAAATAGGTTTGATTAAGATTAAACATGTTTTTTTTTACATACAATTCTCATGATAGAACGCAACATCAACTGGACAAAAGACAATTTAAAAGCGTGCCACCACTTAGCCCTAAAATGTCGAGTACAACAAATGTAAGCATTTATCGTTGACATGTCAACTCAGGTAAACCTCCTTTCTATACACATACAAAAGATTTTTTTCAGAAATACTTTTTATGATATAACAAATAAATATTAGCTAGGCTAGCACATCAAAATATACGATAATCGTATTAAGCCAATTTAAATTCCCTGTTTTTCCAATAGTCGGGTAAGTTAAATCAAATACCATCACACCTCTATTCCCGAAAGGTTAGATAGAGGCAATGTACTAATGTACATCCGTAATTTAATAGAGGGCGAGCCTATTGCCATTAACCGGGCACAAACCACCAGACTCCGAGCTGATACTGAGAGTTTCATTCAATTGAACCCAGGATCTCTAGCATAGCAGTCGCGCTTAGGACCATTTGTCTAATGAGGCAGTCGTAAGTTAATCAGACGAATTAATTTGATGTTAAAAACTGTTACATGATAACGACAAATTAATCCGTCGGATAAAATAAAAAATCTGCTTTTCTTTAGAAAAATCACCCCTTTGTTCTGTTTTTATTGGAAAAAATATCACTTCGTCATAAAACGTTATAAGTTGTGTGTTTCTGAGTTATAAACAACAAAAAAATTGTGAATACCAAAAATTTTTCAATTCCCAATTCTCTAGGAAGAGTTTGAAACCGAATGAATATAAGAAATAAAATACAAATTGAGAAAAGCCATCAAGACTTTTGCCGCTAAGCCATAAATCGTACATCACCGTTCATAAAAACAGCACTAAAGCCACCCATTAAATGACATAAGCACAACACTACACCAACTATGTATTTTACGATCACCCAAACATGCCATGTATTTGCAGTTGTCACGAAATTTCAATTTGCCGCCATAATGCTGCCGTCTAGTTTAACGACGTAATTTCTTGAACGGCTGTTAAAAACATTGTTGAGCTAGCAAAACGTAGTTTAACCGACTTGTTAGGGTTTAACGCTGAAAGGTATTTGAAGCTAATGTGAGATTACGACGTTTTGGTCTTTTGATCCGAGACTATAAGGAGTCGCGAGATAGTTTGGTCCTTATACACTGTAGTAATAAACGTTTCTATTAATTTAAATAATAGCGTTTTAGTTTAAGTTTTCCCGCCATCGTGATCGTCGTTACTGAGTGTAAAAACCAATTTTCCCTGAAGCTTGTGTTTTGTTGTGAGAGAGTTGAGAAATTGAAATGTATGACTGCCAACTTAAAAAAACTTCAACTTTGAGACTCATATCAAAAAACCATGTCTTGACTATGCTGTAAGTCTCAGGTACTATCTATTAACTTTCCAAGCAAGTCATCTATGCAGTCAATTCAGCCTGGCTAAGTTAAACTAAGTTTTACATTCGAAAGATTCCGAGAGAGTGGAGAACTTACTATAAGAATATAGACAAGTTCGAAAATAAACTTTAACATCTGCTTCTGAACGTAATACACTCTCAAAGGTAGGATACAAGTATTTTTATTTAGCTTTAGGCTGATTTTAATTCAACTTTAAAATATTTAGTATAAATGAATTCCCATCAGGCTTTCTAGCTATCGTGTCTTAAAATACTTTTATTTCATTCATATTTCACGAGTGGGCTGAATCGCCTTGTAAGCCCTAGTTATTATGCATGGTATTATTATCATTGCTCGTGCTGGGAGTCGGTGAAGTGAATGCGTTTTGGGGGCTGCCTATAATTTCAAAATGTCAATCTAAAAGTAGCGACTTTGACATTGACAATAACATCAAATCTGACATAATTTACAGTGCCCCAATCAGTACCAAAATATATTTTGGAAATTCTGTCTATTTTGCTAACACCATGAAATATTAGGCTTTACAATTAACACACACGCAAAAGATCACGTCCATTCTGAACCTCGCACTAAAAATCCACCTAAGTTTTAATACTTTAAGCCCTTTAAAACAACCACAAATAGAATACAAGCATGAAATTGAGCCAACTGCAAACAGCATTAGATAATGCAGGGAGAATCATTTGCATCGGCCGACTCGGCTCGCTCTAAGAGGCTTACGATAATGTAAGCCTTGCAGAGCTACCGTTAGCATAACTTTGCGCTTTCTACAACGCTTTGGGACCAGTTGAAATTGTTTATTCGATATTTGTAAGAATGTAGGAGGTGGTGTAACTAGAAATAAAAACACGATGGTCAAATATCAACACTTTTTATCGAGTCATTTTGAATACTATCATCGGTGGACGCCTGATCTGATGGTAAGTAGTCATTGCAACCCATGGACATTTGCAATACCAAGTTGAAGATGCGGCGCCGAGCCTATTTAAGGAAACGGGAGGGGAAGGAGAAAATAAGAAGGAAGGGGACTTAGGGAGGAATTGGGCCTCCAGCGCTTCACACTCACCTTACGATACGCAACAGAATGTATACTGCTACTTGACGTCGATATTCTGTGGGAGGGTAGTACTTTCTCGGTCGAGCCAACCCATTCATACTGACATAACGATGTCCCAGCGCGACACTTACTCCGCAATAATTATGACTCACAATATAGCATAACCAATAATCTGCTGAATGGAATATTTTCTATTTAAAATATCATTCAAATTCCGCATAGAATATTTCAAAGCAGTCACGTTAAACTACCTAAAGACGGACCAAATCCACTAGGTAACAGAAAGACGTATATATCTCAGGGAGCAAGTAATGACAGGTCACTACACTACGGCCCAGGAGCATCGCACTAACGTGCACCCATTAGTAACGACTCCCCATCTGTATAGTCTGCACGTCACTATGCATTTGGCTAGCGTATCGGTCACGCCTATCCTTGCGACAGAGGTGCGTTTCGAAATACCTTTAGTAAAGCAATAAAGGCTGGTGAGATGGGTGTCTGTGGTTTACCATTCTGATATGGCTATTGCAGAAATGCGGAGAAATATTTTTTTTTATTATTCTAACAGATTTCGTCACACTGCTGGGCAAAGAACTCCCTTCCCTCTTTTCTGACGTTTTAGCAACCCAATCTTTCTCGAAAAAGTCGAGTTCATCGCACCACCTCCGACCGCCTGACTACTTTAGCGACCACCAATATGTAGTGTAAATATTTAATATAGGTAATTTAGTATATATTTTTATTTTCTTAAATTTCCCTAATTGTGAGTATGAATAAAGAAACTTATCATCACTACGAAAAGTAATTATCTTTCTCTTTCCCACTACTAGACTAAACCCTATATCGCGGGGGACTTCGCAAACATACATTTAACGGACACAAAGTACACCCAGATGTGAAACAAATAAATACAACAGTGGAACACACAAATATTTGACTCAGGGGAGAATCGAAACCGCGACACACGGCGACAGTAGCGGCGAGTTGAGCACCAAACTGCTATACTGAACATGTGGTCTAATAATGTAATAATTCGTTTAGCAGGAGAACCACAAAATTGATAAACCTTGGCTTCAATTATGGTGACATAAATAAAAATGGGATCGGGTCATCGTCCGAAAACAATAGACTATTATTGCGTCTCTATCTTTGTTGCTCTAGGGTACCTACCCTAGAGCAACAAAGGTGATTAGGTACCTACCTAATCACAAGATTTTTTTATTCAGCAACGCCTATACAATAGATTTGGTATTGTGTCTATAATACGGGTCATGAAGGGTAAAAGGTAGTCATAATTCGAAGCCTTGTGATATGTACAAAGACAAAAAATATGTCTCAAGTTCATGACCCCAGGAGGATCACACACACGTATCTCTGAATCTTTAAATCATTGTGTATTAATTACCATGTTTCTCGATATATGGTATGCTGTGAGCTAGCATTGATGAGAGAAACATACAACAGTTTCCACTGTACATTAATATTAGAAAAATAAAATACTAGTTTTGTTTACTTACAGATCAAACAAAACACAGCCTAAAAGACACAACAAAGACACGTACACAACGATAAAACAACGTCATAATAACGCGTTTAAATATAAACAGATCGCGAACGATGGGCTTTCAGTAAAACAAATATTTGCCCAAGTAATGGTCGTCACCGAAAGGAAAATAAAATATAAATAAAACACAGGCATTTTTCAAATACCTGTATTCAATGAGCAAACATTGGGACGTGGATAAAATTATATTATTAAAGAATGATATAATTTGATTTATTTTTTTATTGTATTTGGTATTAGTTATGGTAAATAAATTCATCATGTTGCTGGACTGATAATGTGGAAAATAAATTTGATATCACAGGCAGTAATCTGGAGGCAATGCGGGTGTCTAATTGTAAAGAAGCAAAAACCGTACATTGAATATTAAAAAAATATGATGGGTAAGTTAATGAAAGACAACGATACTTAAAAAAGTCATTTCTTGAATTTTTTGTCTATATTGACGTCACGCAAATACTGCAGTGTTTTGATTAAAAATTTGCATATAATGTGTTAAATGACGGCTCATTTACGAAAGGTATAAATTATCATGCTCATCATTATCATCATCATCAACCAATTACATTGTCCCACTGCTGGGCACGGGTCTCTCTCATTAGGAGAGGGATTAGGCTATAGCCCGCCACGCATTATTAATACGCAATTATCATGCTAATACCTTTATATTAAAGGGTAAAGGATTTAGTTAATAAACTTTAAAAATACTTCTGGTTAAAAGTGCGATTAAGACTGCGTGCAGCAAATAATACCTACACAATAAATCTATATACTATAAGAGTGAATCCCTATTTCTGGTTAACAATTTTTTTTTTCTAATTTTCTATCACTTGGTAAAAGAATCCTACAAACACAAAAATAAAAAAAAATACGCAGAAAATTGGTAAGACAGAACAACGTCTGTAGAGTCAGCTAGTGTATAAATATATACATACTTATACTCAAGTAACGATCATTTATGTTCATGTAGACATCAACACACATTTCCACAAAGAAAAAACTAGTGATTAGATAATAAAATTTTGAAAGTAAGCTATGAAACATCGTCGTACGTAAACATGTTTTACAGCCGTATTTTACTAGATTACGATATGACTAACATTTTTTATATACTCGATTGCGTTTAGGTATATTGTGAAAAACAAACTGATTTTGATGTTTCAAGCAGAATTGTAATGTAATACAATGGTTTTACGTCTTAAATTTGAACGCCTGCGTGGTTGATTACGACCTTTAGTACTCTGAAGCATGATTGGCAGCAGTAGGATTAGTGGCAATTAATAGATTGATAAGAGAAACGAGAGATCCTTGTATAGTAAAAAGTATCACATTAATTAAGATAAAATTATTTTACGTAGTGTGCCTTATTAGTTTAGTGGTCCTTAGCGCGACTGCTAGGCTAGAGATCTTCGGTTCGATTCCTAGGTCGAGCAAAATATTATTGGATTTTACTGTGAAACAGTAGCAGCATGAAGTTTGGATTCCAAGCATGATGATATTATGTGTAGTACCTACGAAGGAGTCACATTGATACATACATTTTGCAAAGTATTGAGTTCAGCAAATATTTACTTCAATAAATTAGAATGAACTCCTACATATTGGCAGGTAAATTGTTTTCAAATGTAGTGAGTTTCAAATTAAATAAGTTTGTCGAATATTAATTTACATTTGGAGTAGGTGTGCGGTTCAATCAATTTTGGGAGTAAGTGTAGGAGGAGGTCATGTGAAAGGTCAAGTGAGGTCGTTGAATTTTTCATACCATTTAGTATGTGGGGAACAGTAGTATCAAGTAATATAATATTAAGCGGCGGTAGTCGAACTTGCGATCATGTGCATCCCACCCCGGTTTGAATCCCACCCTTTGCACTATCAACGTGAACCCACTCGTAACACAAGCATTAAGCTTTATTTTTAAAAAGATGTAATAGTCAACTGAGTAGGTATAAACCCTTTTTCATGTTACAAGTGATAATTATCACAGACTGCATCATTAGTATAGTAGTCTCAAGCGCGACTGTTACGCTAGAGGTCCTGATTTCGATTCCTTATACCGCATTAACGCAAGCCTATATCTATGGAAATTGTTCTTAAGTCACAGCTATAGTTGACGTGACTTTTTTGCAAAAATTCATTTCCACTAAACTTCGAACACTTTCCCCTAAAATTGTCATAAATTAACATTACGTCTCCCATTTGACTATTTCCACCACACATTTCAAAATGACAATGGACGTAGCGTACAGAAAATTACCCAGAAAATTGGGAAAACCACGGCTTTGAAAAAACTTTTCTCGCGCCAACAAAAGGCGTAAGTCCGAATTAGTTTTGAATGGGAATGGACCTAATTTTCTGGATGGCAAAGTGCATTTTCGTTTGGGGCTGGTTGTTATGTGTGGGGGTTGTGTTTTGGAAGAGTGGTCTCCGAAGGCTCCTCACGTCTCGTGCCGGGTACATCACGTACCCTGGCTGGCACAACGTTTATTATTCAATAGCTAAACGTAACAGACATGTTTAAAGTTACGGAGTAGGCTACGTTTAGTAGATATTGGACTCTGTAGGATCTGATTTAGTAAGTTCAAAAAGTATTGTGAAGTTTAACGGTAAACTCAAACTGAAACTATTACGCTGTGATTTGAGTGTATAGTATACTTATTTTAATCTCTATACGAATACACAGCATACCATCACGACTGTATTCACCGAAGGGTTAGGCAGAGGTTTACTATGTACTCCCACGTGTCGCCGGTATGTTTAATACGCCGGTAGGTATGTTTTTTGTTGTGGTAGGGCCACGCTGTTCGCAGCATGAATGGGCCGGCTCGACCGGGGAAGTACCACACTCTCGCAGAAGACCGACGTCCGAGTAGTAGCGTTTCGTTACTGCGCTTCGTTCGGTGAGCGAGAGGGCCGGAGGCCCAATTCCTCCCCCAATCCCCTTCCTTCTCCTCTTCTCCTTCCCCTCCCTTTCCCTAAATAGGCTCGGCAACGCATCTGCAACTCCTTTGGTTTTGCAGATGTCCATGGGCGGCGATGACTACTTACCATCAGGTAGCTCGACGGCTCGTTTGCCGAGTTATCCCATAAAAAAAAAAAAAAAAAATTGCCTTGTGAAATTTGTGCCTGGTTAAGCAAGTACAAATTCAAACTCCGAGCTGCTACTCAGTATTTCACAATAAAACCAATATGTCCACTGAATAGCAATAGCCACGCCACCTTTACATGGGACCTAAGCATACCGGCGAACTGAGGGTGTACATTAAGTACCCCTCTGCCTTCGGGGAATACAGGCGTGATGGTATGAAATTTGTACTTAAGTACTTTTCTAATTCAGAAGTAGAAATGTGGGTCATTAGCCCATTGTGATGTCCAACTGCATTTTGAACTTTCTGTAAACTTTAGTCCGCTGTTCGCTTTATCAAATGCTTATCCGTTCTGTGAAAAGCCATTTGTAGCGTAAAACCGAACTTTGTCCTGTGGACTGATAGTCACTCATTATACTTCACGTTTCACGTTTGTGGGTAGCTTAATATCTAGAAACCTCATTAGTCTAGTTGTCCTTAGCGTGACTGCTACGCTTGAGGTCCTGATTTCGATCCCAAGGTCGAGCAAAGTGTTATTTGGTTTTTCTATGAAATTATCAGCAGCAGCTACGAGTCTGGATTTGTGTCCGATTAATAGCAGTAGGCTTGCCCCCTATTACATGGGACCTAAACATACCGGCGAAGTGTGGATGTTCGTTAGTACGCCTCTGCCTAACCCTTCGGGGAATACAGGCGTGATGGTATGGTATGTTCTGTTACGTTAATATCTAGAAGTTTGTGACTCCATTATTGTCATCCCACCAATCACACCCAAAACGGCACATTTTATTTTATCTTCCCACTGCCAAGGTAAAAGACTTAAATAACCCAAATTGGAAATGAACGTAGAAATAAATTAACCCGGTTATCCTAACCCACTAATGGTTATTTTACTCATCAATATTAAGAGGTTACACGAATATAATCGTAGGGTGCTGAGGGCGCCTCAATTTATCTACTCGCCTAGAGGGATGAAAATACTGAGGGGAGATTGGGTAACACAGTTTTAGAGTAAATTTCTTCGAAGAGGGGTTTTGGAAATAGAAAATTTTCAAGTAGGTTAGCTGACGAAGAGAATTTTCTAGTAAAACCTATATTACTTTGTTCAATTTAGTCATCGAACCCCAGAGGTCTAGCGTAATCGTCGCGCTTAGGACCAATAGAATAATGAGGTAGTTAATCTATACTCATAAAGAAGTAATGTTTGTGAGTTTGTGACGGAGTAATCTCTGGATCTACTGAACCGACGAGAGTGAATAGGTTTCTTCTAGACAAGCGCGCTCCACGTAGATCACATCGTTGCTTAACATCAGACGAGTTGTGGTCAATCACAAACAAATAATAAGGGACAAGCATAATGGCTAGGGCGTCAGACTTGCGATCATGTGATTGCCGGTTCGAAACTCTCCCATTGCACTACCGACGTGACCTCACTCGTAATACAAGCATTTAGCTTAGTACGAGGGGTTAACAAGAATACTAGTAACGTGCGACCCCCATTGCTGCTGAGCTTTAAAAAAAAACTATCTATGATAAAAAAAACACTAATTTGAAAATTATTTTAGCAATAGAAAGCCACATTATTTGTGAGTGTCATAGGCTATATCATCCAATGAAGAGAGCACGGGTCAGCTAGTGATTAATAAAGAAAAATAAGCTGATGAGGACGAATTAGAATTCAGCAATACATTTACCCATGCATCATTAGCATCTCATACTCGTATAGGTAAGCTTCGATCGACCTCTACACACAAGCTGAGCCTTTATTAGAAGCTATCGATTCCCGTTCCATCATTACATGCATCATGTAAAGGTCACGTGAAGGTAACGCCAGACAACAAAGGCTCGGCTGTGATCAGTTTCCGGATATACGGTCAAATTGGCGCCGTTCAAAGATGGCGGGTTACAATGAGCATGCTACTGATACACGTTAACGAACGTAATAGGCGAGGCGCTTTTGTTAGCAGGGATATCAGGTTTTCCGAGGACGGGAAAATAATGTATTTTTACTTAATATTGACGGCAGAATATGTGTATGCTAGCTGGTAAGTAGCAATGAATATCACTAGTAATTCTCTAAAAAACCCGTTTTACAATAACTTTAATAAATTAACAGACAGATATGTGTTGCTGGGGGGTATATCGGGCCGTTTCTTCTTTCCAGAAAAAATAACAGGAGTTAGTCAAAGACGGTCGCTTTACGGGCTTTTAAAATCTTAAAATAAAGTTTAAAAAGTACTGCCTTGTAGTCTGTCTTGAATAAATAATTTTGACTTTGACTAATAGAATGAAGGATTACTCAAACAGATTCTTCTACCGCAGCGGAATCAAAGCATAAACCGAAGAACACCATACAACAGATTCACTCAGCTATATAATCAGCATACACACTATATTTATTTCACCATCGGAGACACAGACACAACCTGGTGGCATGAGTTGTCACTACGAGATCAGTATCTAATAAGGCTTGAGATTCTCTATAAGAAAAATGAGAACAAGATAAGTGTTACATCATAAAATATTAATACACCGACTGAGCTTACCTAAGAGGAAAAATAGAATATATTTATTAGTAATTTCTTATAGATAAGCGAAGAAGATCTTAGCTGTGACGACAATGGCACTCAATAAAGACGGGATTCTATTTATTAATACAATTGGAGCTAATCAAAAGGATTCTACCAAGGCCTTCGAATCCCTGACCCATTTACATCAGTTGAAACTTTACACGTTGTACGGTATACATCGAAGCTACACTTCGTAATTTCCCTCGAGCACGCCGACGATTACGGAAAGTGAATCGCATCCAATTTTTATCATCCACTTACATATCTGTTTCGGCTTTTTGTTAAATTGCAGTAGAGTGGCGAATGATTCACTCAGCTTTTTCGTCGGTTTTACGACAATTACCATTTTTATGGATACGGTTACTTTTTTTCCACATTGAAACTTCCATTAAATTTTTATTAGGAGTTAAGGTTGGTCTACATTTGTCTAAACTCTAATAAGACGATCATCAATTTTTGAGCCATAAAGATTCTGCGTGGCTCAGTAATATAGATTCTTTATTAATAGATTCTTTATTATATCAACTGCCTCATTAGTTTAATGGTCGGAAGCGTGACTACTATGCTAGAGGTCCTAGGTTTAATTCCCAGGTCGAACAAAGCTAGTTCTCAGTAGCAGCTCGGTGTTTGGATTTGTTCTCAGTAATGGCAATACGCTTGCCTCCTATTATATAGGACCGAAACTGCCTTACCCTTCGGGGAATACAGGCGTGATATAAAAGTAATATTTGCCGAATTCCTAAATCATTCAGATAAAACAGTTTACCCTCGTAAATGTGTCCTAATAGTCTCAAGTAAATCCATTATTCAAAACATTATACACAAGACCTGTTGCAAATCAAACACCTCAAAAATAATATGTTTGTATAGGTTTGTTTGCTCTACCCAACATTTTTGCCGACACCCCTCTTATTAAAGTATGTCGCTTACAGTATTCGGGCACTGAGTTTATTTAGAAGATTGGCAACACTTACGTAACTCCATTGTTTTGGACGACTATACTAAACTTACCATAAGACTATGAGACTCCCCTCTTAACATAAAAATCACTTTGTATGCCTCCCATATTTCAGAGGCTTACGACTTGCAAGGCAACCACTTTTTATCATTGTACCCGTTTCTGAACTTTTTTAGTTCTGCCAAACTGTTTTCAATAAGCATCTATATAACGTTTATTCATTCACTTAATTATTAGTTTATTCAGATTTTTTAAACTTTGATGATCCTTCAAGCAATTAATGTTAGTACAGAAGCAACAAACTTAAAGAAAAAGAGGTTAATTTCGCAAGTTCCATATTTTTAATAAAATATATTATACTACCCACAATATTGACGAACATTAGGCAATAATTCACCAACTTCTCTGCTAGAAGTGGGTCGCTGACTTTCTCAGCAGTATTTCATTCCTGAAAAATTTTTCAAAATTAATTTTCAAAATTCACTAATATTCTACCTAACAATGTTCCCATCATAATACGACCATCTTGTCATAAATAAGATCTCTTAGTTACCCAAAATCCGTTCATAATCTTCATATTGTGTCCACTTCATCATAACAGAATTGTTTAGTGTCAGGAACAATGGAACGTTATAGTGAATACAAACTTACTCGATACTGCTTTAGGATATTACCAAATAGCTGTTTATGTAAGCAAGCAAGCATGTCGTCTTATAAATGAATCCTTATATCAGGGGTCGATCCTATGATTTCCCTTGGCGCATATTGCTTCCAAACGACTTTACAACATACAAACTTCAATGCGACTTCTAGCATGCTATTTTATAAAACTAGATTTCGATCTATCTGGATGACATAGTAAATGATTATTAGCGAGGTTAGAACAGAAGTTTTGATAAATGTACATACAACGTTACATACAACGTTTTCGCGTTTCCTTATATATTTAATACAGATTTTTAAACAAACTTAGAAAATAGAGAAAGAGAAAGAACAGAGAAATAGAGTCTTTGGCACAATCGTATCGGTACTTAATGAGAACAATTTTGGAGACAGAATTAATGAAAAAGACTCTTACTTACGTACTTTAAACGGAATGATATGAAAATAGTATAATCGATCCTACCTAGTATAAAAATTATGTCGCTAACAGGGTTCATTTTATTTAATATGGGCAAAGAGAAGTAGTAAACCGATAGTATGTGGTAGTCAGTTATTTTAAACGAGGAATCGTATCAAATAAATCTGGGTTAACCTACAAGAAATTTATATAATACTTTCTAAGAAGTGATACCAGGAAAAGACATTTTATAATTAAACTCCAAATAGATTTAGGTCACGTCTAACGCAGAGTGAAACCAATCGTGGAGCTTTCCGAATAGACCTGGTAGGTTGAATCGGCCCGCAATTCGGATGGAAAGCCGATCGCATAGGCATTGCAAGAATCCTGGCGACGCGCCAAAATACATTACGAGTCGTACATGTTCCGTATACATGTCGTTACAACCATTGACGTAGAAATAGACGCGGTTTGAGATAGCAGTGACGTACTCTTTTAAGTAATTATATTTTGGATGGCATGTATTGATGTGTTCGGTGAAACACAATACTGCCAGACCGAAGGACACAGTGAGTTCGTTCTGCGTGACCGGATCGAATAATAATTAAAATAATGTAGGTAATGTAGCTGTTAGTAATTTTAACATTAAGGTGTGCAACACCTCAGTCTACCCATGACAATGGATCCGAATTATCTGGAATTAAATAATGTTAAAAACCGAAAAAAGTAGTTCTATTTCGATATAGGAAATGCTTACGTATCCGAAGGTAACCAGAGGTAGCAATATTCCTGATTATTTTATCATAGTACTTCGATTGCACAAGAATTTGGCAAACCAATGATCTCGAAGGATACTTTTGACCCCATTGAAAGACCACTCCAGGATAATATATTTATGGAACATAATGTTACAATACCCTTCAACATTTCTGACAAGGATCACAATACTCACAAAACATGGCTAACTAAACACAGGATGACCTAATTACGGAAAATTATCTATTATTCGTTCGTCCAATTAACAGAAATAAGGTCGACAGAACAATAGGAACTTAGGTACCTTGCATCTGACAAATAATGTTCTAGTCAGCTCCTATCTTTGACAGGAACTTATTTTTGACGTAAAAGGGGGTAAGCCAACAGCGCAGATTATTCGCCCCCGGCTGTTCTTGAGTTCTTAGAGACGCGCAAAGAACGTTGAACGAGAAAACGACCTTTCGAGGAAGAAAATAAAGTATGTTTTTGCTTGTATTCGTAGAACTTATGGTAATGGCGTGGGAGGCGTATTGCTTAATCGTATCCACATAGATAGTTAAGTAAATGTAAATAAGTCTCTTGATGGTATGTGTGTTCATTTATTTAAACGTTTGTGGCTCGATGAAAAATCTAGTGAACAGAACTCGGTAACTTATTTTCTTTTGCGGGAAGATACTTTAAATTAATTCCTGGAAAAAGTATTGCCTTCAAAATGAAGGAAAAAATACTCAAATATTTTGTTCAATTCGCACTCTTGAGTGTAGTTTATCAAAAGTAAACTCACAATAACTTCTAAGAAAAATGAGCAGATTTTTTTATAATATTAAACTTGAAATACCTACCACTTAATCATGTTTTAACAATGTAACAACACAAAGGTAGGCAGGAACCACGGTATTTCAGCTTCGTTTTCTAAATAGTAATTAGCTTTGTCCAAGAAACATTTATTTTTAATAAGTACCAATAAGATCTCTGCTTACCGATGTCAGTAAATATTTCATTTATCTTCAAAAAGGCAATTATTTTATTAAAATGGCATTCAATTTAGCTCAATGGATACACCAATAAAGGGAGAGAAAAATAGGGTCTCCAAAATGATGAAGAGCAGCAAAAAATGAATTTATAATTTATATTATACATCTGTCGAGGTGTTACACTGTAGATGATAACTTCCCGCCCGCCCTTCGGCTGTTTCCGGTTAGCCAGGGCGGGCGATATAATCGGGAATTTACTGAACAGCTCTAATAAGAGAGAGTGAAGTGTTTATTTTGTACTGGAACCGTTTTATTAAAATGCTTAATATAAAGTTTTTGACCTACTTTAGTTTTTGTTCGAAAATTAAACAAAAGTACATATACAAAATAATTATTATTTAACATTTAAAAAAACTATAGCTTAATCCCCCTCATGCTTAGAGGAGATCCGCACCCTATAGTGGGACGATGTAATGGGTTGATGATGATGATGATGATGACATAAAAAAATGACTCATTCAATCGAATCTCATCACTTGTCTTTCGTGTACTCAGATCAAATAAAAAGTTAAGATGGAACTTTGCGAACAAAGAAGCGAGGCCGTCTAAACTACGCCTTGCCGTATACAAACACAATTACACGCAAACACGTATACCGAAACTACGCCTTATCTTGTCAGTTGAGCAAAGTCGAGCTATCGCTATCGCTAAGTCTATCAAAACGTCATTATCGTATCACGTGCGTGTGTGCGTGTAATTGTGTTTGTACCTACATTGCATGTCGTAGTTTTAACCTCACTTCTTTTTTCGCAAAGTTCCAACTTAACTTTTTATTTGGTCTGAGTTCTTGTACACCAAAAATGAATAATATAACACTACAATGACGTCAAAGAGACTTATTTAGTTGTAAATGATCCATTAGTATTTTTTTAACACTCCAGTGAAATGGTATAGATTATGTATTGTAAGGCCCCAAACCAAACCTATAAACGAAAACTTACTGCAAACATTGCTCTAATAAAACCTTTCATGTTAAATACCCCGAGCATACCCCATATTTACAAACGCGAACGGACAATACCGGACGGTATAATGAGTTATGAAAAGCGCCCATCGTTTCGAGAGGAAATGAAATCTCGAACTTTCGATATTTACACGCGAAACACAGTTTAAATGGGGATCAAGCTGTGTTTTCACAACTTGTGTTGCAATTGTTGTATGCAAACAGACGGATATAGTGATCATAGAGGATTTTCTACCGCCATATTGTTTTTATTAATGTTCATATGCAAGTTTTGCATTGTTATGTATGTGGTAGTTTGTAATGAGTTTTGACACGTGCTTGTACAGTGGTGGGAATTGTCTTTTTATATCTGGCTTTAGCTTTCCACGTGTAATAACTGGTTTAAAGTAAGTTTCGGGAAGGTTCACATTGGCGGAATTATCGTTTGATTTTTTTATTATATTACCTATTTATATGATCAATTTTCTGAACTTGATGTCAGAAAATTGATCATATAAATAAGTTGTACTTTCTTTTTGTATTTTTTAGGCATTTTCCATGCAAAGATTATTAAGTTATTTTAGTGAAGGAAAAATACGACCGCGAGCTTCTTCGGGCAGGAAGTTGTACTTGTCAAACATTGCAGCTTATAATGAAATAGTGATAACATTATTCGCACTATATACGTTAAATACAAGGTAAGCAATAAATCTGACAACGATGTAAAGGAGACTATACAATATGTAAAATTACCTTATGAATAAGGCTTCATAAGATAATTTTACATTATTCTTAAATATTATCACTTTATAATTATTCGCTATTTCTTTAAAGTGAAAAAAACTTTCAATATAACATACACTTCACAGATGAAATCTGTTTTTTCTCTTGTCCATCAGCAAAGCCCAAATTCTGAGAAAAATAACAAAGACACAAAACATGGAAATATGAATTTAGCATCAGCCCGTTAATCTTTGCCCACTCTACCCGGACAAAGTTGATAAAACCCAATATCAGTGTTTATTTATCCAAAAGCTTTTATATCCGGCTTTCATATCGGTTTGTGATATTAGCCGTAGTTAACAAATGGATGTCGGATATTTGAATGAAAAGGTCTTGTTTACATCTAACTTAAGTTTATATTTTGTAGGTAGTTCCTCAGATCAAATGGTAATTAATGGTAATACAATATAATGTCAAGAAAAATGATAAAGAGAGGTTTAAGCCTCAAAACCACGGTAGTAGCTAATTTGACCTCTTTGGGAGGTCCATAGCTACTCCGGGAACCGATTGTGGCGAGGAGCCGGCCTAATTCCAAGCCAACAGATGAGCCGAAGGGTTAATTCTGAAGCAATCATGAAATGGTAAATAAAAAGTTAAGATGGAACTTTGCGAACAAAGAAGTGAGGCCGGCTAAAACTACGCCTTGCCGTGTACAAACACAATTACACGCACACACGTATACCGAAACTACGCCTTATCTTGTCAGTCGAGCAGAGTCGAGCAATCGCTGCACGTCTATCAAAACGTCATTATCGTATCACGTGCGTGTGTGCCTTACTGCCACATTAGTCTAGTGGTCCTAAGTGCGACTGCTACGCTAGAGGTCCTGGGTTCGATCCCCAGGTCGAGCAAAGTGTTATTGGGTTTTTCTATGAAATTCCCAGTAGCAGCTCGGAGTCTGGATTTGTGCCCGGTTAATGGCAATAGGCTCGCCCCCTATTACATGGGACCTAAACATACCGGCGAAATGTGGGTGTACATTAGTACACCTCTGCCTAACCCTTCGGGGAATACAGGCGTGATGGTATGTTATGATGGTATGGTGCGTGTGTGCATGTAATTGTGTTTGTACACGGCAAGGCGTAGTTTTAGCCGGCCTCACTTCTTCGCAAAGTTCCGTCTTAACATTTTTATTTGATCTGAGGGTAGTTTGTATATTTGTTAGCAATTAAAATTGGTATGTGAGTGATTAGCAGAAGAAAAATGAGAATGTTAGATACTAAACTATCCAGCTGCAGAGTTTCCTTTCATATAATCTTTGTATCTTAGTGCTCTTCTTACTTTCTTTGTGTCCCTCCACTACTGTGCAAAGGTATTCCTTAAGTATGTCTAGGATCTATATTCTTAAAAATATATTTGATTCTCGAAAATGCCTTGTAATCTATTCATACAAAACATTTTCCTAAACTGACTTGATATATCAATTATTTATTATATAATTATTATTTATCTATTATATACCAAAATAGAGTGTTCTGTTCTGTATATAATGTATCTTGAAACACATTCTCTTGTGATTTAGCAAGATCATACATCCTTCAAATTTGCATTGCACCAGTTATATTTATATCTCTCCTTCCAGATATATCGCTCCCATATATTTTTAGAGAAAACATTCAAATTACTCCCTATTTCAACCATATAGGTACGTGTTATGAACTGCAGAAAAAATTACATGGCTCCATCAATCACGAATGTTTACCATTTGTTTTTTATGTAATCGGCTTACCCACTCACTACAACACTTCGCCACCAGAGGGCAGGCAGGTAGTCTAACAAAATTGTTTTATAGAAGTTAACTCAGAATAATTAAACCATTGAAATAACTTCTAAATTAATTTTCCGACTACATTTGTTGGTGTTTAATTTTGCACTTTTATTCAACCTTCATTCGCTATGAAGGGTGATTCGGTAAGCAGATCTGTCAGCTCTCGACAAATTTTGGATTAATTCACTACCGGTCGCTGATTACCGAAACAATAGATTTTGCATTGACTCCATTATTATGAAACTTGACGAGTTAAGTAGAATTTATTTATGTTTACAAAAACTTATTTACAATTTTGTGATGGCAAGCTGTGTTTTGAAGTTTCGCAAGTGACAGCTGTCATTTGATGTCACGTCACTGTACTGTCAAACTACATAAAATGTAGCGCATGCGCAGAACAACCATCACTTTAGCTCTATCGGTGAAGCTAACCATTTTTGTTAAATGATGTGTAATTGGCTTTGTTTTAATTATAATCAATTGAAATTATCTTATAAAAACCAAAATTTGTCGTGTTAGATTTTAATATTATATTTATTTAAGTCAACAAAACTTGGCATGTTTAGTGTTAGGATCTTGTGATCCATCTGGATATCTACCGTTCTCATAATAAAACCGGTATCTAACCTGTTCCGTCGTATTATTAATTCGCACATGATTACGAAAGTAACAGCTTTCCTTTGATTGGAACTGGAGAGCTTTGACTTAGCTTTCAAAAGAACCAGCTACTAGGCCATCATTTCAATTACTTTAAGGAGTTCACTATTATTATCTAATTGATATAGATCATCATCTACTTTATAATCCGGGAATCTAATCAAGTTTTTAGTATACTTGTAGATACTTGTGATTCAGGGCCCAAAATTATTATGACCTCAATAAGGTACAACTAGTAGGTACCATCCAAATAACATCAAATGCCATTATCTCAGCATGATATAATTATATTATTTTTAAATAAAAAAATACCTTTTGCAAAAACAAAATATTTTCTCCATTTCCCATTCATTTCATTCTAGCGTGGAAAATGTTCAAGCAAAAATATCTCAAGTATGCATTACTGCAGAAAACTATTACGAACTGAAGCATAACATAAATAAACTCCACAACATCCAACTGAGCGGAAAAAACTCTACTACTTATCCGAGACATAAACGCACTAACGATCGAAAATAACACAAACTCGAACATTATCGAACGAAGCAGCTAACATAAAGCCCGTACCACGAACCATCACCATTAAATACCAGAAATTATTACAGCTCTTATAATACGTTTTTAAGACAAACTGCCAAATAAAAAGGTGCGCTCTCATCCAACATCGTTCCGAGTCTGCCGCGTGAAACGTTATCGTTACGTTTATAACGTCCATCAAAAGTTAGCAACGAGATGCCGTAAAACTCATAGTAGAGGTAAAGGTATGGAGGTAAAATGAGATAAAGTTTTTGGGTTAAAGCATGCGTGCTTGGAAATCGAGGTCAATTGGTGTTTAGTAGGAGTAAATAAGATTGGTATAACTCATGTGTCAGTAATCAGTACGGCTGGCATCAATGACATGCAACTGGTGTTTAAAGAAGAAGATGATAATAAAACACACATACACGCCTGTATTGCCCGAAGGGTTAAAAGCATAGATGTTATACGTGGGTTAAGAAGCACAGTAGCGTAAGGTGAAAAATAAAAAAAAATAAACATTTTTTCACCAGTCGCTTTTTTAATCCCCATATTTTTATGTGCCAAAAAACTGGAGCGATGTAGTGTGTAGATTGCTTAGTACAAAAATAACGTGTAATTAAAAATGATTTTTGTTTACTGCCAAAATGAAGTGTTTTTACTTACAATAATCATGACATTATTTTGTCAAAAAAGTTACGAGCACAACGATCGAAACTCGATTTACGAAGCGAATAGGACACCGAAGATGCCTTCAATGTAATCGATCAAATAACATATCTTATCATACATTTTTAACGCAGAAAGTTTAATTATGTAGCCTCAGTTTGTTTCGTTCGAAATAAGCGTAAAGTACCGTTACTGAAGGCTATTTTAATGGAAGTTCCTTTGCATTCCATACATTATAAAATTTATGTAACAGCCAAAATGATGTATGTCAACCATTTTTGGAAAAAATAAACTTTTTTTAAATAAAAAAAAAATTTGATTGCCCAAAAAGTTACACTATTCTGTAGCCCTTAAACAAAGCTTTATTATTAGTTAAAAATTCTGTTCTAACTACTATAGATTTTGTCATAAAAGAGCTATTAGATAACGGTAGTTCAATTTGAGTTGTTTTTCGGCTCTCCTGTGAAGTTGTTATTTTGCTCTTACGCTACTCTAGTTCTTAACACACGAATAATGTACGGTAAAATTTTCTCAGTCGATTTTGAACTTAATTGTCAACACTTTAAGGTTTAAAATCATTCGCAGAAATTTGACAGTTTTGTATAACCTGATGTGCTAGCGACTGTACATGATTCCATATAATAGTGGTTGAGCCTATTACTACCATTGACGAGGTACAAATTTGAACTCCAAGCTGTTACTGAAAACCTCATATAAAAGTCCAGTAACACTTTCCTCCAACCAAATCCAGGGAGTTCTAGTGTAGTATTCGCGTTTACGACCACTATATATTTTTAAACTCCTCTGACTGATAGCCAACGCCTGCCTAGAGGGTCTGAACAATAAAAGAATATACAAGAGTGGAGAAGGATCGGAAAAAACTATATCAGCGCAGGTAACATTAAAAGTAATATAAACCCTTATCGCATATAAACAGACTCCTTTAAAGCAACGTTCTGACGTCATGCAATATGTATGCGATAGAAAAGATGCGATATCTCTGGACATACAAATATAATAGATATTATTATTGCCCCCGGGCAACGATAAAAATAATCACAATATTCTTGTAATAAAACAAAGGAAGGTATTGAAAGAAACACAATTTATTTTTATATGAAACATTTATAGTTTTGCTATTATTGTTCCTATCGATGTTAGTACATGTAAGTAAAGATTAAGTAACGACTATTATAGATTCAATTAACAGGTTAATAGCTGTTCCGCTTTCCTCAGTAACAGGGAGTTGTTTGGTATCACCCTTAGAGGATTTCATTAGGGACTAACATTACGGTATTATTAACATTGATTGTTTTTCTGCTACGTTGTTTCTGATCGCTGATTAGTTAAATTTGTAACTGATAATTAGATAAGCTGGATCTCAGGACAGCAAACCTATCAACATTTTAATACTTTTGCAGTCAGTACCCAATTTGTTACCTATATTATTATTATTATATACCTGGTTATATTAATGAATTGAAATATAATGAACAATATATCCAACAGCCAATGAAAAAAAATGAATAAATATTTTCATTGTTCCGTTTGCGTCAGTGTAAGGCAAAGGCTAAATGCAAATGCACGTAAGTTTTCCTGATGAATATTGTTACAAGATACATGAGATTTCATTTAATTATTTTTTATTTATAGTGTAAGTATCTATATTTATTTTATAATTAAATATCAAAGTTTGACCAACCAGTGTACTTAGTCCAAACAGCATTCCTCTACGGAATAAATAAAATATCTAAAATGAATACAAACATGAAACCATACAACAACAAAAAATTGCGATCATAAACAACGACAATATCGCCCAGATTAGCAGAACTGCATTCGAAAATCAAAAACAATAAAAATATTATTCTGTATCTTCACGCTGTTACAATGCAGTGCTGGCGTAGTGCCAGCTGACAGCAATTAACGACAATATCGCTACACTCCTCCAATCTAGGTATTGTATAAACCGAGAATTTTAAACACTGTTAAAACATTGTGGTTGACACTTGACTTAATATTGGTGGAGGAAATTGCTGCAGTTGGTTTTGCACTATGGATTGCAGGTTTAGTACATACTGCGCAAGTACTGTCCACAAATGAGAAAGGTAAAAAGAAAGCATAAGACATCTGCGTCTCTATCCATAATTAACCGCCAAAGGTTTTATGTACGCACCTTACAACTTTATGTATACGTTTTGTCAATCTTTGTCAAAACACAGATGACGTAATCTGCATGTACCCATATTTGACTTTTTATAGACTGCACACAAATACTTTCAGCTTGTGTTAATACTAATTGCAACAATAACGAAAATTATTATGGGGCCGAAAATGTTACCTTGTGGGACACCGCCCAATTTTCCCTAGCAAATCTCAACACATATTTTTTATACAAGAATGAAAGCCACTATGACAGCTAAATTCTGGGTTTTATTTTCATATCCCAATTTATGATGCAGAAAATCCCTTAGTCCTAATATTATTTGAATGTATGGGCTGTGGGTACACCCATGGCTGTAGCCACGGGCTGTGGGTTCGAACGCCGTTCTGGGGTTTTTGTGTATGTAAAAAAAAACTTATTTTGTTAACGCAATCACGATACAACAGTATTACATTTATGTTGAAACAAAGTTTTAATATGCTTGAATATAAGAATCTTTCAAGATCACTTATCAGGGGAACGATTGAATTATAGACATGATTTTTAGTGGAACTTTTAGAGTAAACATTATATTATTTGAATTTTAATGTAAGACTTGAAGTTTTTTGGTTATCATAAAAAAAAAAAAACAAAATTATTTACACCGAAGAGGTCTAACTGAATGACTTACCACCAATAACCATGAAAAAATTAAGGCATTTGGTCATTCATATGACTTATAAATAAATTTGAAAGATTTTTTAAATATAATTAAAATTATAGTCTCGATTGCCAACGCTTCAAGACAGCTTCGATGTCAACCAAAAAAAAAAGCTAAATGAAGATATTACCCAAAGCTCTTCCAAAGAGGAATGGTCGTCTTCATAATGGAATAATTTAAATTATATACCGTCAAAAACCTTAGAGAAGTCTGCAATAAAACATAATGAAGATATCTCGTCTTCGGCTTAATCCCGAGGTAGGCCGTGAATTTATAAGCGCTGACTTTGCACCGCGGCCGGTTGGTGCGCAAAATTCTTCGTTAGTATCGCCTTTAGATGGATTTGCTCTTGCATATTTTTATCTAGCAGCCCAAAATTGTATTAAGTATCCTTGAGTCAGTATTAATTGTAAAAGTCACCTAGAAATATTATTTTTTTATTTGTTTAAAAGTTTAGCTGCTATTGTGTTATTTATTTACTCATGCTAAGTATTTTCTAAAGACATAAATTTTATTGTTCTTTCTCAAAATTTACAATTTGAAATATTGAATTATTCAGCTTTGAATTTAAATTAAATCATATTCCAAGTAATTGCTGAGTGGAATTCTCTTCACAGAAAAGGTACAAAATAATATAATCCATTATGCTGGCTAAGTGAAGCTTAAGTAGGCTTTCTTAATCAAAATTCATTAAAGAACAGCGATCTTCTATAGTAACTGTATGACCATTGAACTGCCAAGTCAAAGGTCTCGAGTACGAGTCTAAGGCACTCACCCCTGACTTTTAGAAGTTATTTACGTATTAATAATCGATTATCACGCGCTTAAACGGTGAAGGAAAACATCGGGAGGTCACCTGCATGCCTGAGAGATTTTCTTGACGGCATGTGAAGTCTGCCGATCCGCAGTGGGTTAGCGTGCTGCACTATAGCTTAATCCCTCTCATTCTGAGAGGAGCAAGTGCCCAGCAGCGTGAAAATGTAATAGATTAATGATTCTCCACAGAGTTGTTGTGTTTACAGGTGAAGAAAGACCAAATCTGATGAAAAAAATGGCCTTAATCAAAGCTCAGAAGATAACGAATAATAGAATTCTAACTCGAAAACTAGGAAACAAAACACCAATCGAATTCAATATAGAGCACCGCTTAATCCCGTTGAAGTGAAAAGCTGAACTGTTGGCGACCGGCCAACAGACGAACAGACTCAATTAGTGACGTAATAGCCTCCGTAGCTCGTATTGATTTTCGCATTATTGAAATTACACATTATCACCGAATATTGGACGGAAGGTGGTTAATTTTATTTGCGCGGTACATAAAGTATGATACGCAAATATTCGCCTACCGGTGCTTATAGGTAGAATATTTATCCTGACCATGAGGTTTTGCTATGATAATTATTCCGTTGAGCCTTGTATTGAGGGACAAAAAGAGCTAGCCTATCTTACAACATAAAAATAGCACGAAACACAAACATTGTGTCATGAAGCAAGATACACACTTAAGCACACTGTAGTCATCATCACTATAACTTACTATGGCGTATCAGCTATACGGACAGTAAAAGCCATTACCTGTTTCATTTATGCACCAGCCTCCTACAATATTATATCATCATCATCATCATCATCTTTCAGGCATGCAGGGGTTACTTCACCGTTTTAAGCAGGTTAATTTATCGCCTTATAATATGAGTTACCGGTATAATAACTGATTCAATTGTGGAGACAAAATCAATTATATTATTATAGGTGTTAATTTGAAAACACAGCAAATGCAGATCTTCCATCGCTTAATCGCGAGTTCCTTAGGGACAAAACAAATATGGCTACGTCGAAAATGTTTTATTACATGGTAAAACCCATCTCAAGTCTCATTTAAGCACGCATAATTGATGATATCGTCATATAATATCAACTTAACTATTCCAAATAACCTCAGTAAGTTGCAATGCTAATCCCCAATGCCTCACGCCCAATTTGCTCCAAATAACGGGCAGGTGCGCAAACAATGATATTTCACACGATATTATGGTCTTATTTTGTAAACAAGCGGGGTCGGTTATTAGGCTGGAGTTTGTTTTAGTTTAAACACCGCCTGTTTTGATAGCCTCTCTAATTGATGCCAATCTAGGCAATTTGGATTCTGCAATTATACGTGATTAAATAAAGTAAAATTGGATAGCTAGGGCACTGTTACCTAGACCACAGTAATTTTGGTCTGGAATTGGATACCTATATCAAATTGTTGTTGGTTATGAAAAAGAAATGAAAAGGTAAGGACCGATAGGGTACCGAAGGTAGGATAGGCAGTACTATCCTTGAATATCGTAGTCAGTTCAGGGAGATGATGTGAAGTTTTAATGAAATAGCGTTTATCAAAGACTATACAATATGAAGAACAAATGACTTCTAAGAAATGAAAAGCAAAGGTCCGTTATATACTTCGACAGTACAAGGCTCACTCATATGGTGCACAATCCCTAATCCCGGTTCTGTTAGATGCGGCATCAGTGACGTTTTTAAAAACCTTGTTATTAAGAGGACAACATTTCGGTTTTTCTATACGTATTTTTTTTTAAACCCTTGTAAGTACTGGACTAGTCTCGATACACGATTATACCAGAGCGCACGTGGTTAGAAATAACTAATCATAAACAAATATATCAGTGTAGGAAGTAGATTTAAATCTAGTGTAAAAAATTTCATACGGGAAATGGAAGTTTATGTAGAATTAAAGAAAATGGACTGGAATTTGAATGTACTTCTTAGTGAATAAAGCCGCAAATCTAATATCAGTGATGAGCGAGGAGGTCTATGAATTGCTGTCCACGCTGGCTAGCCTTCTGAAGCCATCAAAATTAAAATTATAATAGGGCGGTGGAACTACTGACTCATGTTCAGCTCAAACCTTCACCGATGGCGGATTATAGTTGTTATGTTCACTATTGATATTGCGTTTCTCATCACCATCACCATACCAAGTACTAAACACGGGTCTCCTCTCAGAGTGGGAAGGGTTAGGCTATAGTCCGACACGCTACTGCGTGGCCTCATAGTCTAGTGGTCCTAAGCACGACTGCTACCCCGAGTTGAGCCATGTTAATGGATTTTTCTATGAAATTCTCAGTAGCAGCTCGGAGTTTGGATAAGTGCCCCATGAATGGCAATAGGCTCGCCCCAACCGACCTAAACATATCACCGAACTATGGGTGTACATTAACCTATAACTAACCCTTACTTTAATCTTTCTGGTATGATGGTATGTTAAAAATACTTATAGTTAGTTGGGTATGAATTATCCGACACGCTACAAACTAACACAATATTAAATTCAACCTACCCAAGGTAGATTGCACATACATTAAAAGGAACTTCATTAACCGTTGAGAGGCAATAACAGACAGAATCGAATCCTCCCTGCCTCTTAACTGCGGTAATGAAAATGTACTGCCCTTCGATAACGATTTAGTTTGTTCCTCTAATGGCGTCTTTGGACTATTATTGGGATCTTGAATTTTTAGGGTTTTAGGAAGAATTTTGTAAGTTTGTGCGAATAACAAGATTTTAGTTGCGGATGGAAAATTTACAGTTGATAGGTTTTAAACGATTCTGTTTTTTATCTGCGCTGTTATGTATGCTTTTTTTATCAAATAAAAGATATTGCATATTATTTTTTGTTAATCAGTTTTTTTTTGTGGCTAAAATAATAATAATATTTATTTCACCAAAAATAAAGTGCCTTTTTTTAACTCCGTAAAAACTAATACGTGGTCATACATAACAAAAGAAATAAATATACTCGTCGATTTGAGAACCACTTCTTTTTTTAGTCGGTTAAAAATGTTTGGTATTGATACTTAAAGAGCCTTCAGATTACTATAAGCAACAGTCAGTGTAATCTGGTAGGTAAGTCAGTTTCAGTATAAATTACCCTACCTGTTGGCATTAAGAAAACCCCCCACTTCCAAAACTCAGATCGCCCGTAAATTATTATTCCCTTAATTTTTGTTATATTCTCTTCCTTTTCCAATGGGTTTCATCCTACTATATTTTGTTTCGGTTTCAAGAATTATCGACCCTGGTCTACAATGCCAATAATATAACCAAATGGTATCACAAAAGTTAATTACTTAAATATTTATTGATATATTTTGTGTAAAGTTTTTAACAAGGTTTCAAAGCGACATAATATGTTGAACAAAGTCGATAATTAAGCTCATTTTTATGTTACTGTAGAAAATGTATACTTGCCCAAAATGGGGTCACCCCCAAATAACAGCAGTACTCCATTATGTGCCATTAACTTTAGCAACTACCACACATGCAACCCGTCACTCCACATCCAAAAGTCGGCACAAATCCTGGTTCTTAAAGGTTTTTGTGACGTCACGCCAGGGTTCTGTCATGCCGCGTCGTACCCGCGTCAAACTCGTTAGGAATCGGACGCGCGTTGGTTTTTTCATGTGTTTCTTGTGTTTCACTCATTATTGCTGTGTTTCTTTTGAGGGGAGTAGGTTTGTTCAATTATTTTTAAATAGTTGTGCCGCGGTTTGACCCGGTTTGCCCTGCTCCTAAGGATCGTAGCGTGATGTTTAATAGCCTGTGATTTTCCTTGAGAAATGGGCTATAAAATGCTGAAATAATGTTTGAAGTCTGACTGGTAGTTACAGAGATTAGCGCGAAACACTCTTCAGCTTTATTATATTAATACGAGTATATAGATAAGGAAATATCTGACTGTAGCTTAACAGTGATATAACGACTACGTGGGTCTCGAGTTCGAATCCAAGGCAAACACCTCTGACTGAAGGAAAACATCGCGAGGAAGCCTGCATGCCCGACAGATTTCCTCGACGGCGCGCGTGTGAAGTCTGCCAACCCGCAGTGGGCTAGTGGTTGAACTATAGCCTAAGAGGAGACCCGTGCCCATCAGTGTAGTGTGACTGTAGTGAATGTATCGACCAAAAAAAAACTAAAATTGCATTGAGACTATCCACCATGTGCCTATTTAGAACTGTAGATTTCATTGGTGCCATTTCCAGAAACACATGACAATCAAGACACTCATGACCCACATTTTTAAATTAAACTGAATTATTTATCAATTAAAGTCTCATATCAAATAAAAAGTTAAGATGGAACTTTGCGAACAAAGAAGTGAGGCCGGCTAAAACTACGCCTAACGGGGTACAACACACAATTACACGCACACATGTATTAGTTAACTACGCCTTATCTTGTCAGTCGAGCTTTCGATAGCTCGACTAACAAGATAAGGCGTAGTTACGGTATACGTGTGTGCGTGTAATTGTGTGTGTTTTTTACGAAATAAACGATTGATTGATACACGGTTAGGCGTAGTTTTAGCCGGCCTCACTTCTTTGTTCACAAAGTTCCATCTTAACTTTTTATTTGATCTGAGATTAAAGTAGATAATTAACGAAACTGCCTCATTAGTCTAGCGATCCCAAGCGTGACTACTACGCTTGAGGTCCTGGGTTCTATTCCCAGGTCAAGCAAAGTGTTATTCGGTATTTCTATGAATTTCTCAGGCAAAGTGTGGATTTATGCCCAGTTAGTGGCAATAGACTCGCCCCTTATTACATGGGATCTTAAACATACCGGCAAAATGTGGGTGTTACTTTAGACCTCTGTCTAACCTTTCGGGGAATACAGACGTGATGGTATGTATAACGAAAATTATTGTCAACAATATTCCGATAGCAGTTACAGTTGGACATTTCCAATGAAGACAACGCTATGTGTTGTCAGGCAGCAATAACGTAGTCTAGCTCAGTGAGCTCTATACAGCTCCACCGTGACTCGAAGTAAGAAGTCAAGCGTTATTAACAGATAGCATGATGTACCTGCATATTCATAGGATAGCATCATCACTAGCAACATACTATCTAAATACAGATACAACAAGAACAATATTATTGAACGAATGGCAGCTCCATGCTGGTTGAAGGCTCATTAAAATTTTAGAAAACATACAATCACGCCTGTATTCCCCGAAGGGCTAGGCAGAGGTCTGACGTGTAAATCCAAAACACTGTAACTAAACATACAGAGTTTTGCTAAAACAATCGTTAACATTTTCTTCAAGTTTTATAGAGGCAATACACGTTTACTTAGATTATTGTAATAGTTTGAATAGTATGGTTGTGAAATATATATGGCTCGATAAAACGTAAAAATACCTTTAATTTGGTATATAACACATAATATAATGTTATAATAACATTACCAAAACATCAATCACATCACAAAAACTAAAAAAAGTTTTAAAAGCCCTTTTCACGAAATAGATATTTCTGAGATACAGTGTTTTGGATTTACACGTCAGAGGTGTACTAAAGTACACCCACATTTCACCGGTATGTTTAGGTCCCATGTAATAGGGGGCGAGCCTATTGCCATTCACCGGCCACAAATCCAGACTCCGAGCTGCTACTGAGAATTTAATAACACTGCTCGCTCTGAGGATCGACCCCAGGACCTAGAAAATAAATTTCATATATTTGTTAGTAAAATAAAACAATTTCTGCTAAAAAAAAGCTACTACAGCGTAAAAGAATATCTTGATGATAAATTAGAAATAATATAAAGATTTATCTTATATAATATACTTATACTAATGTCAGATAATAAACTAATAAATGCTACTCAAATATAATATAATTACACCTAAATGATATTAAAATAATAAAAAAAAATACAAATAACAAATTCAATTCAAAAAATAAAAATAGATAGAAACATTTTAATAAAATAAGCATAAAAATTTACACTACAATTATAAATAATAAAAATACAATTTAATAAAAATAATACAATGACTTAAATATATGAAGAGTATAAAAATTAAATAAAATCAAAAAATAGAATACAATACGAAAACACGATATTATACTATGATATAAAATTTAAAATTAAAATAAAACAAATTAACAAATATACAATAACAAATACAATAACAAATATAAAATAAACAAATTAAAATAAAATTTAAAATTAAAATTAAAATTAAAATAAAACAATTCTTAATTATATAAATTATTATCAGTTCGTTCCTCTCTCCTACCTAAGCTGCTGTGCCCGACAGGGTCCATAATTGTTCCAATAGATAAGTTGACCACCTGTATACCTACATTATGGAACGCAATAAAGAATTGAATTGAATTGACCTCTAGCGTACCAGTCGCGCTTACGACCACTAAACTAACGAGGCAGTTATTGTAGAAAGCAAAAATATTTAAATAAAAGTAGCTATGTCTACTTGTCTACTATTAGCTATGTCTGTTTAATTTATTTTATGAAATTTAATTTAACTTATTTATTTTATGTAATACTAAATGAAATTCATGCGTGAGTGAAACCGCGGGTGATGGCTAGTCTATATTATTATAAATGGGAAGGATTAGTTTGTTTGGTTGTAATTGATAAACTCTGAAACCACTGAACCATTTTTTTAATCTACACTATTCCTAAGTAACAGACTATTTAATTTTATTATCTCGCAGGATAACCGGATTACCGGCATCCTATGCTGGCGAAGCCTCGGGCAGTACCTAGTACCCTATATGAAAACTATTAAACAAAAAACAATGAGTAAAAATGTGATATTTCTCTTTTTATATAGGTACCTACAACACTAAAAACAAAATAAATATTAAAAGGTAATATTGGGATATTCCTCCTACAGATGAAAGTTTGTTCCCGGGAATAGGTTTCGCTTTTTTACATGGGATTTAGAAGATAATAATGTATGACTGGAAATGTATCAATGTATTAGTACCCTTCTGACTATTCTTTCGAAACGAGAAGCGTATAATTATGTGTGTTTATTATTATATGTGCATAAAAATTATCATTATAGTCATGTCTCAGGTGTGCGCCTGAATAAAAATATTTTTTCTTTCTATAATTATTTATACGAGCAGTATTCAATTGCCTGTCAAGTACAGTCAAATTATTTTATACTTTCATTTTAAACAACAATTTTTCAAACAAGCTACGTATTACATTGTGAGGTGGTAAATCCATTAATCTTGGAAATTATTGTATCGAAAAACAAACCTTTACTATTTTTGTGTAGTTATTGTTTTTCTAGAAGAATTAAAAATATCGAAGGCGTATTGTTACGTTTATGGGAATTTTAGTACTTACATGAAAACGTTTTAATATTATTTTCAGAAACTGAAAGCTCAATAAATAAAATTACAAAGTCGTAATAAAATTTGGTACTTAGTATATTCAGCCGTGGATCTACAATTCTTTCGAACCGAGGCAGAAACTTAATAGTGGCGCCCCCTGGAACTGATGCCCGGGCGGGTGCCCTGGGTGGGTTTATTATATAAAGATTTTTGGAAAAGTCCTATACAATTTTGATCATTGTTACACATTTTCTTTTTAAGAGAAACCCAAATAATATAGATGCGGATGGCACCATAGTTGTGCGATTGATTTCTGCGATTCCTGCACGTATCAAATATTCGTAAAACCTACCTGTAGGAATGTATATTTTGTAAATACACTCTTTTAATCTTAATTCTAATCCAAAAAACCTTCATCTACGAATAAGTTATTAAATTTCAGCCGTCATAAAAATGGTTTGCAAGCAAAAAATGACAATAATGAGAAGTAAGAGGCAACATTTATATAACGTCGAGTAAGCTCTGCAGACCCGTGTCAACGGCATAATGCGCTGAATTCACGTCTAAGGTCCACGGGTGACCCGGTGGGACAGGGTATAAGCTGGGGCGGTTTACATTTTAAATTTTATGATGTTGTTAACCCAACATACATTTTGAAATGTATGGTTATGTTATTAGTCCAACATAAATGGTAAATTTATGGTTGTGTTGTAAGACCAACATACATTTTAAAATTTATGGTTACGTTGTTAGTCCAATATGTATTTCAATATTTACGACAATCGTTGTTACCCTATCATAAATTTAAACATTTATGGTTGTGTCGTTACTTAACATAAACTCTCAATATTTATAGTATTGGCTAATAAACTAATTTTTGATACTGCAGTTAATATTACAACATGAAATAAAACAATTTTTATATTTCTGAAAGTCATTATTATTGGTTGCTTACAGAAATTGGAAGTTATGTCTGAAAGCACTTACATAATAAAAAATATATTGATAATAATTTAAAAATTAAAACATATTATTATAATCTTTACTTTTATAATATTTTGTTTTCCAATTCCTAAGAATTTCCCAAAATCCCGTCTACGAGGAAAGAAATGAGGAACTTTTATTTCTTAAAATTATGCTTCTGTTCCAAGGTGAGAATGGAATTTTGTCATTCATTCAACGATGTGTTAGTACACATCCATTTAATTTCACCCATAAATATGTTTGGCAAAATTTAAAGAGCAAAAAAAACACGTGAATTTTACGACAGTGCCTGTTTTGGTATGCCTTTATACCGCGTCCGCTCGTAACTTGAACCGCATAAAAACTGGATTTTCTTATATTCCTCTGTTATTTTAGCTCTGGTGTAAAAATATAATGTTTTGTGTCATCGGCAGAGCTTGAAAAAGTAACAGCTAAATAAAACGTTGCATGAATACAAAATATAACTTGAGTTCTTGACTGATCGATAAATTTATTAAGAAATACTTCAAGATCTTACTTTAAAGATATAAAAATTATTTAGCGTTGTATAGCCAAAGTTATTAGTATTACTACCGAGCTTACTTTGTACCTAATTTCGTTGATATATTATAATCAACCGTATTTAGTAGAGACTAGATCACAATATTTTGGGGTTAAATTTTGCAGATAGGTAAGATTCTACTAAGATTTAAAGCCAAAACAGAAATATTAAAAGTACAATCGCGCACAGTCAACAAAATATAATTCACGAACACAATTTTCATAAGTCTATAAATATATTTAAATCGTGCTAACACGGCTTCGTGCTAAGCCTGTGACAATTTATGAGGCTACCACCAGATACCAAAGTTGGTTGGCGAAATAAACGCCCATATATCATGTAGTTTATTTTATATTTCACACGTTCCACGGATTGGAAATAGCAATTTAATTTCCTCATTCGATTTAAATTAAAAAGAGTTATTATTAGTAGGTATAACAACTATTGTAGGCTTTTAAAGTGTATATATCAAAAAGACGCTTTAGAAATACGATGCAATTAATATTAGAGATATGGAACACACAGACTACTTACAGACATTAAATGTCTGTAATACCAAATGTTGGTCCTACGAACATAATATTGCGTTCTGAAGGACCTTGGAAAATTCTTGTATAAAATAAAATAATAACCTCAACGATAATTTTAAAACTCACCTATAATAACCTCTTTCTCTATTTCATACACCTTAAAAATACCGGCGAACTATATCGTCATAAAGTTTTAACTCCGCCTTCGTATTTAATCAAGCAGTTACAATTTGAGCCACAATCCGACGCACTACAGCAGTAATCGTCCATAATCCACAGCAATTATATCACAAAGACGAATGACTTAATAGACAATCAAAGAGAATAATTTCGGACGGCGATTATTTCGAGTGAAGGCAAGAGGACCAGCTCTCAAGGACAGGACGTCGAGCACCAACGTTTAATTAATGAAACCCTCCGAAGGTACTCAGGCAGATTTAATTGAAGTTAAGTTTCTAAAACATGTGCGAGGCATTGATTCCGGGGAAAAAAAATGGTGAAAAAAAAAGGTTTTTGGAAGGTGTATTATTAATGTCCGTCTTAAATTAAACCTAAGCCGATTTCCCCGTAGTTTTTAAAGGTAAGCTTCCACATTATTACTTTATTTTAAATAAAACAATTTTAACTTAAAATAGCATAATAACAACATTTTTATTTGTGAAACTATTTTACCTGTGAATATTTTAAAATACTACGTTTTCTAACTGACGACCTCAGACAATGGACTGAGTGTTTCAAAGTCGAGACACGATAGTATGAAACACCCTTTTTGTTTCCGTATGAAAATCCTCAATCATACTAACTAAAAACACATAGCCCAATATCCCCAATAAACGCACCAGTGAGTATGAAATTGAAAGAAAGAAACGTTTAATCACTATAAAAACAGCGACTACATATAAACACAAGTAACAATAAATATAAAAACAGCGTAATGCAGCGCTGATTTTCAGTGGGGCCTAGATGATGTATGACGTCACTCCGCTGATACTTGATGAAATTGCTGTTACTGCCTCAATGTAGGGTAATATACGATAGCTTTTTGCAAAAAAAACCATAGCGGCTTTGGGAGACCAGTCCCAACTACATATCACACAACCGTTAACGAAAATCCTTACAATTATCTGGTCCTTCTCCCCGTCCACCAACGAAGCTAAAGTTTAAAGTACTTTATACTTTTCTTTATGCACCAATACATATATATATATATATATACACCTATAACTAGTTGGATAAGAGAGACAAGTTTCCAACTCGTCTTCAGGGAAATTTAAGTCTTGATAGGAAGCCGAAATACGGTCGACGTGTTAAGGCGGTTAGTATTGCTAATAACGTTGTGGTTTGATGAGAATATTAAGCGTATATAAGATGTTTATATATACATTAAATAAGCCTCTATACTGAAGGCTGATAGTATCTACTAAATGGTTTTTGTTAGAACTAAATCCTTTACTTAAAAATCGTTATCACGCCAAAAATTGCGAATTACTGCTACTATGAACTTAAAACCTCGTTTGCAAATTCCGAAAAATTCTTAAAAATATATTTTTTTAATCCGTTGAGTGCGGTTACAATATCGAATCAAAACTGTTCATCCTAGGCGATATCAACATTCCCTGTTACTTAAGAATAATATATGAAAAAACTTGTATGGCAATAAGTTCATACATAAGACAAGGAAAATAATTACTAAATTACTATACTTCGATCCAGATTACTCCATTTAGTTGGTACACTACTCGGGGGGATTGCCGGATAAGTAGATCCTGTCGTAACTCCTGTCGCAGCTCCTTAAGGAAATTCATCCAGCTTCGCGTACAATCGCGCGCATCACAACTAGCTCACGAGTACTCGCGAGTGTAACAAAAGTACAGTCACACACAGCGTCACCTCACGCTCTGCACAGGAAACGGACACCGGCTGTCGTTTACCGCGCACTCTGCGCTTCCGCGGCGCTTTTATCGCGACGACTGCGACTCTGCGCGACTGTACCGTTGCTAACACATAGGTTAGTATAATAGTTTCTCCCATTGGATGGTTTTCTTTTATTCATGGTATTGTGGTGGGGCCAGTGGGATATGTTTTTGTGCGCAATTTTCCCATTTGTTGGCTCAATTATTTTTAAACAATTATAAGTTCATTGGCCGCAAATATAACGATTACTGGTTTATTCTTACTCTTAAAAAATCTATGTGATTTGTGAAAATGTAGATTAATGGGTTGTACTGAGACAGCATACGGTGGCCAGCACATCAAGTTACCACAAAATGTCAATTCTCGGTTGATTTTGAACTTTATCTTCAACTATTTAAGGTTTAAAATCATTGGAGAAATTTGACAGTTTTGTATACCTTGACCTGCTGGCGACTGTACCTACAAATGTTCTAAATTAAAACTACCCGCACTACATGTATATTTTACATTTGATACCTATAGGCCGACCGTTTAACTCGCGTATCGTCTGCGCGGTAAGAGGGGGCGGGGGGAGAAAAATAAATACTTAAAAAAAATACTTATTATTTTATTCTTTACCAACAATGTCTATCTCGAGATAAATCTTTGGATTATGGACTCCGTGTGTAGCGTTACCCGCCCCCGCTCCCTTCTTACCGCGCAGGCGATACGCGAGTTAAACGGTCGGCCTATAATACTTCAGTACGTATTTTTAGCAAAATCCTCTATTTTATACTGTCTGCTCCGAAAACGATTTTTAAGCAATAGTAAGTTTTAAGTAATAAACTATTCAAATTGACACATTGTTGATGTCGCATAGGTATTGCATTATAGGCATACCATTTGCAAGTAACTAACGAATAATTTAAGAATTGACCGCTAAAAACGCTGTAAAGTTTACGAACAAATATGTTTGTCACAGCAAAACGACAAAGAAAATCGAGCGAAAAGTCGTGTAACGTGCTGATCTTTTTTTAAAAAAAACCTGAAGCGCTTGCTCTAGGGATCAAGCTTTACCCTGTATTGCGGGGACTTTAAAAACACACAGTTAATGGATACAAAGTAAGTATTCAATAAGGTTTTAATACTGTAAAAACACTTAAAAAATAAAAAATAAAATAAAAATGCGTTTATTTCATTTACAATTGGTAGGTCTAGGTAGTAGGTACTTATTTTGAACATTAAGAAAACATGACAAGTTTGATCTGTAATTTGTGGGAGATCTGGAGTCTAAACTAAGCCTAGGCCTGTATTTTAGCACTCCAGGCCCTCCAAAACTCTAATGTCAAAAATTGACAGGTAATTAATCATTGCGAGTCTGATTTGTGTGTGTGTGTTTTGTGTTTGTATGTACTTGACTAATTTATATCTCAGTAGATCATTATATTAAGATTAATATTCAAGGACACGGGATTATAAGGCCATTTCTACTACATATGCATATGAATTGACTAAGTTCAACGGATTACCAATAATGGACGTAATTAATTTCGCATCGGGTATATTGATTGCGTATGGCTTAGTAGCTACTTATCGCCTTAATTCAGCGACCCTTTAATTCGATGGCCTCTGGAGGCGGACATATCAGTCTATATCTAATATCTAAAATAAAAATTCTACCATTCTGACGTAGAGGACTGAAAACTTAAAAGCATTAGTATAAGTTATATTAGTTGTGTGTATGGCCGGAATGCACGTGTTGTTTTTGTGTGGCAATAAAATCTTTTTTTTTTTTATCCTCATTTTTTTAAGTAGGTTGAAACGATATTTTTTAAGTTTTTTTTTTCTGTCTTCTTAAAATATGAAGTGCAGTATTCATCGTTCATATTCCACATACATATCACGCCTGTATCTCCGAAGGGTTAGACAGAGCTGTATTAATGTAACCCACATTTCGCCGATATGTTTAGGTCCTATGTACCGGTACTGGGCACAAATCCAGACTCTGAGCTCCTACTGAGAATTTCAGAGAAAAACTCAATTACACTTTGCTCAACTTGGGGATTGAACCCAGGACCTCTAGCGTAGTAGTCGCGCTTAGGACCACTAGACTAACGAGGCAGTCAAGTCAAGTTTTCATATTCCATTTACTATATAATCCACAATCATCAATACATTAACTCATTTACTTCACTAAAGATACATTATTTTCTGTATGCTTGGAATATCAGGAAAAATACATTACCCCGCCCATTCTTACTTATACGAGCATGAAATTAAGTTAATATTATTTATGACTATGATTACACACCCGGTGCCGCTCGCTCATTACAGTAATTTTACAGCGGTCATAATATCATTATTGCCGTAAATTGTCCACGTTTTATGAGTCGACGTGTTCCTTTATTGTTTCTGGTATTTTGAGTTATATGAAACAATATTTTTTATAGACTCTGAAATAGTATATTTTCTATCTATTGGCTGCCTTTTTGTTTAATAGGTACCGCTACTAAACGTGAGATCCTCGATTTGATTCCCAGGTCGAGAACATGTTGTTAGGTACTGTTTCATAGATGAAGTAGCAGCTAATTGTGTTCTATAGTTTTACTGCACATTTGGCTTAGCAGGCACAAATATTTGTGCATTCCATGCTTGTCGACTCTGGATATAAATGATGAAGATACTTTTACAAGTCAATGTTTCATATATTTTTTTAACCAAGATGGCGCCAGCTTTTCCTATCTGACGACCTATGAGAAGATAAACCGAAACAAACTCAGAGAATAATGGTCTCTTTTAAAGTCTAGACAATAGTAGTATCATAGATATGCGAGTTTTACAATGCAGGGCAAACTACTACTACTATACCTTTTGTCCTTAATTGTATGTTTGTAAAATCCCCCGTGACACTTGCTTACTCTCTATAAGCCGACCGTTTAACTCGCGTATCGCCTGCGCGGTAAGAAGGGAGTACTACTACTAGTAGGGATACTTAAAAAAGATACTTATTATTTTATTCTTTACCAACAATGTCTATCTCGAGATAAATCTTTGGATTATTGACTCCGTGTGTAGCGTTACCCGACCCCGCGCCCTTCTTACCGCGCAGGCGATACGCGAGTTAAATGGTCGGCCTATAGTATGGGAAATGTCAAAAAAAGAAAATGCAAATATATCATTAAACTGTGAATTCTCGCAATAAATTTTTCTTTAAATTTTACAGTCCTGCACAGAGCAAAATATTGTTCAAAACGAAGTCTGTCAGATTGGAAGAAGTTAGATCAAACAAAATTCTTCATTCCGACTGCTAGCCATTCAAATGAAGTTACCAAATCCGACGGTTACGTTGCTCGAGATTTTTAAAATTCTCATACACTTGTGAAAGTTTCGCAGTCAGTTATATCGTTCACAGTTTTTAAATCAACGGCGGCCATTTTGAATTTATATACTTTTAGAAATACATGAACACTATTTCCTTGCGGTGGGAAATATCTAATTTTATCGATGTATAGTTCTAACTGGGAGGCAGTCGTAAGCAAGCAAATTAAAAAAAATAACAACCTACATAATTGACTTGCATGCGTTTCACTTTATTTTCGCCTCATGAAGACCACTAATGGTCTTATAACTAGATCTTAAGAGATTTTAATCTTCCTACTATTTAGTGAAGGTCGATGAATTATTGGATTTTGAATTTTATGCTAATAACAAAGATGTGATTTTTTTATTGAAAGAAAAATACCACCTCAGGCAAGTGCCGAAACTGCATCGCTCCGGTGAAGTACAACGAACGCTTTAGCCACTAACCTACCGAGACCACTGCCGGTAATATCATTTTTTTTCTACATTGTTAAGGTGACGTCATTTTATCGTTATGTTAATGACATAAAGATCTTCTTAATATCTTCGTGAGGTCGAATGCATTATAGCAAATAACTTTAAACAACTATAAACCAAAACTCCTTTACAATAAAGGTCAGTTTTACTGAACGGCATTCAGTTTGACTGACAACAAATAATGGAAAACTCCTTGATCCATCGCATTACTAATTATAATATTTATTTGAATTTTGAATGAAAGGTTCGTCCTTTCATTCAAAATTTAAAAAAAAACAAAGAGCACTTGAAAGGCCAATAAAAAATTCAGAGGCGAATAGAAATCCGACATCAAAAAGGAATTAACGTTTTTTTACATCGTCAGTTTTTCTAATTGGACCAAGGTTTTGAGTCAGTCCGTCCAATTCGGGGCCTTATTGAGTGGGATTTCCAATTTTATTATGAAAAAGGGACGGAGATGTCAGGAATCTTGTTACAAGGGTCCTACCTGTCTTGCTTTATTGAATCAGGTGTTACTTGGTAGAAATCGTATACATATACGCGATCGCGACGAATTCGCGATATCAAGGCGAATAGGATGTTTATCGAGTAATATTGGAGTTTTCGACATATATTTTTTGACTTTTGTGAACCGTTCATGCAATGTTAGCACTCTATTAAAAAAACCTTAAAATGTTTTTCAGAAAGGTGTACCATGCAACAACCTATTCCTCGATATAATACCCAAAATGCCTTTGATACTTTCATAAGAAAGAAAAAAGACTATCATTCTACATTATTTTCTGTTTTTCTGAAAATTTTATAAAATCTATAAATAATTCATCTCGCCATTAATAATTAACCAATACGAATGTGAGGATCTTACTTTATCTACAACATAACATAGGTACTGTCACGACTGTATTCCCCGAAGGGTAACGCAGTGATAGTCGAGCCTCTTGTTAAAAAAGCCGAATAACACTTTGCTTGACCTAGGAATCGAACCCAGAAACTTTAGCGTAGCAGCTGCGCTTGGGACCACTAGTAATGTGGAAGTCTCGATATCTCTTTTGAGAATAATTTATTTTCACGAGTAAAATAATCATCTTGCTTTTGATTGGAACTCTTTTTGGCAAAACCTTGGATTCACCAACATGGTGAACACCTCAAGCTATACTTGTCAAATATAAGCTGAACTATTATTATTCAGAAAGCTTGTACAGTGTGAGGCCAGCTTACACTGGATAGTTAAAGCTTGGTATGTGGCCGTGTATATACGTATATATAAACTTTACTAACTACTCAAAATATATGTGCCACGGAAACTTAAATAGCAAATTAAATAATTAAGTATTTTTAACGTTTAAGTACTGAAATTTTCCAAAAAAATCAAATCATGTAGGTAATATCAGCAAAAGTAAGTCAATACAAAATGATTGGCAAGTGACGACGCAATCAGCGGATGAAATACGAAAACTTTTCCAACTTTTAGGCGAAAAAGTTGGTGAAAAAATGTTTCCTTTTAAAAATGCCTGCACGAACGCCTAACGTAGGGTGACGATGTGTATGATTGATACCGAGACAGTCTCTATACTGAGAGTATTTTTATTGATAGTTGTATTTATCTATTTATATAAGACATAATACTACGCAAAGTCAATATTGTATGCATCGATCGACGTACGAGTATCATCGCTTGTCCATTGAATCACTCATAATCGTGTTTGATTATAGAATGTATCGATATTAATTTCATGTCATGCTTTTTAGATGGCCTTTTATTTTGTTTAACCTCTATCTCATCTGACGTTAAAGAAATATAAATATATTCATACATATATACTTAATAAACCCTTCACTCACTGAGACCCTCTTAGACCCAGCTTGTCCTGGAAAGATATTTTTTCAAATTTTGATATAGATTCAATCGAATATCTAAAATACACGCACAACAGTCTCAAAATCTACCAATCAGATCTTCACCTTCACGTCGCCCACTGACCCATACCGAAAATAATTCGTCCTACCCTTCGAGGACAAATCCGTAACACGACGAGCGGATGGCGGCCCTAATCGTGACGTACCGCGCCCCCTCGTGTTGATATTTGACAACTTTATTGGATCCATAATTGAATTTTCACAAGCTTTTATACAGATAAAAATTGGTATATTGGAGAATGTTCAAGAGTCTGCTCTAATTTCGACAGGCGCTGGAAAAGAAAATGGCAATATTGACAGACAACATATAGACTGCTAATTTGATTTTTTTACAGCGTCATAGCGTTTAATTATAGATTTTCAAATAGATATCTTGTAAGAAGCGGTGTTCTTCGAAAATATATTTTTCTTTCTAAGTAATTTATTTCTTATATATCATTCAGGTATTACGCATTAACGATTAATTGGTTTTTAATATAAAACCTGGCTTAGAATTTTACAAAACTATTTAATTAGGTATATACGCCGTTGGATCATTTTAGAATTTAAAAGGTACAATTTAAATAATTAAGCTCGGCGGAATTCCATGAAAACCTATAAAGATTTGAATCCGAAAGAAAATTCGGTAAGAAATTTTGGAAATTCAATTAAGAAGATATTGAAAAAAGAGCGTGTAATTTTACACAAAAGATATTCATTATGCTATGTTTACCTTGAACTTAATCTAGGGACCTGTGATGATATATCATGATGATGATGATGATGATATAATGATTTTATCAAGAACTAACTTTTGCTCTAAGTTTCACTCGGCTATCAAAAAGATAACCCTGTTTCTAGGCGGCGGCATATTAAGATGAAAGCAGAAAATAAAGCAGATTTTAAGCTATTGCTTTCAGTTATCCTACTATGACATCTGCATCCAATTTTGCGCACGAGTTTTGGCGTTGTGCACATATAAATAGACAGACAAACAAAAATGAGTAATGTAACGGGTTTTGGCTTCTAATGTTCTTATACAGACCCTTATAAATATATTTTTTAAATATCACCTATGTACAGATAGGTGTACATAGGTGATATGTACATTTACAATTTTAAAATCTATTATTGTAAAATAGTATGATTTAGGTGCACTTAGAAAATAGAGGTAAATCCTCTTTCAGTTCGCTTTATATCTAGATAAAGTTTAACAGTAAACTCGCAAACAGGATACGGTAGTCTTGCTTCAAGTTTTAAAAAATTTTAACTTTAAACTTCCTGGTTAGTGAATTTCAAAGTTATTTTTTAAGCGGCGAAGTTAAGCCTCTAAGCTTTGGTGCAATTTTGAAATTATGCCGGAATTTTTGGGATAAGTGTTCTAGTTATTTGTTGAGTTAATATAAAATTTTACCTATTATATAGTTTCAGCATTTAAGCAGTTAAGTCTAGGAATATTTAAGTAGTTTAGCAACACACAGATTATTTAAATTTCCCGATAAAAAACAAGTGTAGTATCTAAATAGTTTAGCAAAACTCAGGTTTTTTTTTTACTAAACCGATTTTAATAATTCTTTCACGATAAGAAAGCTGCATTATTCCCGGTAAAAAAACTCCCTTTTACTTCTGTTTATGCTAACTAAAATGCCTCCACTAAACTGTTAGATTTAAAAATTAAAATAGACATATCAGATACAATTTAGATATACTCGTTGAACTTATAACACCCCTTTTTTGTGTGGACAGTTAAAAAATCACTACGCTCTCGGGTCACGACGCGTTCACCAAGGTCTTACAAAATTCTGCAAAGACTCTAAAATATGACTGCCCATGCTTGACATGGGTTACCTATCAGAATCAGAAGGATAAGGCTACAGTCCACCACACTAGCATAATGCATATAGCAAAAAAAACTCTCAGGCAGTTTCCTCACGATGTTTTCATTCACCGTTAAAACGCGTAATAATTAACAACTATTATTACACACAATATGTATTCGAAATCCTATCACTGTCACCTCTTAGCTATTCCTAGACACTAAATTCATTGTTAACAATAAATATCTGCGTTAATAGTTATAAATCTTATATAAACTACAAAGCCTAATATTATTGTCTAGAATCTAGATTATTATCAAGTCTAGATATAACGTTAGTACACGCACTAACAACATATTCGCTGTTATCTTAATATTAGCATATTAAATCATCAAGCCAGTACTTAATAGTAATAACACAAGCCTATTTAGGACCTATTAAGAAGATTGATGTACGTGTGAAGATATGGTGTGTTAAGAGAATGGTGAAGTTCATGCAAAAAGATCTAATCGTAATCATAATCTCTACTGATGTTTTTTCGAAAGTTATAAGTTTTTTGGAATAAAAGTTGGACCTCAATAATGATTTCCGTTATACCTACGTGAGTACTTTGACAGGATTTTGGGTTTTGGAACTGGGAACAACGCTATTAAGAGCTGATTCCATACATCGAGAAAACATAGGAGCATGCGTAGTCCGTACCACTCTAAATACTGGACTATTACGTAAAACATTATTAATATATTTGTTTTGTGTAACAGCATGCCTCATTTATAGTCCCGTGGTCCTAAGGGCGATTGCTACGCTAGAGAACCTGGGTTGGATTCCTAGATCGAGCAAAGTGGTATTGAGTTTTTGGAACGAAGTTCCTTATCGCGCGTTGCGAAAGGGGGCTAGACGGAAAAAAATAAGACGAAAAGTTGTAACGACACTTTTTCTATGTATTTTTTTATGAAATTCTCAGTAACAGCCCGGAGTCTTAATTTGTGTCCGGTTAATGGCAAGAGGCTCTTAACTTACCGGCGAAATTTGAGTTTACATGAATAGACCCCCGCCTAACCTTTCGGGGAATACTGGCGAGATGATATGTTATATCATCGTTTTTGTCTTACCACAAGATGATTTTAATCCATTAACACCTACCAACAGAATTTTGTTCACACCTATAAAATACCTATCGGCAAATCGATAAAACCAACTTCCCACAAGAGAGAGCGAGACGACATGTATCACTCTGGGCCCCCTTTTAAACGATCTTGATGGACCATTAACGGCTCGAGTTATCATAAGTGACACTTGGAACAAATTGGGCAAGAGCTGCTCAGGAATGTCGCACGTGGCCTGTCGCTCCCATAATTATTGGAGCGGAGTAATATGGTTGGCTTCGGATGAGTAGAAGTAATTTCTGAGGGTATTTGTAACGTCATTTTTAGGCGAAATTGGGACTGTTTACGATATTGCAAAACCAAAAGGTATATTTACATGGCGCGCTGTTCTGATACTGTCGTTTTTATTGAATGAATGTATTTTCTTTCCAATTTTTCTTTATGGAAAACAACATTTTTGGATACTCAAATACCGCAAACTAAAGTAGGTAATCTACTCTATCTATCTGTAGGTCGTCTCGTTAGTCCAGTGGTCGTAACCGCGACTATTACTCTAGAGATGTTGGATTCGATTACTTAAGCCTAGTACTGCCATGATCAAAGTTCAGATCGTCAGAAAATCACAAACAATTATAAATTTAAAGAATATCCCTTATTTTTTAGTTTATACTTTTACTTAGTCTTTATTCGTTCTAGTCACTTTAAAAGAACATTACATAAGTAACTCAAATAATATTGTGCAGCTAGATTTTTCTAGAATAGCGTTTAAGAAGTGGATTACGAAGGAATGCGGGTAGTCGGCGACGGCGAACTGGATTTAGCGTTGCGACCACGGCTTATGGGGATAAGCAGTGAGCTCCCGTAATACATATTAAATAACTACAGTTTGTAGCTATAAGCTAGATGAAAATGTATAGGAATTGTTTTAATCGAAACTGGTTGGCTGAAATAATCAGTAAATAATAATGGATGAGTTCGAAATACGTAATGGATTTTAAATTAATGTGTTGATGAAGATTTAAATCTTCATCAACACATTAATTTAAAATCCATCAAACCTTTACAACCCAATTTCTAGGAAAAATACCTTTTGAGAATAATTTAGTTTTCAGGCTGAATCGAAATAAAATGTATGGAAACCCCATTGCATGAACGCCCTGAGTGCTGTAATAGCCTAGTGATCTGACCATTAGACTTCCAAATCCAAGGTCTCGTATTCTGATCCACAGCAAGCATCGAACCTTTGAGTTTTCGAAGTCATGTGCGTAGTAATAATTAATTATCACGCGCTTAAACTACGAAGGAAAACGTCGTGAGGAAACCTGCATATCTGAGACTGGAAAAGTTTCTCTATTAATAATTTTTTTTAAAGCTCAAGAGAAAATAAGTATGTTCCGTCATTATTTTTCAATAAATCATTTTTAGAAATGTTCATAAATAAAATTATAATTTTTCATTACAGGTTAGTATTCATTTAAATTTCACTTATTTATACAGCGTGTCCCTACGAAATATCCAAAAGGGCTTTTTAATATTAAGAACTCGAAAACAACATAGACCTACTCGTATAAAATTCGCATAATATTATAATTTCTATGCCAAGTTTTTTATCCAATTGGCATAAAAAGGCTGGGTCCGTTATATTGTTTTGTGAGAAAAGGGTTACCGTAATTGATAACCTGAACACAGGAAGGGTTGAAAATAAAATTATGAACAAAAAAATATGCTTCCGGAACCGTAATGGAAGGAAAAGAGGGTCTTAAAGGGTTTGCAGAGACGGGGTCTAGTTAGTCTGATTTAGTAATGACTCTTTATATACTGCAGTATTTTTGGGTACACTCGGAAGAAAAGTTAAGTATCCTGGATACTAATGTTTCCGCCAATAAACTTTTCCTTCATCATTTTTATTTTCACCATATCGATGTCAAAAACATACATACATACATATCTACACTCACGCCTTTTTCCCACAGGGGTAGACAAAAACTATGGACTGCCAGTTGCTACGACTCTTGCATATACCTTTCGCTTCTTCCACATTCATACATCTTTTCATACACATGCGCTGGTTGCGAGTACTACGTGTATGTCCTTCTAGGGCGTCATCTCCCGACGCCGCGCTGCCACTAACATTCGCCTTATAAATTTCATTCGTCAATCGTCTTTCATTCATTCTCTCAACATGCCCAAACCATCTTAGCATATTCCTTTCAATTTATGTCAATGTATCACTATAACATATTGTATGTAAAATATATGTCAAATATTATGTCAAATAACAAAACAGTAATATTATTGTAGTTTTAGTGACTGTGTGTACTGTCATTTGTATTTTTTCAGCTGTATTGTGGTTCTATGGCAGCCCCGACTAATCGTTCTGCAATCTGTTCTTGTATATGTGAATAGGGACTTCGACCAAACAAGAATGTTCACTGAAACTTTTGAGTGTGATTAGAGCGCATTTTTTTTAATGGTACATAAATTGGTGGTATATCGTAGTAGTGGCAGTATATATATATATTTATTTATAACTGGACTGCTGATATTCCAGTGATGCTTTCACCGGACCTTTTCGTTGAAAAAAAAACACAATCTGTACGACTAAAATTAAACTGAAGAGTTGAAATGTCACTGAAACTTCCAGTCCGATTTGAAAAAACATGTTGTATATGATAGCCATATTTATGAGGAAGGATATTGGCTAAGTAACATCATGATGCGATCCAAAGGAGCGGGGCACAGTTATTTAAAATGAAAAAAAAAACAATCTGGCGTCCCGCCTTTAAATATTTTAAGTGTCTAACACTAGGCTGAGTCAATACCAGCTTTCTTCAAAATTATTATTTTTCCAAGCAAAAAAATAAACTAAGTAATTCTTTACTTTAAACCGATGGGTCTCAACTCCTGTCTGGCAACTGTCCAATTTGAGAAAAAACAATTAAACCGGTTGCTACAGTTCGCTTTTGCAACTCACAATGACAATATCTTCGAAAACTAATTGTATATTTTTACATAGTAATATTTGGAACGAAAATCTCAACAAATTGGACTTAAAAACTCTTTTTGTTTTTCAAATTGTGTTTTCAGCAAGCGTGTTTGTTAATGACATTAAAATAAGGTTTTTTAAGTGTCACCTTCAGTCTGTTTCGACCTCTTAATTTATTTTTAAATGAAATTGTTTTTTTTTATAACAGCTAAAATTATTTGACTTCGATTTAAAGTAAAAATGATTCTACTTTCTTAATTGAACTTTTTCATCGTTTCGACGAGGGTTGTTATAAATGCCTGATATATAATAAATAAATCGACTCAATAATCAATAAAAAAATAATCGGAAAAAATATGCAATTGCATTTTTTTTTCATTTCATTCATTCACCATAATATTTCATTCGGATACACGTCCAATTACATAAATATCCAAATTCAAATTCAAAAATGGAATGCAAAAGAAAATAAACTCTGGTTGCTGTGTGATTTATAAGCGTTAGAGTAGTCATGGCCCCTGAGAACTGCAAGCCATTTAGATTGATTTTGAATTTATTGGCAAGCTGCTGCCAGCTAGATATAGGGTGCTTTCATCTAAGACGAACGATTTATCTTGCATCCAGTGAAATGGAATAGAAACGTAAGCCCGTATCTTTTTGTGATGCATTCGATACACGCTCTATGGCTGTGATTGTTTATGGTTTTGTAGAAAATGCTGAATTTATCATAGACTTATATGTTTTTATTTTTCTGCAACACAAATTTTACGGAACATAAAGATGTTTTTGTATCAGGTTATTACGGTTTAAAATAAATATTCTGTGACCTATGTCCGTTTGTATGAACGAGTTTGAGGCTTTAATAATTACTTACCTTTATTTCAAATCCACACCGGAAATATATCTAGTTGCTACCGACATTTCTGATCAAACATACCTGCAACAAGAAAGTTTTTCATTAGTTATAATTGAATACATAAGTAACTCGCCAATGATGTATAAATACTTTCGTACTAATAACTCAGTTTCACTCGCAACGTTGCGTGCCAAATATCCATTTCCTTGACTAATCAAATGTGTAGTGTTTCTTATTGGAGTAGATGTGGCGCAAAAATATTGATAACAGAAATTTATTACGGTATATATTGGAAATTATACTTTTCTAGTATTTCTTTTAATCATGATTATCGTTATAAACTATTTATTATGGCACTGCTTGGCACGGGTCTCCTCTTAAAGTGACAGTTGGTGAAAAATTATGTATATAGAAAAAAAATGACTGGTGTTAAGGATCGAATGATCCACCTAGCTAGCTTCTAATCACACATGTCAATCTGTCTGACACATACTTTTACCCAGAATACTCGTAGAAGCTAACTAAGATTGGATTAGAAAACAATAAGGGTTTAACTATTCATAAAAATGATATTCAATCATTTTTAAAGACCTATCCATAGATTCTATAACCCACACGTATGGGTTTGATGAAAAAAAAAATTTTGAGTTTCAGTTCCAAGTATGGGGAACCCCCGAAATTTATTGTTTTTTTTTTCTATTTTTGTGTGAAAATCTTAAAGCGGTTCATAGAATACATCTACTTACCAAGGTTCAACTGCATAGTTCTTACAGTTTCTCTTACAGTTTTACAAAAAAGGCTGTGACACGATCGGACAGACAGACAGACAGACATGACGAATCTAGGGTTCCATTTTTTGCCATTTGGCTACGGAACCCTAAAAAGTGGGTTGTAACAAATGCATTGATATAATTTCTTTAAGTAAGACAGCCTAGATACATATTTATTATTCTTAGTCATATGGAATTCTAAACATTGATAATCGGATGAAATAAAATTTTGTTATGTTGCTATTCATACAGATTAAATGTATTTATGTAAAAAAATACAAAGAAATCGTTTACTTTGATATGAAACAATTAATTATTTAAGAATACAATTTATATACAAACGACGACGAATAGAGCAATTAGGTTCCTATCAAGAACATTCACCTAATTAGGACCCAAACAAGAAATCTTGTATCCAACAAAAAATACTCTCTTGTGGTATAATTGCTCAATCATTTACTGTAATGAGATATTTATGATAAATATCTTCAGTCCGTTAAATTCTGCCTTACATAATTGTAGCTAAACGACGGATGAAGATTCAAAATACAAAATTAATTCTACACTAATTTTTTTTTTTTTTAAATGACACCATCTTCTATTAACTTGAACTTGACATAGGTACATGATGGTAGTATATCGCATAGTTCGAGCCGCATCTATTGTAATAAGTTAATTTAAAAAAACTGATGATAAATGTGAAAACATTTAAAACTGAAGGAATAGATAGAACTACTACATTTTATCACAGTCAGGGCAATGTTGTTATAGCCTTTTAGATTTTACACAGATACATTTTTATGAGATAAGTATGTTGAATAATGACATTTAATTTTGTATCTTACATATTTTCTGTTAGAGTCCAAAATAAATCATAATCTTTCTTCCTTTATTAATTATCTTTAAACTCTAGAATTATTTTCACGAAATAACATCGGGAATCCAACTCACTGTAACAATCGCAATCGATTCTATAACGTAACTCCAGTATATAAACTAGAGAAGCATAAAATACATATAAATCTAAGCTTCAGGAATACTTAATCGTACAAACACAAGCTTCCGTCAAATGCCAGCTACAAAGACGGTGGAAGTACCCGCAAGCCACACCCGCATCGCAGTTACCGTATATACAGACCAAGCTTTACAAACTTTAATGGATATTCCTGTTTTACAACGAACAATTTTGGCGTAGCGTGTTGTAAATTTAAGCAAATTTTTGAACGAATATATTATATGTTCCGTCCATTTTATTCATGCAATATTGATATTTCTTGAGCAGAAATCCAAATTCAGACGTGATGTTGAGAATTTCGTAGATAGACTGAATAACACCTTGCTTGAATTGGATATCGAACCTAGTTTCTCAGTCAGGGGCTCTTAATATGAAGTTGACGAGGGCTCTTAATATGAAGTTGACGAAAAATAATTTTCAGAATTCTCTATGAATACTGAAGCAATGAAAACAATTTATCTTAAAGCGAAAATAAAATGAGTTTTACCCATTGGGAACCATGGAAAAGGTGTTGGGTTCAAACATTTGATTTTTGCATAAGTAATGTGAAAGGTCAAGCCCGAGGGATACGGACATAGAGCATTTTCCTTGATTTTTATCTAATAATATTTAAAACCGCAAATAAAACGTTTTTTGCCTTTAAAATTGGTTTTTAGGACTTTATTTTTATTTACAGCATATCAGGTTACAAAACTAACAAATTTCAACTTAAACTTCACTGTACTAAATTTCAGCTCAGAATTGAGGCACTTCATAAAGTAATTATACTTTTAAAATAAAATTGTACCATGTTTTTATACAATATATTTATAAAATTTTGTATAAGTCGCTACAATTCAAAAAGTATCTATGTAGGAACACTCTTCGGCACGTTCCCAAACCCAGACATACAGAAAGCTTCTACAAATCCAATTGTAACATAAATTATATTTTTCTTCTCACAATTCTATAAAATGCTAAAAAAGTTAATTGTTAATACTGGGAAGTTTTTTCTTAATATTTTGATTAATTTTATCCCATACTATAAGAACAATATTGCGACCCTACCATTCTGATTTGGACATACAAAAGAACACACGTAGGATTTGAGCCGTCTTAAACGATCAAAAAGAGAATGTGTAACACATTACACTTAAATCTACGCGTTTGTAGATTTTCATAGGAAAGCTTAAGAAGGATGTAACAACGGTGAATAAGCCATATACAGCGGTGAATAAGAAGCGGCGGTAGCCTAATGGCTGGGGCGTCGGACTTGCGATCATGTGGTTGCCGGTTCAAAACTCACTCATTGCACTACCGACGTGAACCCACTCGTAATACACGCATTTAGCTTAGTACGAGGGGTTAACAAGATTACTAGTAATGTGTGACACACATTGCTAGTAAGATTTTTTTTTAAATAAGCAGCATTTACAGGCTATAGACGGCAGCAGCAACAGTGGTATCACTCGCTCATCGTCATTTTAAGACCTCAGTTGTTAACATTTTTTTTTAAGAAATGTGCACAAGTGTTCTTGTTTACATCCATAGTTCGCCGGTATATTTAGGTCCCATATAATAGGGAGCGAGCCTATTGCTATTAACTGGACACAAATCCAAACTCCGAGCTGCTACTGTGACTTTTATAGAAAACCCCAATATCACTGCACGACCTGGGAATCGAACCCAGAACCTCTAACGTAGCAGTGGCGTTTAGAACTGCTACACTAATGAGGCAGTTGTTAGTAATAATAAGTTTTAATTTCAATGTCTAACATTCGCATTAGTATCAGAAACCACGTAGGACGTTTTTATTAATAAAAAAAAAGTATTTTACGTAGTGTAATCGATCATGTTTCGTAAAAGGAGTATTTATATTCTAATGTCGCATAAATAAGTTCGCAGACGAACATTTACGGAAAACATATTATTCAAACACATTCTAAATTCAAACCAATGGCCACTTTTACCCAACTTATACACGTGTACGTATCAAAGCCATATTCCTTCCACATCTCAAATAAAATGAAATAACACAACGTTTCGAACTCTCGTCCGTATCTGTATAAAGCAGTGTCCACGTGCAAATCCGACACAATGTGATTTTCTGTCTCACTGACTTTGAACGCAAGGCAAATTTGAAAATGTCCTGAAATTCAAAGCTGAAACTATATTACAGGCGTCGAGACAAAAGCGGTCATTTTTCACTCCATAATGTAGGTAAGTATACATTTTAGGTTTTTTTTTCTATTTTTAGACTGCCTCATTAGTCTAGAGGTCCCACGCGCTACTGCTACGATAGAGGTCTTGGGTTTGCGTCCTTGGTCGAGCAAAGTGTTATTGACTTTTTTTTTAATTCTCAGTAGCAGCTCTGAGTCTGGATTTGTGCCCGGTTACTGGCAATACGCTCGCTTGCCCTCTATTACGTGGGACCTAAATATACCGGCGATGTGTGGTTGTACATTAGTGCACCTCTGCCTTACCCTTCGGGGAATACAGGCGTGATGGTATGTTATGATAATCGCTTTATCACAAACTTGATTATTGTCGATATCAATCTGTGGGAATTAAAGCGGCGGTAGCCTAATGGCTAGGGCGTCGGACTTGCGATCATGCGGTTGCCGGTTCGAACCCCACCGATTGCACTACCGACGTGAACCCACTCGTAACACAAACATTTAGCCTAGTACGAGGGGTTAACAAGAATACTAGTAATGTGTAACCCACATTGCTAGTAAGATTTTTTTTTAAAGAAAAATGCGAATGGTGCGTCTGACACTTTATATAGTGAAAAAAAATAGTAATCCCTTTTATACAATATATATTTCTTAGTAAATGAATACGAGATGGATGGAAGAATATAAGGGGCAAGCCACTATTTTGAAGACTGAAGAAAAACGTAGCTTTTACCGTTGGGCTATTACGACATTTTTGTGTAGGATCTACGAGATGGATGTCAGGAACGCCAGGACGTGACGCCCTATAAGGACACACCGAAAAAGTTTACATGCGTAGTAGGTACCGTGGCCAGGGGCCCTAGACAATGTTACATTTCCATATCGATAACGAAGTTCATTATGTCTGATTTATTGTTTAATTTGAAACCGTTTCCATTCTTTGATTTATTTTTTCTTTATTATTCTACCGACCTTCTTCTGTGTTTATGTTCGAGTGTTTACACGTGAAAACTTGTAAATGGCCTTCATTATTGTATTGTAACGATTGTTATAGTTGTGCTAGCTGTAAGTTTTCCGAATAAAATAAAATGTATTGAATTGGCATAATCTTTCGATATGTCACATGATGAAATTATCTAACTTCGTTATCGATAATGAAGATGTGACATTGGCTAGAGCCCCTGCACATCAGGCTACCACAAAATGTCAAATTTTCTCAGTCGATTTTGAACTTAAACTTTAACATTTTAAGGTTTAAAATCATTTGGAGTAATTTTTGTTTAGTATACCCTAATGTGTTGGCGACTACACTAGGCAAGCTAAGGCATACATCAAGCTGTATGTGACAATCCAGTAAAGAGTGATCTCGCATTGTAAAGGCATGCCGTATAAAGTGAGGTCAGCCCATATTGGTTTTTAATGCGTTGTAAACGGCACATGTGTAAGGTGTTTTATAAACATCAAAAAAAAAAACATTCTTAAATTTGCAGTCGAAAGACACGTTCATATATAAGTCTCCAATAGGGTAGTTGACTGGTTAATTAACAGGCCTACTATACGAACAGAGGCCGACCACATATCCAAACTCCGAGCTGCTACTAAGAATTTCATGCAAAGAAAACACTTTGATCGACCTAGGAATCGAATCCAAGACGCTTACCTAACTCCAGTAGACTAATGAGGCGGGTTTTTATCCTTTTAGAGGCATGGTACCCTAAAAAGGACTAAAGAACAAAATAGGAAAACGTAAAAAATACATCAATTAAAGATTAATGAAACGAAAATTGGAACAAAGATAATATGAATTGCCTCACTAGTTAAGGAAAAGTTGGTATAACTTTATAAAAATAAATTAATGATTATTGGACGACGCACAAAAGCGAAAGAAATTGTCAATTTATAGTTTTATTTCAACATTAATTATCGTTTCATTCGATTTTAGTGGCAAAATATGATGTTTTTCGAATAAAGCTTTCATCTATTAGTTCGAAGCTTTAAAAATAATCTACCGAGTAAGCTTTGAGAGTATCAAATTATTAATCGCATGAAAAAAGTACGCCTTTATTTTCAACCGAATATTACACTCAGGAATGCGTACCTTACACAATAAATAAATAAATTCATAAAAAACAATACACTGTTCTTCGGGAACTAAATTGAAATGTGATTTTACTGATATCGAAAAGAGATATAATAATTTCAATTGCATAGAAACTACAAAACCAGTAATTTCATTTATATCAAATCCATACAAAAAAGTTTTTATAGTACGGATATCTTCAAGGATCGTCTGCCACCTTGGGAAGCACAGAGTATGTCGGACTCGTACCGACTAAAGAACGCCACTTGCCCTCTCTAGCCCTATGTCACAGGATTTCTGCCATTCGCCATGACCAATTCATGGAACTAGTAATTTCATGGACATAAAAACCAAAAACAAAGTCAGATAACAAAATATAAGCGGAAACTCTTAGTCCTAGCTCATAGACTAAGATCTGGACATATTCCACTCAATAAGTTCAAGTACTAAGTTAGGAAAACCAACTCACCAAACTGTGAGGTATGTGGAAAGGTCAAAGATTTAATGCACTTATTGATGGAATGTGTTAAATTTCAGTCGGCCAGAGAGGATTTAAGTAAGAAACTGCATTAAATATACAGAATATTGGAATGTTCCATCACATTTTGTCAAAACCTAATTCTAAGGCTGCTTTAAGTATGTTTAGATTTGTTGCTTTACATTTTTGTTAACTTGGCTATAAGATATGATGGGACTGGCATGTACAATTATGTATATAAGTCCCTAATTAAATAAAAAGAAAAAAAAAGTCAGATAGATAACATAACTTTTGCCGACCAACTGACATCATTACCGTCGTGCGTATTGGCACTACACCATTTTTATCCAATCACAAGATTACCTATAAAAAAGGAATTTTTTTTTAAACTCACTAGCGATATTGTTCGCACATTACTAGTATTCTTGGTAACCCCTCGTGCTGAGCTAAATGCTTGTGTTACGAGTGGCTTCACGTCGGTAGTGTAATGGGTGAGTTTCGAACCAGCAACCACATGATCGCAAGTCCGACGCCCTAGCCATTAGGCTACCGCCGCTTTAATTATACCAAAATGTAAATCAACCCACTGTGGGCAACCAAATTCATGGAACTAATGCAGTCATCTGATAGAATAATAAATTAGCTGCAAGCACCACTTGCATAAAATTTGCCACAAAAATTACTATCGCAGTTTTCCAATAAAATACGGAACCAATGTAGACTTGCTAGTATATCAAGTAGCCACTTGGGCAAGCACCCTTCATATAAAAGGGTTATCTGCGAGAACTTGCGGCTGAGACTCTCGAATGTCGCAGGTAAATGGTATGTTAGGTGCAAGATTATCTTTGTTCGATATATATTTTATCAGTGATTTATATTATTTTCAAGAACATATTAGTTCGGCGACGGACAATATACGGACAGAAAACAGTAGTATTTTTCCTTAACACTCAACCTAGAAATAAATAAAACGACCTTTTGCTCAACCACCGCGGCTGTCCTCCAAACAAATAAGCCAGAACGAGACATCCCACCAAAAAATGACAAGCTGAAATATTCATATACAATTTACATATTCTTTCTTCCTCAAACGAAACCTAACACACAGATCACCTTGTACGGAGACGTTTCAGCAACTCATTTGCTATGCTGAAAACTTTCAGGCCAGGCTTTCAGTACCGTAACCCCGGATTTGTACTAAGACCCCGCGCTCCCGGTGCGTTCCTTTTGAAATTTTTATTTGCTACACGACTCTTGTGGGTTTTCAAACGAGTTTAAACGTTATATTGCAGGAAAGTTAAAATTTATTTCGTTTCGTATAGTTTTGAAATTGTAATGTAAGTTTTGTTAAATTGTAAATGTTTTGGATTCCATTTTTTAATATGATGTGAGCTTTGATAGCGCAGTTTACTTTAATGCAGTTTTAAAAATCCTGGAATGCTGCGTTCAAAACAGTATTACAATTTCATGGAATTTACTGTAGAAATATGTTAACAACGACATAGTACATTTAAGTGGATGCTATGGGTCCTACAATTTGGACGTATTACGCAACAAAGTTATTAAATTTGTTATATACCTAATATGAATTCACCCTTGCACAGTATCTCTCTAAAGGCGTACGACGATCATACTGCTTGATGTAGGTATTGTGAATATTGTGATTTTCACATGTTATATGTAATAGATGGTATATATTTTGTAAGCTGTTATTAAATCTTTTTTTTCCTAGATCAATAACAGAATTATCAGAGCTACAAACCTAATTCTAATTATAACCTCAGAAATACCACTAGTTTTTATTAATAAAAAACTGAGGTTACCAAACCAAGCCTACGAACATTTTCAATATACTGAACCAACAAATTTTTACAAGGAATTTTTTCAACCAATTTATTTTTGCCCAACCAAAGTTTCCCTTTAATTTTTCCCAGAATAACAATAAACATTGTCTCCGAAACCTTGAAAGAATTTCTTGCAAAATTCTTATTTTTCCTCCTCTCCAATGTAAACAGAAAATAAAGGGTCCAAACGGCTTGCTAATACTGTTTTCTAATAATCCCTACAAGGTCCGTTCTTAGGTCCTCTTAATTAAAACATAAACGACTTTCCCATGGGAATGTTTTTACGAGACCGGTATTTGGGAAGTCAATTGCATTTCTTTTATTTTAAAACCGTTTTCGGGAAATGGTATGTTCATTTCATTAAAATCTCATTTTTTGAGAGTTCAATGTGTGATTTGACTCCCTCATTAGTCTAGTGTTCCTAAGCACGACAGCTACGCTAGAGGTCTTGGGTTCGATTCCTAGGTCGAGCAAAGTGTTATTAGGATTTTCTATGAAATTCTCAATAGCAGCTCGGAGTCTGGATTGGTGCCAGGTAAATAAAACATATCGAACTGCGTGTATACGGTAATTACACCTCTGCCTTACCCTTCCGGGAATACAGGCGTGATGGTATGTTATGTAATATGTGATTTGATATTTAGTCTAATCACCTATATACAAAGTGACTTATTTATACCTTTGTTAAGCAGTTACAGTATCATTGTGAACGTAGTCGATCTATTTCGGTTGCCACGAAATTTTTTTTTGTCCAGTTCAGTCCAGAATTAATATTCATAGCTAAGACAGGACAAGGGCTGTTAAGTCATCACTATATTATAATAAACTGTGTTGCCAACCAAAACATTCCACTTCACCACTCAATAGGAACGCATCAATCAGCCTTGGCAGTAGTAACTTACGAGCATTTATCAAATATAGGGAACAATGAACACGAAAAAGGCATTATTTTGTTAACAAAATATTTAGGGAATTTGGTATCAATAATTTCCGGGAATGGATATCGATGGTGTTGCCTGTGAAAATTATTTGTTTTTTTGCTGATAATATTTTTTTTTATTCAATGTTCATAATATGCCTCATTTTGCCAGTAAAGTTTTGTCTAAAGCGGCTGCTGCGTAGTGCGTCCTGAATTCGATCCCCAAGTCGCACAAACGTATGCCATCACGCCTATATTCCCCCAAGGATGTAGGTACTTTATTTATACCGATAGTTCGCGAGTATGTTTAAGTTCCATGTAATAGAGGGCGCGCCTATTGACATTGACCGGGTACATTGCATGCTCCGAGCTGCTATTGAGAATTTCATTGAAAAACCCAATAAAACTTTGCCCGAAATAGGAATCAAATCCAAGACCTGTAGCGTAGCAGTAAGAAAGAAAAAATAAAGAAAACACTAGCGCTTAGAATAGGGAAGTTAAAACATTATTATAATTTCAAAATTATAAAAATCCAATTAGGAGCCTGATACTTCGGTTAGTGGCTGGTTAATGGCAATAGGCTCGTATTTAAGCAATTTACAACTGGCAGGTGACACCCCAACCATTACAAATATAGCAACACAATAACCCCACAAAAAGGTGTTGCCTGACGAAAAAATAATATTTTATGTATCGTAAGTGCTTCCTACTGATACCTACTCACTTATTCATGTAATCGTGTACTAACAAAACTCCCCTTCGCATATATATCTACGGAATTTACAAGGTTTTATTGTGGACTCGATAAACATACCATGATAACATCGAGGTTATGTTTTATTTGTGAACTACTTTTGCTATATTTTTAGTAAGGAAGGGGAAACAAAGCTTCCCTTTCATTTTTTGTGTTGTTTTTATACTTTCTTTTGATTCATTCTGGCGGTTGTAAGTGTAAATGCTGCGTTAGAGATTTTTGGTTTGACTCCCAGCCGAGCAAAGTGTTGGATTAGGATTTTCTATGACATTCCCAGTAACAGGTCAGAACACACCACCGGCGAGCTGTGGATGTATAGTACACCCCTGCCAAACTCTTTGTATATAAACCTAACGTTATAATTATAGCTCGGAGTTTGGACTTGTGCCCGGTTAAAGGCATTAGGCTCGCCTCCTGCAACACCTAAACCTACCGGGAAACTCGGGATGTACATAGTATAACTCTCTGTCTAATCCATAGGGGAATACAGGTGCAAATGTTATGTTAGTTCATTAGTAAGTGAATGTTAACATTAGTAATTGAATTCTGTTCTCATCAAAATAAAGTTCAAACTAAAAATACTGCTTCTGCATCTTTTTACATAGGTTCTCGACTCCAGTACAGTGTTCGCATCAATGTGCCTTTGCTTATTCCCGAGCGCAGTACTAACAAAGTGAAACTTTAAAAGCAGGCTTATTTAATTTTCGCTCTGAAGATTTAATCTTATTCAAGAGTCACGGAGAAGTACACAAGTACATTTTCAACCATTCTTATTTTATATTGTTTTCGTAAGTTATTTTTTTGCAAATGTAAATGAATGAAACATAGCATACCATCGCGCTTGTATTCCGAAGGGTTAGGCAGAAGTGTATTAATATATATCCACAGTGAGGAAGAGTCTATTGACATTAACTTGAAGCGGCGGTAGCCTAATGGCTAGGGCGTCGGACTTGTGATCACACGGTTGCGGGTTCGAACCCAACCCATTGCACTACCGACGTGAACCCGCTCGTAACACAAGCATTTTAGCTTAGCACGAGGGGTTAACAAGAATACTAGTAATGTGTGACCCTCATTGCTAGTAAGCTTTTTTTTAAAAAAAAAAACTGGGCACAAATTCAACTTACAGAAAAACTCAAAAAACACGCTCCAATAAACCTTATAACCTAACGCAATTTTTCCGTATTTCTAGTCACATTAGAAATACACTCGTAAAATTTTCTTTCCGACTTCAAAGTAAACAAAAAGCGCAAACAAGAATCAAATCTCTCCACTCACCGTTCTTCAATAACAAACTGCGAAGCACCTGATATATCACAAACAAGACATCCAAAAAATAATGACGAAAAACATAAAATATTTCTAACAAAAACCTACCCCTCGGTACCTACCCTAATTTGAACACTCATCACTTGGACGGAGTACGGAAACAAAGAAAGTTATTAATGTCTCTACCCATTGTCTACATTTCTGACTGCTTCCACTATACAAAGACCTATCCCCCACAACCGGCCATAAGAAAATCTTAAAGAACGGCGGCTCAACTTCCCCGGTCAGTTTTGTCGGGTAGAATGTTACAGTTCCTTTTGTCCCGTGAGATTCTTCTTACAGTTTATTTTGCTCGTTTCAATTGCAACGTTTTGTCTTATAAATTGTGTTGATTGACGCCATGGTTAATGAACGGTGTTAGAACGTTGATTGGTAAGACAAATATTTTTAATCAAGAAAGGTTAAAATTTCGAAAGATGAAAATGAAAGTGACGGTAGCAATTGGGGCGCTCACCCTGTCTTTTCAATAAGCGTACATTGACGCATGACTGGGTGCGCCTTGAATAAATATTGATTAAGATATTAATGAATTTCTTTATATTCAAACTTTTTTTCTTAGTCTTATATAAAACTATATTTCCGCCCACGGCTTTGCCCGCGTAGTTTATCGGCTTTTCTGTACTATAATATGTTATTACATATATATATTACAACATAAACACACTATCTATTGCTGAAAACTGCATTAAAATCCGTTGAATAGTTACAAGATCTAAGCAAACAGACAGCGGAAGCGACTTCATTTTATACTATATAACGATAAAATACATATGATTTTGTTGTATTTCGTCATAATAAAATGTTAACGCGGTCTTGATGAATGTCGTGAACCCCGTCGCCGTGACCGCAAGGTACGGCACGTTCACGACAAAGGAACACGGCAAAGGAACGAAATTGGTACGAGTCTGATATCCCTGCCGCCTCCCCAGGTGGCAGATGATTCAAGAAGATATTTCACACCACAAAAAATGGGGACGGAATAATTGGCAATGATGTGGTACGACCCACTTAAATTAACTCAATAACCTGCGAGCCTAATAATTTTAAATAAATTCTAGTATATATTGTTACCTTCATCAATTCTAATAACCACGACCTTTGCGCCAAAGCAATCATTCCCCGACCCTTGCAAAAAAGTTAAGCATCACTCTCTTACAGTACCACATATCAAGTGCTGTAAGTGCAAGTACAACAAAGGATAGTTAAACATACTTCCTATCACAAAAGTATTTATCACGTCATCAATCTTCCAACAAACAAACATGGTGAACCTAACAGAGCTGCTAAACTGCTTATACCCTTCGCATTAATGTCGCAATAACGGGTAATGTATGGTTAACTACCGTAAATAGTGTTGACCCTTCCGATGGGACCTTCAGGGCCGGTGTTTATGGCAATATGTTCCATTGATCGGTGTAAGAGCCTTTTGGGAGATTCTTACTTAAATGACAGATGCACAGACCAGAAATGGAAAGGTAGTATTGATGATATGGACGGGATTATAAGACACCTAAGGCTGGCCCAGTGGTAACAGCTGCAGCTTACGCGTTATAGGTTGTAGATTCAAACCCAAGCAGGCGCTTTGGTGAAAGAAAAACATCGCGAGGAAACCAGCATGTCTTAGAGCCAGAAATTTTGAAGACATGTTAAAAACCAACTGGCATGGTTGAAAGCCAACGCCAGGCAAAATTGTCTTTTTGAGGACTCAAAAAAAGCCTCTTATGATTCTCCTAGACGCAACTGACAACGGTGATCTGTGTCAGTATCTGAGAGCAAAATGGTAAATAGATGAAACTGTCAGGGCAGCAATAAAATCTTGTAATTTGAATACGCAATAGTTGGCTAAAATTGCTTTTGATGAATCATAATATGATTTTCATCAGAAAATGGCTTAGGAGCTATGTTCTAAATATGAATGAATACCTAAGAGTTAGAGGAGATAGTGCAAGTTTAAACAGACGTCAACATCTCTCACATTCTACGAAAACCAATCAAAACACGACAAATTTACATTAACAATTTATGTCGAGGAACGTTCAGCCAATAGGATTGCATTGCCGTTGGTGGTCCAATTAGTCCTCTTCTTTCTTTATTTGGATCTACATACCTCAGATAGGTCAACCTCTACTTTATATTATCGTTACTGAAGTAGATAAGATAACCGATACTTATGACCCAAAGCTATAAAAATACAAAACCACGGCCACAAAAAAGGTTCATTGACTTAGTCCCTGTTTACTACGGCGACAACAATTTCTACTACAAAACAAAGGACAATAATACTACAGCGTTAACGAGCGTAAACTATTGGAGGGTGACCATTATTACGGTCAGGACAGACCCGGCTATATCGAATAATGTTCCCTTACTCCAAATTGGGTGTTTAATACATACACATGCTTATTTTGGTTATAAACCAAAATTAATGAACCTAAAATTAGTGATAATTGTTTTTATTCATTCAAATATGAAATGAAATTAAATGTATTTTATTTATATTTCTGTAAATTTCTGTCACACTTCGCCAGTATGATTAGGTCCCATGTAAAAGGGGACGAGCCTATTACCATTAACCGGGCACAAATCCAGACTCCGTACTGAGAATTTTATAGTAAAACCCAATAACATTTTGCTCGACCTGGGAATCGAACCCAGGACGTCTAGCGTAGCAGTCGCGCTGAGGACCGATAAGGCAGTCCACAATAATACAAATTTAAAAACCATAAAAATACGTACGTAATTTAAAGGTATATAATACCTACAAAATGTTACAAAAAAGCTGTAGTTACCCCCAAAAACATTTCCTTACAACCACTTAAAAATACCTGCCGTTGTTTGACATCATGTACTTTTACCGGTAAATTTCATTTTACCCACTTCATATCGAAATAAGGACCGTTATTATGCAAAAGTGAAACACATCAAAGTGCTTTTGAGGTACCGTCAAAAATTATACCGGTACTTTTGTTTTTGACGGGCAATGATCAAAGAAAAATGTTGACGTGTGCAATAACACCACACGAATCATGTAGTGGCTGAACGATCGGCTTCTGGACCGCGGGCTACAAATTCCATTCTGAGTTATTTGTACAGGTTGTTCTGAGTCTACAAAGTTTCTCACATTATGAAAAAATAATGGCAACCAGTTTCTTTACTTGTGAACACACACAGACCGACACACACACACACACACACAACTCTCTCACTCTTAAATGTATCTCTACAGAGTCACTATCGATATCTACATAGTCACTATCGACTATGCGATAATACAGAAAAGTCGAGAAAACACGCGTGCGAAACTGTTGGCGGAAAGCTAGTGGTTGATAAAGAAAAACACACTATTATGTTAACACCATTATGTTAAATAATCATTATGAAATGATATTTTATTTCTGTAAATAGATCTTTTAAGACACTTTTACAAGTCGTTTTTTTACATTTTTTTTTTAACTAGATGGCGTCGACGTTTCCTATCTGACGATCTCTGAGAAGAAACGTCGAAACAAACTCAGAGAATCATGGTCTCTTTTAAAGTCCAGACAATAGTTATATTATATGCGAGTTCAATGTAGGGCAAAATCTGAACAGGCCTTTTGAAGAAAGAACCATACCAGCTTTGAGTTGACCTGTCCTAACTGACGGAACGCATACATCAGTCATCGTGTAGCTCAACCATTTTTTAGGGAGCCCAACGACCTGACGCACAACGATACCAGATCAGCAAGACATTTGCGTAGGTCATGGGAAATACTCAAAACTTTCAGAAATCTTTAATATAAATAAATGTTATACGAGTTAAAACTAACCGACATAGTACTCACATTTACATTTTGTATGGTACAGTGTACATTAATAATAATACTATGCATGATAACTATGACCGACGAGGGAACTCAGTCAACTCGTAAATGGAAAAAAATAAGAAAATTATATTTGAGATACGATAGCCAGCAAGTCGACCAGTCACCACAAGCAGCACCCGTTCACGTGTATCGCACGGATCAGCCATCACCTCCAGTCATTAATGACTAATCACTAAGTAGTCTCGAATCAATTCTTGTAATTTCATTGTAATAAAAAAAATTATCCTGTAGATTTGTCTTATTTTAATTGTTTGTCATTTTAAGTACCCGTTCTTCATGTTAACGGTAATAAAGTATTTATTATATTATAAGTTTCATTCTTTCTATATGCTAGTGTATTCAACACTGTAAAACACTTAAGATTCAGTAATAAAAACGAAATTGCGAAAAAATATGGTGTTTCATATCTCAATAAGGTCACTCAACTTTATATGGAACAGCAATTTTTTTTCATGGATAATTAAAAAAGAATTTGATATATAAAAAAAAAACTAACTTTTAAGAGGGATACTTAGAGTATCCAGAACCTCTATCGGTTCTAAAACTGGCGAAACTTTTCCTAATCAATTTAGAGATTAAAATGTCTGTGTTGTAAACTTTGCGATACGGATAATGACTATTTGTCTAATTAGCTTTGTTAACTTTGTTTCAAGATGTACCAAGACATTTTCCAAGTAAAGAAATTCGATTGCATGATATTATTTTAACATTTAATCTAAATTATTTATCAAAAAGGACTGTATTATGAAATAAGGCTCTTAATATGGCATGGGCTTCAACCTAAGCGGGACTGAATACATAATTTAAACCACGTGTTTTTTTTTTTAAAAAAAGGCTTACTAATAATGTGGGTCGCACATTACTAGTATTCTTGTTAACCCTCGCGCTAAGCTAAATCCTTGTATTACGAGTGGGTTCACATCGGTAGTGCAATGGGTGGGTTTCGAGCCGGCAACCACATGATCGCAAGTCCGACGCCCTAGGCATTTTTCCTTCACCGTTTTAAGCGCGTGTAAGCCAAATCGGTCCAGACGTGTGATGCGCTTACCAAAGAACGGCATTTTATTTTTTACTAGCTTTCCGCCCGCAGCTTCGCCCGCGTGGACAACACGATTTTGACTGTTAAGTTTTTTTCAATTCTGGCGGGAAATTGCAAATAATCCTTACATATCTTTCCGTCCGCTTCTTTGCTCGGGTAGACCACAAAATTTGGCCCAACTTTATTGTTTATCGAAATATAAACGCAGCTTATATCCTTTCCCAAGGTCTAGTCTATTTTTGTACCAAATTTCATCAAAATCTGTTCCGAGGTTGGGCTTCAAAGCGTGACTGTGTTTGGACTTCCATATGAACGTTCATCCCCTATTTTATCCCCACACAGGTCGAAATTTCAAGAACGCTAGAATAAACATTTATTTATTTCTTATGAAGTGCCTTAATATAAAGTTTCATGGTTTTATCTTAAAAAATGACGAACTCCCATACAAAGTTTCACCCCCTATTTCAATCCCTTCAAAACGTTTTTTTGCAATAAAAGGTAGCCGATGTCCTTTGTCAAGCTTTAGTCTATCCCAGTATCAAATTTCATCAAAATCGGTTAAGTGGATTAGGCGTGAAAGCGTAACAGACAGACAGAGTTACTTTCGCATTTACAATATTAAGTAGGGATTTTATTTATTTTACGGCGATCTGATCATTTTGATTCTTGGGAACTGAGATCTGATAAATATCGTTAATTGTTAACAATATCAATACAATTGCGTCACTCTACAATCGTCGTTCACAGCCGCAAGATGTTATCTGCCCGCAGTTAACCCTCCTTTAATCTGTTCGCGTTTGATCTGCGGTCCAACTTAGATCGTTAGACTGTGAAACTGCAGGTAAGACAGTGTTCCTTATAAAGTAATACTGCTACGTTGGAAGGTTGAAATTATTATGGCTAACAATTCTATTTTAGTTCGTAAATATCTCCCAGTTCACAACCTGTACCTAGTGTATTGCTGGCATGTCTACGTGCCAGCATGAATGGGTCGCCACGACCGGTCTCGCATTTTTTAGACTGTCCATACAATAACAGACCAGCGTAAACTGGATTTGTATGTTTCGAGCGTAGCCGTGCGTACTACCCTCCCACAGAATATCGATATGAAGAAGCAGTATGCATACTGTTGCGTTTCGTACGGTGAGTGTCGAGCGCCGGAGGCCCAATTCCTCCCTCAATCCAGTTAGTATTTTGATACGACGGCAGCATTCTGTCCATACTTATTCGTTTTGGGTAACTCTTGATTTGGAGACGATAACTAGAATTACTGTGGGGAGTCACGGTTATTAATTTTTATCTTAAGTGACGGAAGGAAAACGACCACTAAATTATAATTATTCAGTAACATAGACTCCAGCAGCATTGCACTCCTTAGCGGTTGGTTGTAATGCATGAAAAAGGGAAAAGTAACTATCTTTTTGTATTTTTTAGGCATTTTCGATGCAAAGATTTTGAAGTTATTTTAGTGAAGGAAAAATTAAGTAACTTTTTAGGTACCCCCATTTCCCCTCACCTCTAAAACGATCCAAAAAATACATAAACTTACTATAAAACCTGTTTTCGCCGTAGAGTTAGGCAGAAGTGTATTTATTGTTATATCTCATTTTTGTTTAAATATTGACATAATAATATACTTAATATCTAAATTGTAAGTAATTGTGAATTTGACATCAACATAATTTTTTTTTCTTTATATTTTATGTATTCCTTTAAGGTGCATTTTTTTTAAAATTTTGGGAATGATGTGGCCTTCTGTAATTAAGGAAACATATTTACTTAAGACTTGGCTTATTTATGTAGAATGTGAAGTGTATTCCTTGTTGAAGACCCAATAAATAAATAAATAAATAAAATAAATAATTAACACCCACATTTCGCCGATATGTTTAGGTCCCATGTAATAAGGGACGAGCCTTTTGCCACCCAAAAAACATTTTCATTAAATTAACAGATTTCAATTAAAATTTTAAAGATTGCTTCTTAGCACAGTCTTCGTGAGATTACAAGGCAAATACCTACCAATTAAATTTAAATTTATGCTTAAATAGTAACTTGGGCAAAACTGAATTTTATTGCTCAAAGTTAAGGTGCAAAATATGTTAGCAGTGATGAAGCACTTGTAATTAATTAAACATTATTGGAATGTTCTTGTTAAGGTGTTTGTGGAGGGTATTAAAAGATAATATATATTCTAAGTGGCATCTCGCTATCTGTTTGGGAGAAAGCAGAAGTCTGTGTACGTAACTTAGATTTAATTTAACTCGTCATGTAACAAATACAGATACATTAAAAAAACCTTTTCTTTCTATTGTTCTGAAGCAAGTTTATGTTCTATTTTTACGTATGGTATATTGGTTGAATAATCGGGTTTTACGCTTAATGTCACCGGTTGAATTCTCGTACGTAACTAATACTTGTATACAAGTAGCTCGTATATGGGTGTTTGGGTAAAAGTTTTATTTAAATCATCCACGATACTGAATATGAATAAGTCAATTTTCAATATAACCATATGAACTTATACTTTGTCGTTAGTTTAACATATATACCATCACGCCTATATCCCCCGAAGGATATGGCAGAGGTGTAGTGGTTTACACCCATAGTTTGCCGCAGGGGCGAGTATATTGCCATTATTTAACTGAAAAAACCCAATAACACTTTGCTCGACTAATGAGGCAGTCTTCGTAACTAGTTTTTTTTTCTATATCTATGAAATAAATCTTTGTGAATCATGATTCCATATATAGAGCTACGAATTTTTTTTATAGCCAAGAAAATTGCTCAGTACCTATGTGTCGTAAAATTTACTGCTTCTATCACATTTTATGTATGATAGTGTCGTGAACAAATTTGCTACTATATATATTAAGTACTTTATTTATTTGCTTTTATATGAGAGTTATTCTGCAAAATGAAGAATAATAATAAGAAATGATATTTTTGCATGCTACGATTCTTGCATGCTTTTTTCACACTTCCATTACCTGAGAATCGATCCTAGGATCGCACACTTAGCCGTACTTGCAACCATATAACCAGGCTGTATCTATGATGACATGAATAAGAAAACATTAAACTCGATTGCAAGGCATATAATAAAATCTCTTGCCAAAAATCACTTTCAATATTCACGAGCCTATTAGTCATAATACTATGTCAGCATTATGATTTATTCTTATTAATAGCCATCCCATCCCTTAAAGTAATCCTCGTTTCCCTGTCAGGTTAATAGCTATCATCCCAGGGGGACAAAGCAAGTCATTTCCAGACACAATTACATCCCCGAAATGCAGTGTTCTGCTCACCTACTTAATTAATTTGCTTTTGTAATTAAAGTGCCTTGTTCATCGGAGTCAGCATGGCTGCTAAGCATAATTTCTTGGATTGGATTCCCAGGTCAAATAAAGTCTTTAAAAAATAGTAGATTGCAAGTCAGTTTGGATATATTGCTCGCTTACATGAGTAAAAATATATAGACGAAATTTGGATCATCTACCACTAAAGGATTACTTTGGATAGGTAAATAAAATTATTTATTTTTAGAACTAACTCTTCTTTAACAACTTGTAGCGGCAAAGTACTGTTAATGTTGTTATATTGAAAAATTGAACGGTTGTTTAATTAGCTCGCAAACTAGCAATTTAACGTGCCATCAAAATTTCATTCTGTATTCTACATTATACACTTATTGCAATATATTTTCATAAGAGAAAAACTACAAGAAATAGCAACAAAATATATAGAAGTAGAAAGGAATTAATAAATCAAATACCATTAACTACTTACCGTGAAGTCTGTAGAAATCCTTCGCTATTCACAAAGAAACAGATGACATTTATACAAAAACGCTTAGCGTAGATCATTCATTTCAAACCAGTATAATATACGAGTGGGTCCTGAATTCAATATCATTACTTATCTTTAAAACTTTGATAAATTATACGCGTACCAAGCCGCGAAACTGGGTGCACCTGGCAGACAATAAAGTAATGGACGCCCTACATTGCTTGCTACATCCCATTCGTTGATTAATGGATCGCAGTGGGGCCGTCGGTCGATACGATAATTTGAGATTGGCTCGGTTGAAGCTGATATATGGGTAGAAGTGAACTTACCAATGAACTTGCTGAGTAATCTACATTTTCTTAATCTAGTTTCTTTTAGGTTTTGTTTTAGTGAATTAGATTCAAGTTTTTTATCTTTAATGTAAATTTTGTTAAGCACCTTTACGACCGTGTTAATAATTATATCAAAATCTAATATAGATAATCTATAATCATCATTAAAACATACTATCGCTTCCACATATCCGGAAGGATTAGGCAGAGGTGTAAAAATGTTTATTTATGAATAAATATAATCTTAATTTTAGTGAATATTATGTTTTCCATTAATTTATTTTGAGTAATAAAGATATTTCTTAATTGTAATTGTTATTACAATCAATTTATTTTACTCAAAATAAATGATTCAATTATTCCAGAGCTATGATCAATAAAATAATATTAATGGAAAAAAGTGGACGTTTAATTGTAACGTTGTCCCATCATCGCTTAACATTACCTTGAGTTGACCTTTACCCTCGACCTTTGGTCGTGACTATTATTTCATCCTTCAAGCAAGTGGTAGGTATATAAGAATGCTTAGCGCTTATAATCCAAAACCTATTAATTTTTTTTTGAGTCGTGCTTCCTTAAATGTAATGCATAATTAAAGTCTTTCCAAATTATAGTATCTTTATTCCAAAATCTCACTAACAATCATTCACAACTCGAATGACACAATCATTCTTTATCTTGCAGCTAATAAAACCTCTTTTTCTCTGCAACAAGGCCTTACTTTTCTCCACCAATGGCCTTCCCAGAGACTTCATTGTAGATAATGCGATTCGCCAGGCCTATTAACATTCTCTGGCCTTGCACATTATTCGTGAGGCCGATCTCCCTTCGAGACAAATCTCCAGTTCTCCGTGCGAAGTTCATTAATAGTGCCAATAAGGACCTCATATTTTTTCCCTGTGGATTCCCTGTGGTTTTTGTGACTCGAAGCTTTATGAAGATTCTGTGGCCTGACACTCCAAGATGAAAATTAAATTTTTATCTTCACATAGTTAGGAACAAACTCGCTCCCGCTGTGGTACGCTTAGAACTTTTAAACTAAACAACGGATTTTAATGTACATAGTTTTTAATAATAGTAGAGTGATTCATTCATTCAAGGAAGGTTAATATGTAGTTACATGCATATTATAGTATAGAAAAGCCTAGAAATGGCCGGCGAACTGTGTGTGTACATTAAGTGCACCTCTGCCTAACCCTTCGGGGAAAACAGGCGTGATGGTATGTTATGTTATGTAAAAGCCTAGAAACCACGCGGGCGAAGCCGTGGGCGGATAGCTAGTATATATAATAAGATACTATTTCTTGGAACTGAACCTTTTTAGAATAATTGAACATTATTTAAGGATAGACCGTTTAAGAATGATTAGAAAGTATTTAAGAATATTTAAATTATAATTTAGTCTACTTCGGAAAGAAACAGGTTCTGGATTTGTATTTCATTAGGTACGTTCAACGTTTGGGAAAAAAATATCTCCAAATGTCACAACCGACTTAAATTAGATAATTCAAGGTTTTGGGTTCGATTTCCAAGTCGAACAGTGATATTGAGGTTTTCTGTGATATTCTCGGTACCATCTCTCTAAATGTGCCCAGATATAGGTATGATTATTTGGCTCCACTGGACGCAGGTGATTGATATTTTCTTTCGCATAAAATGTACGATATATAAAAATGTATGCCAAATAAAAGAATATATAAGTAACTAGAATGTAGCCAATTAAGTTATTCCTAGTACCAGGCAATTAGACGAGAGCAGGCGAGCGTTTTTAGAAAAGATATCTTAAATTTGTATAGGTAGTATGATAATCTACTTATTGCCTGTATAAAGTTGTTAATCCCTTTTAGGAGCCAATTAGAGGGATCAGATGAATGAGTCTAGAATATTGTTATATATATTTCTAGAGAAATCTAGTCTTAGAATCGAGAATTATTTAACAACCTTTTTGGCCCGGTATATACCTAGGTACCTTCATAAAATTCTCAATATTTAAGGCTCTTGCAAACGATAATCAGTAGGTTATGCAATTATCAATCACTTATACGATAAGATTGAGATGATATCTGCTCACCATATTTTTACGACGACGTGTGTTATTTTTCCAACTATATACTATATAGTATCGGCTAACTTGTTACTAACTTGAGTTATGCCTTAAATCTAAACTAATATTATAAAGAGGAAGGATTTGATTGTTTGTTTGCGATTGCGATTGCGATTTGAAAAATTCTTTCACCAATAGAAAGCTATATTATTCCGTGCTATATTATTAGGTGACATAGGCTTATTTATCCCGTAAAAAGACCAGAAAAGTATACTCCACGCGGGTGAAGCCATGAGCGGAAAGCTAGTATATCATATATTATAGGCTAAATCGTTACTTTAGCCGCCAAGACCAGGGGGCCTAGACAATGTTACATTTCCATATCTATAACGAAGTTAGATAAATCTGAAATCTTTCGATGTGTCACGTGATGAAATTGTGTCAAATCCATACATTTATGATATCTAACTTTGTTATCGATAACGAAGATATGACATTGTCTAGATCCCCAGTACCCAGGATTGGGACACGTCATGGGTTGATAATGATGATTCGAAAGCATGCCATTAATCTAATTTGTCCAGGAACTGAAAAACTTATTACATCAAAGAGTAAAAAAGAAGCGCACACGTAATTTTAACTATAAATCCTTTCTTAAAAAATCTGACCAACCAGAAGCTCATAACACAAAGGGGTGAGAAAATCATAAATTTGAATACCTACGACGTACATTTTAAAATTTTCACATCGACTTTTTTTTTGTTATCATTGCAAACATGGCTGGGATTCCATTTTGGCATGCAAGCTCGCACTCTCTCGTTGGCAACGCTCCAAGCACGTCTTGGAGGTATTCTTGTATGCCGCAAGGTGCGAGCGACGCTAAGAACAACGAATGGAATATCAAGTTTAACTAAGAAGCGAACATTATGTAGGTCAATCAAAAATTGATAACTTATTTGATACTAACAACCAGTCTGCTTCTTATGTATTCTGCTTAGTGACGTCACTGTCTATGTTGAACTCAAGGAGATGTATTACATCTCCTTGAGTTCATCATACAATAGTTCCTTCTAGAGATCCCCCATTATGTAAAAATCTAAGAAAAGAAAGGGGGAAGAAGACGGAATTAAAAAAGTGATCAAGTTTATTCCAATGATAAGTAGTTACAATATGTTATAAAATTAAATAAAAGTAAAGATTTATTGGCTGATACCTTCCTTTATATATTAGAGTACTATAAAAATATAGTACATACGAAGCAAGTTTATGTATTTGATAATAATCAGACATTTATAAACATAATCTTGCCTACACTTTGCAGTATAGGTTGGCCTTGAATTATGGGAAAACCTTTAAAATGGGTGTTCAGTATAAACTGGATTTGTATAGCTAGATGTGTAGCCGTATGTACGAAGTAATTTGATTTAAAGATGAAATTATAAAGCATTTATAAAGATATTTTGCCGACATTTTCCTAAAACAAGACACGCTTGAGACGGATTTGGGATGTCGGAAGTCCGCACTACGCCACAGCGGACGTTACACAAGTTATTTAGTGACTATTATTCGTTCCTAGCTTAAATCTCACCTTGTTGCGCATAGGTACATACAGGCGGACAGACGTCCGCCATTACTATTACCTACCTATTATGCTTGACAAATATTGTGTATCCGAGAAGAACGTTGCTGGACGCACGTTTTTGGTATCCATTATTTTATTGTATTTTAGAATAAAATTGAATTCGAATTACAACTACCCTGCGGATGAAACTTAAATATTCACAATTACTTTTTTTTCTACGAAATTACACCTTGCGTTCTGATTTCTATTACTTACGCGAACATAGAAATTAAACTATGTTTTACAGATTTTATCGCGTTATATTGATCCTTTACAGCATCCGGTCAGATACCAGTCGCACTACGCTTTAAGAGCTACTCAATTATTTTCACTAATACTTGCTACGAGCTTACACCTTGTGACAAACCACAGTGCATTGCTCACGACGCATCCAAACAGATGGACGGCCGCAGTACGACGCGGACGCTATTCAAATTATTTCACCCATTTTTTATATGTAAATTATTTTGTTTTAAAAGCAGTTATTACCGAGAAAAGTACCAAACAACGCACGTCAACGTCTTTTACACATTAGAATCAGGTTTCAAATTAGAATCGATTTTCAAAAGGCTAAAAACGAAACCTGACGACAATAAAATAGATATAGATTTTATATACCTCTATTAAAAACATTTTGGTATGATACCGTATCGAAATACGTAAGCTCGACTCATGTAACGTGAATATATATGACGAAATTCGCAATTCATATTCCAGTTTGCATAGATTGACGGCTCTAACAAAACATGCGGTAATTTAAACATATAGGCGAATATAAACACATACATTGTTGTATACAAACAATATAAATGACCGCGGTGCTGCGTATTATTAGCCTCATAATTTGCACTTGCTGCTCTAGACAGCTTTATTCCTCAGTGTGAACTCACCCTGGCCTGTTGGATGGACCTATGCTGATATTGAGGATAAGCTGATTGTCAGGCTTTTCGGGCTGTGACGACTACTAACGATTGTTATAGCGTTTGAAAACTGGAATGACATTACGTCCCCTTTGGGACTGGCTAGCGCAATTAAACGCAAGCAAAAAGATCAGTGCAATTATTACTTAGCCACGACATTTATTATATAAGGCTCGTATTTAAACGAACGAAAAAAAACTCAAAGTACAGGTGTAAAAAAAACGAATAATGACTACTGAAATACTAAGTGGACGATAAACTGTGGGCGACTACAAATATTAAAAATGGCATCGATTTCTTTTTTCTAACAAACAATGAACACGATTTGGTTCTGGCGGCGATTGCCTGACTGGTTTGGCGATGTGTGGTCACAGTTCTAACCTAAGCTTACCGATATCTATAGTTAGAAATTTGCTGCTCAATCAGTATTTTTGATGCACGGTTTATTATACCAACAGCCTACAGAAAACCACTCCATGATCAGAAAGACGAGGCCAGTTCAAAGCTGTCCCAATTAGTTATTAACTAAACACGGCCCCAAGCTCTTCGCAACTAATTTACATACTTTACCACTTCGAATTTTTTCATTATCTTTTAATTAGCTGTTCAGACATCTTAAGGCTGAGTTTATAAGTAAGCAGGGGAGAAAACAAAGGAATAGCCTACAAAGCTTCATTAACTATATCTATTTTTGGAGTTCCGTAAATTAACTAAAAAGGAGGAAAATTCATTTATTTAAAAAAATATTGTGTAGCTACAGCATTAAGATATAGATGGAAATATTATCTTTGAAGTCTTTAATAGGCACAAGTAAATTAAAAACATATATTATAAAACAATTATTAGCGCATTTTCATCTTGAGGCCGAAAGTTCCACATGCCTACCTAATAAGTTCACTGTCTACATTATCCTTCATAAACTGGAATACAATAATATTAACACATATATTGCTTAGCGGCAGAATATATTAATAGTGATACGGTGGTATAACCCCAGATGAACTCGGCAATAGAGTTTTGTCACCTCAAAAACCATTTCAAAAATTATAATATGAATACCTAACTCAAAATATAGAAACCATACCATGAAATTATACGCTTACAAACACTTTCCGTAAGGTTTTCTAAAATCTTACTTTAGGAGTCACCTGCGTTCAATATAACTCACTTTCGTCCCAGAAAAATTTACTTACTAAACCATACTCGGCTTAAGCCATAAGCGGAGCATCAACATGAAACAAGCTACTGATTTCTAGTTACCTACAGTAACACATCTGTAAAACCTTCATCCGATTTCGTGCAGTAGTTTTTGCGTGAGGCGTGTAGATACAAACATATAAATAGACAAAAATTATAAAAAATATGTTTTGGCGTCTGTTGCTCTAAAAAACGTAATCAACTTGTTATAAATTTATTATGTGTATAGATAGATACGGAACCCGAAGCATCGCGCCTACTTTCCACCACACTTTTTCCCCAATTGTTTATACTTTGTGCATTAAATAATATTTATCGTTACAAGTTACGGGGGTAAATATCAATTTACCTCGTTCACAGTACCAGGGAAATATAAAATATGTGGAGAAGGATTTATAGAGGCTGGTGAGGCGCCAGGGACGATTGCGACTCCCAGCGGTGGTATATATAAATTTGCTGCTATGTAATACAGTGCTTCTTAGGTTATTTATGGTGTTTGGGCGTATGAGATTAATTTCCGTACGGATTTTGCAGCGGTACGTGGTGTCAGGTATTTTATTATTTTTGCGTACGGTAAGCAGAAAAATGTGGGTCGGATTATGTCAAATTGCTAATGTATATTTTATTATTTTCATGGGAAGCGGTTTTAAATATATATTTTTTTAATTTAATGGTATCCAAGTAGCTTTCTAATGCGTATTGGAATTCAATGAGCAGCAGATGTAGACGCAGGTTCAAACCCTGCCTGAGGCCGAATTTGTTACTTACGGTACCAACTAGATAGAAGAAGATAGATCAAATGGATAGTTGTAGGCCTCACTTTAGTAAACTAGGCATCCTTACTCTAACATCTCTATATATCCTCGAAATCTGTTTATTTATACAAAAACATATACACCTTTACTCTCACACAAAAGATCATTATCCACAACCCCGTAACCTAAAGCACCAAAATAACCTGTCACTTCCCTCCTCAAGTCTAACAATATTTCACTCTGGACCACACGCAATGTCGATAAAAATATTAAGGAAATAAAAGATACATTAAATTTTAACATTTTTAAAATAAAATTAAATAAATACTTAAAGGAAAAATGCTACTACAACCTACAAGAGTTTTTCGAGGACAAAACGAAATACAAATAAAATAATGACTTTGTCCAATTTAAATAATAATTTTATACTAAGTATAAGATTAGATTCAGAAAAATAGATTTTAAGAATTTAATTTTTAAGAATTTTCTTTAGTAACAAATTGCAGCGCCCTTACAGGGTTTCATATTGATACTGATGTGTATTTTGTAACAACCTATGTACATATGAAAGCAATAAAGATTTGAATTTGAACTTGAACTTGCTACTTGCATTTAATGATATTCAATTACATTTGTTTCTTTCACTAGAAATTTTCTTTAATTAGAAAATTCAGTTCTTTGTGAAAATTTCGCAATATTTAATGCTAAAAAATAATAAAAAATAAGTACATTTGTGAAGTTCATAAACTATACCTAAACGCACCCACGATTTAGCTATAAACTTCACTTTGTAATTGTAAAAAAATGGTTTTAAGTTTAACTTTGGTAGAGCGCAGTAAGCCCAATTCCTCCCTCAGTCCCCTTCCTTCTCCTTTTCTCCATCCCCTACCTTTTCCATAAATAAGCTCGGCAACGCATTTGTAACTCCTTCAGTTCTGCAGATGTCCATGGGCGGTGATGATTACTTAACTTCAGGTAGCTTGGCAGCCCATTTTCCGAGCTATGCCATAAAAAAACCTTCCAAACCACCTTCAAGCGTTCTCATGAGAAAAGGGGATCTAACAGAGACACATGAACAACGAAGTTATCCTATAAAAACTCAATTTTTCTCTTTGAGGTGCGGAACCCTAAAAACTGTAATGGACATAAAACAATGCATCATTGAATGCACGTCATAATTATCGCTGTATTCATCAAAATTAATTCTCTACACGTATGGACACATACGCCATACCCGGACAATGGATTTCGTCAAAATGGCCGTCCAATATAATAACGGGCTTCGATGAAATAGAATTATTGCTTTATAGCATGTTTCAACCGCATATAAGGTTATAAATTCATTATGTTTGTTTATATTAGTGCGTAAGTTAAATATTTATCAGCATCCTATCAGATTTGCAAACAAATTCAAATTGCATCAGCCTTCTTTTATAACGTAAGAAAATTCTGATAGTTGCTATTATTTATTATATTTTTGTATGCATTTTCATAACGGGTGGTCGCCACATCAAAATTGCTTCAGCAGTTTAGACGAGAAAATGTAACAAACAAACATACAGAGCTACTTTCAGTATAAAATAAAAGAAAGGAAGATAATAAAATTTCTTTAAAAACAGTTAGATATATATTTTATATGTAGGTATTTTATTCAACCATACAATCACACTTGTATACCCCGAGGGTTAGGCAGAGGTGTACTAATGTACACCCACATTTCGCCGGTATGTTTAGGTACTAGGTAATTGGAAGCGAGGCTATTGCCATGAACCGAATCCAATCCAAACTTCGAGCTGCTGCTGAGAATTTCGTAGAATAATAATGCTTTCTGTCTGCCTGCCTGTCTGTCTGTTCGCGATGAACTCAAAAACTACAGCACCGATATTCATGATAGTTCTCACCAATGGAAAGCGTGATTCTCGAGGAAGGTTTATATGTATAATACAATAATACAATCACTACATAGTATAAAACAAAGTCGCTTTCACTGTCCCTATGTCCCTTTGTATGCTTAAATCTTTGAAACTACGCAACGGATTTTGATGCGGTTTTTTTTAATAGATAGAGTGATTCAAGAGGAACGTTTTTATGTATAATACATACACATTTTAGTATAGAAAAGCCAATAAACCACGCGGGCGAAGCCGTGGGCGGAAAGCTAGTTATACATATTATATTAAAGAGTACCTGGAAGGAATTGGGGGAGGTCCTTGCCCAGCAGTGGGACAGTAACGGCTAGAGAAAAAAAAGGTTCAGAAAAGTCAAGAAACCACGCGGCAGAAGCCGTAGGCGGAAAGCTAGTTATTATGTATAAAAAGGATACAGCTAGCATATTAAATTGAATTATTATTTTTGTATAACAACCCGTTTGTACGGTCCGCAATGGACATTTACATTCCAAACCGCCGAACATTCGCATAAATCTCAGCGCAAGTAAATCTATGCTTTCCGTTACGCATTGGCATGCAAAAAAAACCATATATATACATTTATACAATAATGACATGTTATAAATCCGAAAAAATCTTTTGTTCAAACCTAAGTAATAACGAATATCGGAGACAATAACATTAAATCATCCCCTATTCGTATTTTTATAACCCCTTGCTCTGGAAATAATCCCGGGTCGTTTTTTTTTTTTCATTTCTTTTGCAGTAAAACTTTCGATGACTAAGATTTAGGGATCAGATGAGCTCTTGTGGAAGGTTCTTTATTAAACGTTTAGGAAGGTCGTGACTGGTAAAGGGTAGGCAGACCGGTATTGAAGAATTGATCCAAGCTCGAGTACTGGGGTTTTTTTAAGATAATCATTATATCGTTGTTTAAATCCTTTTTTAATTTAACCTTTGTTATACCACTGTAGACCGAAGACCCTATCCTCCTTGCATTCTTCACAATCTATGATAAGTAAGCAGACGAGCTACTTTATAGGAAGTTAAATTCGCCGTCCATGGACATGGACATTTGCAATACCAAAGGAGTTGCAGATGCGTTGCCGAGCCTTTAAACTGTGTACTGTGGACATAGACTGGCTGTGCTCTCTTGGTGTTATCTAAACAATGCGAAGAAAACATAATCAATTGCTGCTGACCGTTAAAGAAGAAGGAGAGAAAGGAGAAAAGGAAAAGAAAGAAGAAAGAGTCCTGAGTGAGGAATTGGACCTCCGGCGCTCTACGCTATTTTGGACCAACCCTTCCAGAAGATATCAAACACATCCTACTATATCTATCTTAATTCGTAACGTAACAATAACCATCACGCCTGTATCCCCGAAGGTGTAAGCATACTCTACTGTAAGTGCGTGCACTCATAATTCGCCGGTAGTCAAAATCCGAATTCGAAGCTACAAATGAATTCAACCTGAGAAATTAAACCTAGGACTAGAAGAACTCTTGAAGCTATTAAGTCCAATGAGTCAATATCAAAGCTTCAAACTCTTTGGCAAACACAGAATATTAACTTCATGAAAAGAAAAAGTAGGAAAACCGGATTTCCTTAATACGTCAACTTGGCAGATGTCATAACATGGAATTGGGGTAATTATAGTTAATCGCATCAGCTTACACGGGACTCACGAGAATTAATTCCAATCGCTCGTGTAATACAATATTTGTTTGCGTATTAACTGCCTCATCGGTTTTTTTTTCTGCTTATTGTTTGTTATTTACCATCATAAATCCATTTCATTGTCCCAATGCTGGGCATGGGTCTCAGAATGAGAGGGAATAAACTATAGTCCACCACATTAGCTTACTGCGAGTTGGCAGACTTTACACGTCTTTGAGAAAATCTCTTAGGCATGCACGTGTCTGTCGTGTTATTGGGTTTTTCTATGAAATTCTCAGTAGCAGCTCAGAGTTTGGAATTGTGCTTGGTTAATGGCAATAGGCTCGCCCCCTATTACATGGGACCTAAACATACCGGCGAAATGTGGGTGTACATCCTGTTTATACAACAAGAGGCAGCAATGGCAGCAGCACGTCTCAAGACACTGACGCTATGGAAAAGCAGCGGCACGCGACATACCAACATCTTGGACGAACTCCAAACCGATTACCCAATCATGCGTGCCATTAACGAATGCATCTCGAAGGAGTTCATCTTCGACAAGAAATACAAGATCCAGCTCTACGAGGATCATAGATGTGAGGGTCTAAACCCGACAGAGGTGAGTATCTTCACAGACGGATCAAAAACAAGCATGGGCACCGAATGTGGTATCTACTCAGAAGATCAGAACATTCGGATGGCCATACCACTAGGGCACCACAACACAATATTCCAAGCCGAATGTATGGGTATCCTAATGGCAACTACGGCCATTGCAGCAAGGGAGGTAAAGAATTACTCTATTCGAATACTCTCAGACAGCATGGCAGTCCTACAAGCCTTGAACAGCCACACGGTGAATACGGGGTTGATATACGAATGCCACCAAAGACTCAACCAGGTAGGTGAGCTAAATAAAATAACCATCCAATGGATCAAAGGACACAGCAACTCCACACAAGGACACAGGAACATGAGCTTGCCAGACGGGGATCAGCCGCAGGGGCTGTGGGCCCTGAACCCATAGTACCTTTCCCCTTCGGCCAGATACGCACCCTGGTAAGAAAACGGACTAGGGATAGACACAACGACTACTGGACAAACCACGGTGAGTGTAGGCAGGCTAAGGAGGCTCTCCCTTCCATTGACGACCGCATCACCAGGCAGCTACTACAGCTGTCCAAACAACACTTGAGGATAGCCACTGCAGCCGTCACCGGCCATGGTCCTTTCAATAAACATCTTTCTGTTATAGGTATCACAGACAGCCCCCTTTGCAGAACCTGCCTGGGGGCCGACGAGACAGCGGCCCACGTGCTACTGCACTGTCCTGGTGTCGCCACATACAGGGTAAAGTACCTCGGCAACCCGAGTACTCTCCGAGAGGCCGTAGGCAACACTGGGCGCTTGACGGCCTTTCTCGAGGAGTTGGGGTGGTTTGATTAAAACGTAACATCGTCCCACCCACACGCAAAATACGCGCTTAGTCGTGGAGTTGCGGAAATAAGCCCGCCATACCAATACCAACACCAATAATGTGGGTGTACATTAGTACACCTCTGCCTAACCCTTCGGGGAATACAGGTGTGATGGTATGTTATGTTATGTAGTTACATTTTAATCGACATCTATCGTATCGATAGAGTGAGAAGCTCTCGTTATCAGCTACTTCGAAGTAACTCCAGCACTCCATTTATCACAGCCGTCTCGGTAAGATTTATATGCCGCACGCTTTGACGCCTCACATACTAGCACGAGGCTTGGGCTTGGAGAAATAACCTTCATATAATGCCAGCAGTTCCATTTAAACTTTAATTCGTAACAAGAGTTTTCGAGAGCGAGTTTTCGAATAAAAAATACCCTCAGGGTAACTAGGGCAATAAAAAAGCTACGTGAAAATAGATAGAATGTTCTAGAACACGAAAAAACAATGTTAAGTAGAACTTATGTCACTAGCGGACACTACAGACGCACAGATATATACGAAAATCCATTACAATTGGTTCAGACATTTAAGAGGAGGAGACCGAAAAACGTACAGAAGAATCATTCAAGTTACGATACTAATAAGGTCACGTTTAATCAATATGCGGTGCAAGCGGCGGTAGCCTAATGTCTAGGGTATCGGACATGCGATCATGTGTTTGCCGGTTCGAACACCACCCATTGCACTACCAACATGAAACCTCTCGTAACACATGCGTTTAGTTGAGCACGAGGGGTTAACAAGAATACTAGCAATGTGTGACACTAATTGCTAGTAAGCTTTAAAAAAAAATACGATTCACATTAATGGCTACGCATCTAAACTATGGGTTCTAAATTTAAATTGTCTTAAGAGGCATTTCTCAATATGGCCTTTTTAGCCCGCCTGCTCTATATCCCACAAAAACAATGAAACTCGAACACCCGTTACTCCATACATCCAACACGCTAAGACCCGCAACCGTAGTCGACACCCCATTTGTCACTCGGCCGCATTTATACCGCGTTACTCCACAATTTACTTGTACGGAACATTTGATATTAATGATTTGGATACTGTATAGGCTGAATTGACAGCTCGATTGGCGCAGAGGGCACGATTTGCTTCTGTGCTACGGTTCGCGAGTTCAATTCCCGAAAGTAATACTTGTATGGCCAGTAAAACCTGCCTGTTTTGTGCACATTTTATGTTTGTAAACGCATCCACAGAAAAGATATAATTCTTTAAAGTTTTATAAAATAGAGCGTTTCTAATGAGCTAAGTCGTAATATGTCATTACAAAAGCCGTGATCTTAAATCCTAAAGTCCCGGGTTCAATCCCCAGGTCGCGCAGTGTTATTGGCTTTTTTTTATGAAATTCTCAGTCGCAGCACAAATTTTTACTGTAATCGATCTTTTAAAGGACTACGTAAACAAAATGTAAGAAACAGAACCATCTTGTACTTGTACGAGTCGATATAGTGGCTTCTTTGTTTTGTTTCTCTGACCAACTCGCCAACACTTACTTTGCCGCGCTTCATTTGTCAGCGTCACCTAGCGTGACTCTGCAATACTGACTTGATACTGCAGTTGAGAAAACATGTAGAGGTAAAAGATAAGATAAAACCGAAACGGTAAAAGATAAAACCGTAGAGGTATGTTTCGTCGCCGTACATACAATACAATACAAGTACGTACACGTCGAGCTATACAAATCCAGTTTACGATGGCTTCTTATTGTCTTAGAAAAGTCTATACAATGCGAGATCGGCTTTATCTGGAATTATATAGCTTGACCTATAGCCGTGTCTACAATCGGGAATAATTAAAACTTAGTCAAATCAAATCAAATCAAATCAAATGTTTTTATTTCAAATAAGCTTTCACAAGCGTTTATGAAACGTTATTGACTCTAGTTGCACGGTTCCAAAAAGTTGATCTCATGGAGTAGAATCCGGCAAGAAACTCCATAGACACTCTTTTAAAATATATAATAAATATATATAAATAAGTCGACCGGCAGAACAGCAGGGATTAAAAGGCCTTTGACAAACAGTTATCTAACCTACATAAAAGTGGTCAAGAAAGAGTACCTACTTACCTCAATTTCTTCGCTACACAACACGCAGTTTTGGAAGGTATTTCTCACCCATGGCTGGGCATAGACCTGACTTCTCTTATTCCGGGATTTTCGATCTTATACTTCCTACGTTGGTGACATTTATTATTTAACCTTTTATTTTATATATTCACCTCATTAGCATGGGACCAAAAAGATGGGCCGAACTCTGCCTAACCCTTCAGAGAATACATGCGTGATGGTTTGTTTTCAATACCGTAAGACTGAGCTTAGTATACTGCCGTGCACTCAATTTGTCACCCAGTCGTACCGCAAAGCGTTTGCAGCGCGAGATATATATACTTGTACTATGGCGCAAGCGTTGAAGCGCCGCAGTTTAATTCAGCGCTGCGCTGACACCGACCATTTTGTGTGATTGCTCCAGCGGTGTTTGCACTAAACAAATTTGGTGAATTCTTTATTTTAGATCGATTAGTTAATGGATCAACGGTTTTCAGTGAATTTTATTATACACGTCAGTGATCAATTCCTCCCTCAGTCCCCTTTCTTCTCTCGGCTCGGTAACGCATCTACAACTCCTTTGGTATTACAGATTTTCATGGGCGGCTGGCTGACCATCAGGTGGTTTGCTTGCTCGTTTGCCTAGTAAACCCATGAAAAAAAAAAGATTTCTGAAATGTCTTCTTACAACCTCCTTGTAAGTGTGCTTGATGAGCGTGAGATCACGGGTTCAATGCCCGCCATTGTATACAATTAAATATGTGGGGAAATACTCAGAGTCAAAAATAGAGATAATTAAATAAACTTTTATTAAAAAACTTAAAACCTTTTATATCGTCTTATTATACTTTTCTTACTAATCTAACTAACTCCGGGAAATGTCCCCTCTCCTACTTTCACCCATCCCTTTCACTCCTATAGATCCATCCAACCATCTCCTTCACTCTTACGTTCTTTCCCTTTCACTCTCGTAGGTCTGTCCTTTTTTTCTGCATACTTGCGTTCCGTTTCCCACATATATATTACTGGCTACAGTGAAATTATTGAGATGACAGTTGACAATGCACCACTAGTGATGCCACTACTTTTGCTGACGTCTATTTTTACGTGGTATTGGGTTTTTCTATGAAATTCTCAGTACTAATAGGCTCGCCATCTACCTATTACATGGGACCTAAACATATAAGAGAAATGAGAATGTGCTACATTAGCACATCGCTGCCTAACCTTTCGGAGAATACAGGCGGTGATTTGATTGTCTCTTCAAAAAATAAATACTATTAATTGATGATATCTGCAAAAAAAAATCCTGAGCTTTACAATACTCACTAAAATTGGCACACCTACTTCCCGATATTGGTACAACAAAATAATCCAAATGGTTTCCGAACCAATCTATTATTTTTATCTACAATCTGTAGCTGTGTCATGGAGAAAATTACGTTAATGCAACATGGAAACCAGCCCAGTCATGGTAGAGCAATGGCGGCCAATCATTCACCACGCTCTACTATGGCTTTGTATACGTTTTTTTAGCTAGAAAAGGACAACGAATTTTTATATCTACGATCTCTATAGTTGGAGCAGGATAGCAATTACTGGTCGCGGAGGAATGACAGCTCCCTCTCGTGGCTCCAGGTAAAAGTGGCGTGGCGAAATATCCATATGGTTTTAGTCGGTAGGTCACTCACCATGGTCCATGAGGATTTAGAAAAGGATAACAACTACAGAAGCCTGCTTATGAAAATAAATCTAAGTACGTCAAAGTCAAGTATTTTAATTTCGTTAAGTATACCAACATGACTTTTACAGTACGCTCCTCGTTGCTGCATCAAA